>CP139503.1:305637265-305967520 GCA_021014915.2 Artemisia tridentata subsp. tridentata | reverse complement strand
AGTGATGACCTAATAAGCACATTATTCAAAGGTCAACACTAGACTAAGATACCCATGGTAACAATAGAAACTACCCTATCTCTAACTTTCATAAGAAAATTTCTAATGAGCTGTTCAGCTTCCGATATTCAGCATATGAAGTTCAGTTGTCCCCCTATGTGTTTCGTGAAGAGGAGATTAAACCCACCAACTCCAGGTTTGGGCAATGCATTATGAGAAATTTGCTGGCAGATGCCTTACCGGATGTGTCAAACAAGTTTGTTCCCTAAGTTAACCTATGTTGTAATAGCTTTACCAGATGTCTCTATTTCAATCCAGGAAACATTTATCACCATTGGCGGCTAATGGAGCCATGAGATGGAAACATCATGAGCATACATGTAGTGGCAAGTAACTGTGAGATTAATTCTACAAAGTTCATAGTAGTTTGTAAACTCCAAAACGATAAACAAGGACAAGAAAAACTGGCACAGAACATAAACTAAATAAATTAAGAAGTCAGCATTGCTCCTAGAAGACTTACCTCATGTGTCGAAAGCAGTTCAGCAGCATGACGTTCAAGTCTCGGATGCAAAAGTACAAAATATATCTTCCAAAAGGAACTCTCGCTCATATAACCGGGACAGAGCTCAATCCTAAGAGCACTCAACCCTGGTACTAGACGTTCAACCGCCAAAGCATGCTCTTGTTGGACATCAGACAGCTTAAAATCTGAAGCAAACAAAATCTAATTACCACTGAAATTCTAATAAACGAGTACCACAAATGAAATATTACTACTAGAATAGCATTTTAAAGCCTATAGATTAGCAGTTTTACAGCACATGTTTTCTAGAAATTATAATTCATGTGGTCTTAGCAGTAAAACTAAGCAATCTCTTATTTTCTGCTATAATCAGTAAATTTGGATATCTCCAACTACCAAACAACTTGTCATGAGATACCACTTAATAACCATATATATCTCAAGTACTCTAAGATAGAGATGCACAAGGATTGGCGGTCTCAATCTGGCCCATAAACAGTCTAGTTCTTTTAACTAAACTGATAATAAGAACAGTCTTTTCTTAGAACCTGGCCGGTCTCTGTCCAGTTTTCCTCGCTTTTCTTTACTCTTTTAAAAACTCAGTCCAGTCCTAGACAGTTTTGGATGAGTTTAAGTTTGGGTCCTAAACGGGCCGGTATTAATTAGGACTGATTAAGGAGTGGCAGACAAGTCTAGGACAGTCCTAAACGGGCGGTATTTTTAAAGACCAGTTTTGGGCCAGTTCAGAACCGGTTTCAGTTTTATACTGTTTTGCCCATCTTCAACCAAGGTGGGTAATGGATTTTTGCGGCATAGCGCTAATTCTTGTAAAAAACCTCAAATTTTCGGAAATGCACCTGGTCCCAAAAAAATGTGTTTATTGTCTTATCTAGTTTTTCGTAAATGCACCTGCTCATCTATAGAAATGAATTAACGCAAAGACTGAAAAACGACTTAAAAATAGAATGATTATAAAATACCTTCATTTTCATGTTGAGGTAACGGAAAATCCAACCAAGTCTGAGGATGCATGACAACATCATTAACAAACGCAACAACCTCATCCGTCACACCAACCACATCGTCACCGTCACTGTCACTGTCACTGTCAAGTTGAAGTAAATCAGAAGCAAGTTTAGTAATATCTGCCACGTGTATATTGTTGGAGAGGTTTGAGATTGAACTCCGGAACTTTCCTCCGATCTCGGCAAAGTCACGGCGGATACCGGCGATCGGGTCGGGCACCGGATCGGAAGGAACGAAGCCTTGAAAGTGATGAGTGAGGGTTTCTGTGAGATCTGATATGTCTTGTTTAATGCCTTGAGTTGATGACTCAGGTGAAATGTTTTTGTTGTTAATGTCTAGATTGAGTGTGTTGGCGATTGATCGAGCCAGCCATGACATTCTCAATGGTTGATTGATTAATTGATTATTGGAGAAATTCAATTCTGTTTTTTGTTGAGTTGCTTCTTCTTCTTGATGAATAAACGAACAAACATACGTTCAAATTGGGGAGGTCACTTTTCTTCTATTTTCCTAATCTTTTTTATCAATTTCTCTCTTACACACTAACAAGTAACAAAGGAAAAGAATGTCGGAAACAATTCACACCTGGTAATGGGCTTGGAGGTACAGAGTGTACACCCATCAGGTCAATGTTTACCCTGACTCAAATTAAGTGGTTTGTTGTTCTGCTGCTAGTGTAAATGATAATAATGCTGATGCAGATCATTCTGCTGCTAGTATTATTCATTGTGCTGCTGATGCAGAACATTCTGCTGCTAGTGTTATTGATACTGCTGCTAGTACAATAATACTCCTGCTGAGTTGCTAGGCAATAGATTCTGTTGCTAGTACAATTTATTGTGCTGCTAGGCATAAGATTCTACTGCTGGTATGCTGGATAGAATTTGTAACTAACTTTGACCTATTTTGGGAAGTTTCAAATTCTTAATTAAGACCATGATTTTCTGGTATTGTAACCACTATAGCTAGAATTAAGGAAAGTATATAGAGAATATTTGGCCAATATTTTCTCATATTTCCTTTGACTAGGGTTTTGAGTATATCTCTAATATATATATAGATCAACACATCGGCATGAGATACACAGAAAACCTAAACACTTGAAAGCAATTCGGTTCTTGATTTGTGTCTAAAACAAGAACATCACTTGGTCTTATCCCATAGAGATATTTGTGTAACCCAGGCATAGGGTCGAATAGTTTCTATTGAAAAGTCGGTACCTTGATTGATTATCTTTACCCTGATCTAGGAACACCAAACGCTAACCAACTAACAATCAATAGAAACTATTTTAGTGATAATCAATGGCGGCTGCGATGAGGCATATGGCTGCTAACTTTTCCAAACTAGAAAAGTTTGAAGGTGTCGATTTCAGAAGGTGGCAAAAGAAGATGCACTTCTTGTTGTCAAGCATGAATGTGGTGTATGTGCTGACCACATCCATTCCTGAAGATCATGGGGATGATGCTACTATGGAACAGATAAGGAACAGGAGCAAATGGGAGAATGATGACTATGTTTGCAGAGGGTTAATCCTCAATGGTATGTCTGATTCTTTGTTTGATCTTTATCAAAATGTTGATTCTTCTCAAGAACTGTGGGATTCCTTGGAAGCCAAATACATGGCTGAGGATGCATCAAGTAAGAAGTTCCTTGTAAGTAATTTTAACAATTACAAAATGGTCGATTCTAGACCTGTCATGGAACAATACAATGAACTTCTTAGTATACTTGGTCGATTCACACAACACAAGATGAACATAGATGAGGCTATTTCAGTCTCTTGTATCATCGATAAATTACCTCCTTCTTGGAAAGATTTCAAGCATATGCTAAAGCATAAGAAGGAGGAATTAACTCTTGTTGAGTTGGGTAGTCATTTGCGCATTGAGGAATCACTCAAAGCACATGAAAGTGACAAGCCAAAGAGCAGCAATGCTGCTGGTCCATCAGTTGTCAATTTGGTAGAGCATAACAACTCCTCCAGGAACAATGACAACAAGGGCAAACGTAAGCATCAGGATAACACCAAAACGGATCCTAACAAGAAGTCAAAAGCTACTTGTTGGAAGTGTGGTAAATCTGGACACTTCAGGAAGGATTGTAAAGGTGTTAAAATTGGCAGTAAAACCAATGGATCAGGCATGAGTGGATCTGGGAGTGGTAATTCCCTGAAAGGTCAGAATATATTTGATAAGTATTTTGAGATTTATTATGTTACATATATATCTGATGTGTACTTTGTGCAGGATGATGATGTTGCGTGGTGGGTTGACTCTGGAGCAACAACTCATGTGTGTAAAGATAGAAGCTGGTTCAAGACCTACGAGTCAATGAATGATGGTTCTATTCTTCATATGGGAAATGAGTTAACAACCCTGGTGCATGGAAGAGGATGTGTGGATTTGAAGTTTAGTTCTGGAAAGATTGTTTCTTTGTTTAATGTTTTACATGTTCCTGTTATTAGGAAAAACTTGGTTTCTAGTAGTATTTTGAATAATTGTGGTTATAAACAAGTTATTGAATCTGATAAGTTTGTTTTGTCTAAACATGGGGTGTTTATTGGCTTTGGTTATTTATGTAATCGTATGTTCAGACTTAATATTGTTCATGATATGGTTAATTCTGCTTTCATGTCGACTTCTAATTTAAATGATTCAACCCTTTGGCATGCTAGACTTGGCCATGTACACTTTAAAAGAATGCAAGATATGTCTAAGGATGGGTTAATCCCAGCATTTGACATGGACACTGAAAGGTGTAAAACTTGTATGATGAACAAGATAACTACGAAACCATTTCAAAGTGTGAAACGTGAAACTAAAATATTGTAACTGGTTCACAGTGACTTATGTGATTTACATGCTTCTCCCTCTTTGGGGAATAAGAAATACTTTGTGACTTTTATTGATGATGCTTCTAGGTTTTGTTATGTTTATTTATTACATACTAAGGATGAGGCATTAGATAAATTTAAAGTATTTAAAACTGAGGTTGAATTGCAACAAGAGTCCCTGATCAAGAGATTAAGGACTGATAGGGGAGGTGAGTACATGGATACTCTGTATTTTCAGTCTGTTGGTATAATCCATGAAACGACTGCTCCCTATACTCCTCAGCAAAATGGTATTTCTGAAAGGAAAAACAGGGTGCTGAAAGAGATGGTTAATTCCATGTTGTCCTATTCTGGGCTGAGTCAAGGGTTCTGGGGTGAAGCTATGTTAACAGCTTGCTATTTATTAAATAGAGTTCCCAACAAAAGGAACAAGACAACCCCTTATGAACTCTGGACTAAAAAGAAACCCAACCTGAATTATCTCAGGGTTTGGGGTTGTAGGGCAGTTGTAAGACTCCCTGATCCAAAGCTAAAGACTTTGGTTGAAAGAGGCATTGAATGCAGCTTTGTTGGATATGCTGAGCATTCCAAGGCATATAGGTTCTATGTTATTGAACCTAATGAATCTGTTTCAATTAACTCTATAATTGAATCAAGGGATGCCATCTTTGATGAGAATAGATTCTCATCAGTCCCTAGACCAAGTCAGAGGATTCCTAATGGAACTAATGATGTTGGTGTATCTGAGATCTCTGATGAGGCTGTGGTTCAACAACCTGAACCTGAGCTCAAAAGGAGCAAAAGGGTTAGGACTCCAAAGTCATTTGGACCTGAGTTCCAATTATACTTAATTGAAGGAACAAGGGATGAGGTCTCTGACCAACACTCCTATTGCTTTAATGTTGAGGATGATCCCAAAATATTTGATGAAGCAATGAAGTCCCAGGATGTTGCTTTCTGGAAAGAAGCAATAAATGATGAAATGGATTCCATCATGGGCAACAACACTTGGGTGTTGGCTGATCTACCACCTGGTTGCAAACCTTTGGGTTGCAAATGGATTTTCAAAAGGAATATGAAGGTAGATGGAACTATTGAAAAGTTCAAGGCTAGACTAGTCATTCAAGGCTTTAAACAAAAGTCAGGGATAGACTATTTTGATACTTATGCCCCTGTAGCTCGTATCAGTACCATAAGATTGTTGTTTACTTTGGCATCAATTCACAATCTGATTATTCATCAGATGGATGTGAAAACAGCTTTCTTGAATGGTGAATTGGATGAGGAGGTTTATATGAACCAACCTCAAGGCTTCATCATGCCTGGCAATGAAAACAAGGTGTGTAAACTAATTAAGTCCTTATATGGACTAAAGCAGGCACCTAAGCAATGGCATCAAAAATTTGATGAAGTGGTTTTGTCTAGTGGTTATTCACTTAACCAATCTGACAAATGTGTATATAGCAAATTTGATGAATCTGGTAAAGGAGTCATCATTTGTCTATATGTTGATGACATGTTGATCTTTGGTACTGACCAAAATCAAGTTGACCTCACAAAGGAATTTTTGTCATCAAGGTTCTCCATGAAGGATATGGGGGAGGCTGATGTTATCCTTGGAATAAGGATTAAACATGAAAGTAACAAAATTTCTATATCTCAGTCTCATTACATTGAGAAAGTGTTGAGGAAATTTAATTACTTTGATTGTACTCCAGTGAGTACTCCTATGGATACAAGTGAGAAGCTCATGCCTAATATTGGTAAGGCTGTATCTCAACTTGAGTATTCTAGGGTGATTGGCTGCTTAATGTATGTCATGACTTGTACAAGGCCTGATATTGCATTTGTTGTGGGAAAATTGAGCAGGTATACTAGTAATCCTAGTGCTCATCATTGGCAAGCAATTCAGAGGGTACTGAAGTATTTGAAGAGAACTATGGACTATAGTCTCTCATATACTGGTTATCCATCAGTATTAGAAGGATACACTGATGCAAGTTGGATCAGTAACACTGAAGACAATTCGTCTACTAGTAGCTGGGTATTCCTACTTGGTGGAGGTGCAATTTCTTGGGCATCCAAGAAGCAAACTTGCATCACCAGTTCAACCATGGAATCTGAATTTGTGGCCTTAGCAGCTGCTGGTAAAGAAGCTGAATGGTTGAAAAACTTGCTTCTTGAGATTCCATTGTGGCCTAAACCTATAGCACCTATTTCTATCCGTTGTTATAGTGCTGCTACATTGGCAAAGGCTTATAGCCAAATGTACAATGGGAAGTCTAGACACTTAGGTGTCAGGCATAGCATGATTCGTGAGCTTATCATGAATGGGGTGGTATCTATAGAGTTTGTTAGATCTCAACAAAACTTAGCTGATCACTTGACGAAGGGTTTGGCTAGAGACTTGGTTTTAAAGTCTGTTAAAGGGATGGGTTTAAGTCCAACTTAGTCACTGAATGCTAAGACACCCAACTCCCTCCTGAGGAAACTTGGGAGCTGAGTTCAATGTGGAAAGCTGAACATTTAGTGTACTGGAGCACATGTTTTATTTTACATCCCAAGGTTGTGCTCAGAACCTGCTGAAAAAGAGGATGAAGTCTTTACTTCTAAATGGTTAATTTTCTTTGAAAAAGTGCTTAGCAGGAGCATGAATAAAGAGGAACCACCTATGTAAATGTTGAAGTTTTGCCGCTTCAGGAAGCTTTGGACTTTTAGCTTTTACAACATTTATGAATTGGATATGGACACATGGCTTGTATAGTGTCAGGAGCTTTTAAGTGTTTGAAACTTGTGTTTATTTTATCTTCAGGTATTCAAATGGGTTGAAGGGTTCAATTCTTAGAACACCCTGATTCTCGAATATTTGAACGTGTAATGTATTAAGATGAGAATTCAATCTTCAAGATATTTTCATTTATGCACATGTTTGTTTTATGTTTATTTTTCATGCAAAGGAAGTGAACTAAATTTGGGGAGGATTGTTGGAAAATTTAGTGCACTTGAGTGATCAATTCACACCTGGTAATGGGCTTGGAGGTACGGAGTGTACACCCATCAGGTCAATGTTTATCCTGACTCAAATTAAGTGGTTTGTTGTTCTGCTGCTAGTGTAAATGATAATACTGCTGATGCAGATCATTCTGCTGCTAGTATTATTCATTGTGCTGCTGATGCAGAACATTCTGCTGCTAGTGTTATTGATACTGCTGCTAGTACAATAATACTGTTGCTGAGTTGCTAGGCAATAGATTCTGCTGCTAGTACAATTTATTGTGCTGCTAGGCATAAGATTCTACTGCTGGTATGCTGGATAGAATTTGTAACTAACTTTGACCTATTTTGGGAAGTTTCAAATTCTTAATTAAGACCATGATTTTCTGGTCTTGTAACGACTATAGCTAGAATTAAGGAAAGTATATGGAGAATATTTTGCCAATATTTTCTCATATTTCCTTTGACTAGGGTTTTGAGCATATCTCTAATATATATAGAGATCAACACATCGGCATGAGATACACAGAAAACCTAAACACTTGAAAGCAATTCGGTTCTTGATTTGTGCCTAAAACAAGAACAT
The DNA here is from genome assembly GCA_021014915.2 of Artemisia tridentata subsp. tridentata. Lineage (NCBI taxonomy): Eukaryota > Viridiplantae > Streptophyta > Magnoliopsida > Asterales > Asteraceae > Artemisia > Artemisia tridentata. Next base: position 305,959,552 of record CP139503.1, on the reverse strand, counting down.
CACTTGGTCTTATCTCATAGAGATATTCGTGTAACCCAGGCATAGGGTCGAATAGTTTCTATTGGAAAGTGATTACACGATTTCAAGTGAATATCCGGTACCTTGATTGATTATCTTTACCCTGATCTGGGAACACCAAACGCTAACCAACTAACAAAGAACAAGAATAGTATGGAGTAACACTCAACTTCACCTTCCACTCAATAACATCACAATAACTAAACAATGACTAAGGGGCAGTTTGGTTTGTTCGTATGAATCACAATGGGTATCAGATTTGATATCGGATAGAATGACAATGGATATGAAAAAATGTATCATTACAATTATTTATGTTTTGATGACAAAATATGGTATGAAAAAGTGTATAAATATTTGAATTTTGTAGTAGAAAAGATAGGGGCCCACGTAATGGATTTCATAGACACCAAATTAGTGAGAAATGAATCTATGACTATGATATACATATTTCATTCCTGGGCCCACTAAACAAACACCTTGAATCAGAATGAAATCCATAGGCCCATTCCGATAGGGTCATACCAAACGCACCCTAAAACACTCTCTCCGTTATAATTGTTATTGGTGTATGTGGTCACATTACACGTCACAAAAAATATTCAAAACTTATGTTTTGGCCTTTTTCTTAACAAAAAAGATGAAACAATCCAATGGATTTAAAACTTATTTTTCGGTAAATCAAAAAAAAAAAAAAAAAAAAAAAAAAAACGACAACGGTCAATCCACCAGCGAAAGGACGAACGGCGTAGGTTGAGGTGCAGAACGGTGGCGCCATTTGTGCAAAAAAAAGGCCAATGACGTGTGATTTGGGGTCTGCATCGTGCTCTCTAAAGGGAGAAAAAATGAAAAAGTAAAAGTATTGTTGGTTAATATGTTCTTGAGATAAATGAAATAAAAATAAAAATAATCATAACTCATTTTCTTAAGTTGGAGTCAAAGAAAAATAATGTGTTCAAATTATACGTATGTCTTTTAGTTGTTATTGGAAAAAAAATCTCACCCTCCTCGGAAAAAGGAAATGGAGATTTCTTACAGAAAACAATGCTCTTTGGTGCCAAGTTATTAAAAGTCTTTATGGTGATGATGGTGGGCTCTCGACTGCCTCTAATTCCTTTAGTGTTGGCGGTACTTGGTGCGATATAATCAAGGTCGTGAAGACCATCGAAAAGATTGATGTCTCATTCAAAAATTCGTTTATGGTCAAAATTGCCACTGGTTCTCAAACTAGCTTTTGGAAGGATCCTTGGTGTATGGATGGAACTCGTCTTATGGATATCTACCCAAGGCTTTACGCACTCGAGCTGCCAAAGAGTATAGAGTGATTGATCGTTGGTCAGTGGTCAATGATATTTGGTGTGGAACCTAGTCGTGGCGCACCCCTCCTCGTGGTAGGGTGCTGAACGCTCTTGTGTCTCTTATCTCCCGACTTGATAACTACACCCTTTCCTTGAGTTGCAAAGATAATTGGTCTTGGAATGGTGACGTTTCTGGAACCTTTAATGTTAGCTCTCTTACAAGAACCATCCAAAACCACACTCTTGCTAATTGTGCTATTGGCAGGAAACATAAGTGGATCTCTTGTATTCCTAGAAAGGTTAACGTTTATGTTTGGAGAGCTTCGCTAAACATGCTTCCCACCCGATCTAACCTTTTTGTTTGTGGGGTTAACCTTCCATCGAATTGTTTCCCGTTGTGTGATGATGAGGTTGACGATATCAAGCATTGTTTAATTAAGTGCTCTTAAGTTCTTCCTATCTGGAAAAAGTTTGGAGCTGGTAGAACCTCTCTTCTCCTGTGGTGTTCAATTCTTTCCAGGTTTCTGACATTGCTATGGACAATATTAGTACTCGAGGTTGCTGTGACAAATGGTAATTTTCACATTTTAAGTTAATAATAAATATTTATTTATTATTTTTAAGTTGAGTATTTCTATGCGTAACTGCATGTTTCTGAGCATTTCTGAACATTTTTTGGAGCTGTCCCGCATACTGTAGCTTACAGACACTGCTGAAAAAAGTTTATTTTTTTCAGTAAGCGTAAATTATCCTATTTCTGATAGTTACTGACAAGTTTCGTATTTAACTGAGAAGCTTTCTCGTAGTTACTGAAAAGCAACCTCACACGCGAACCGACAGTACAGTATATATGGTAGCAGTCAAATAAATGCATTTTTGAGCAAATAATATTTTATTATTATTCTGACGAAAACGTCAATAAAAACTTTATTTTGTGTGTACGTGTCCAAAAAGATCAAAACGGGACTTTACGGTAACATTTAAGCTTAAACCGACACACGATACACCAACGAGGATCAAAAATATTTTCCCTCCCCCTTTGTTTTGTCGTTTTCGGCCCACTAAGCCACACCAAGACAAAGATTTTGATATACATTGATTTACTAATGGAAAATGACATAACAAATCTTGTTTTTATATCCTAAACATATCACATAGCATTTCACATACACATTTTTATCATCCAAAGTTACCTAGATCATTTTCTCTCTTCCAAGAAGTCTTCCACAATTCGAACCATCAATAAATTTAAGATCTAAAAAAATCAAGTGAAGTTTGAGCTAATCGGGTTGTACTTTCAAGAGTTTTGGGTTAATCAAAACCTATTGTGGGTAAATTTGGTGCAATTTGGGGTCTTTTTGGTTCTCCTACCTCTCGAATTTTCAAGAACATTGTAAAGAAACTTCAAAACTTTTTCAATCTTGTTCATTACATGTTCTTATGATGTCTAAAGATGTTACCAAGTGCTTATTATGTATGTTTTGTAAATTGAAAAAGCTAGGGTTTGATATATATTTTATGGTGCTCGACTTTTTTTGGTAGTTTTTATACAAGTTATGTTATTTCTTACTTGTGTGGTAAATCTTGTTGCTTGTGGTACTAGTTTGATGATACAAATGTGATTAGTGTTAATTACGCGAGTTTAAAACGAAATATACACTTATTTGTGTGTATACATAAATTGGCTAGCTTTTAACAAAGATAAAAATTGAGGTTTTGAAAAACATAAAATTTTGGCTCTAGTGGTGAAATGGTGAAATTAGTGCTTAATGGATTATTTTGGATAGATTATTGAATAAGCTATAGCTTTTTGTGTTTTGACTTGTTTCGGGTCAAATGGGTCGTACGACACATATTGGGCCGGGCCGAGCCCAATATGTTTCGGCCTTGGTTGACTTTTTGACCACTTTGCTTATTAATAAGTGCTTATTTGATTTATTTAAAAATCGATACCAAAGTTATTCGGACAAAAAAGGGCTTAAAGGTTTAAAACTATTTTTGGGCTTATGATAGTCTCGACACAAAATTGGCCGAGCCCATGTGGTTTCAGCATTGGAAGACTTTTTGACCAAACGACTTATTTGATGTGCTAAATTGATTTTTAGAAACTTATCGATATATATAATGTAACTTAAAAAGATTAAATTGTTTTCGGGCTAAACTTGGACTTTTGGGCCCATTATGACCTTTTCGGCCCAATAGTGGGTTCGGGTGACAATAAAAGTTTTCGAACATTTTTCGACCTTTTATAAATATTTTAACTTATTAAAACGTTATATATCGATTAAAACCGTTTTGAACTCGTTTTGACACTTTAAGCCCAATAAGACAAATAAATGGGCTTTTCGGCCCAAAGTTGTAGTTGTTGACTTTTTGTTGAATTTTGAAAGTATTTTGACTAAACGTTGACTTTTGTATCGAAACCCATAATTAAGAAGTAAACGCAACGATAAATATACATTTTGGACTAGTTTTGCAAATACAGTTAACGTAAGGGATTATTTGAGGAAATTGAAACACTTGGGAAATATGGAAAAGTTTGAATAAACGAATGGGTCATGCCCGATTTTTGTAAAATTTCGACACTTAGAATATTTTCGGATGAAAACCGGCTAAAAGACGAAATGAATTATTTTATTATTAAAAATATTAATTCTTCTAAATTAATATTTTTAAAATTTATGATACTTATAAATATATGTTATATATTTATACACTTACACTTTATTTGATTTCTCTAAATTAAATACTTATAAATTCCTTTTATAATTATTATTATATTATAAATAATTATAATATTTATAATATAATAATACCACACTATCACCATTATCATATAAATTTTTCAATACCTATTTAATTAATTATAAGCTCTAATTAATTAAATACTTAATTATTAAATATATATATACGATAATATATATATTACTTACGCATTTTGCGACAACAAGCACTGAGCACGGAAGTTTCCGTCGCACGTATTTTCACCGTACACTTTCACCATGAGCCATCACCAAAGAGTCTTATACGATAAACTATTTTGAAATGTACCTTACCACACAGCAAGCAAGAAATACACGAGCACTTGACACATGTAAACCTTTCAACTGAGTTAAAACGTTTAAAACACGAGTGTTTCGCTAAGACTTACTGATTGTACAATAAATTGCACGACCAGGCCTTCGATGATGATCAAAGGATATAGGGGGTGTTGAGATTGCGCCAAGCTTGTCTTTAACCTGAAATAAGAAATACTAAAACACTACGTTAAGTGATTGCGCAGGGGTTGGACCCTGCGAACCACCTCCGGCGTGCGAATAAGTATGTGTTATGATAAGTTGATAGTGAAATGAGAGAGTCAAGTTTGCATACCATGGTTCTCAGCCCGTCTAAGATATTTATAGGGGAGGAAATAGGCCTTAGAGAGCTCTTGCATATAATTCGGAGATCATGGGGGCGTCCCATGATTTGTGGTAATCGCTAGGGCTTTGTGACCCACGATCTCTTTCTTGGCGGGAAAGCTCAAGGAAAAGGGGGACGTGGGTATGACCAGGTCAACGTGGTTCTCCTTTCTAGTATCCTCGAAGGAGGTACCCCGAAGGGCTTAAGGCTTCGATTGGCGGCTTCCCAGCTGGTAACCACTTCATAGATGAATAGTTTTACGCCAATGAAGATTATAGGAGGTTGACCTGGGCCTTCGAGGAGAAGGCTTCGTACAAGCTCGAAGGGGTGGCCTTCGACCCGTTCGGAGGGTACATCATAAAGCCCCCTAGTCGAAAGTGATATATACGTATGAGAATATATTGTTTACGACTCTATCATCTACTCAAACCATATCCCTTTCGTCACAAAGTCGTACGAAAAGAAATGAGAGCTTAAAACTAACTGCGCAATAAATGCGCTTAATGATAATGCCAACCACTTGCAACCTAAGCCATAACGGCTAGGATTTCGGTAAGCACAAACGTCCCTTCAAAATTTAAAAACCATTTGAAGTCCGTATATGTGTCAAATTTGGATGGACACGTGGATGGCTAGGATAAAAACTACAAGGGGTATATAAACCTTTTATACCGTGAACCCTAGATTACTTTTTACCTTCCGCCCAAAATACACACACATCACTGTGCTTCGTGCTTACTTGTAATCGAAAGGTAATTCTCCATCCCCAATCTTTACTTTCTTGCTTTAATTGTTTCGATACAACATGAGTATGGCCGCTAAGTGCATAATCAGACAACAAAAATGCATGCTATCTAAAAAAAGCCTTATCAGATTTTCTTGATGAATACCCCATACCCAAGGAGTTGAAGGTGATGCTTCCGAGCAAAACCCAAAACATCTTTGATGCCCCCGAAGGGTATGTGGGGCTTTATGTTCATGCTTTCACCCAATCCAATTTTAGAATCCCTTTCCACCCCTTAATTTTGGAGTTTTTACAGTATTACCAAGTACACATCTCTAGGTTAAATCCATTTGGCTTAGCCAAACTTACCACCTACATTATGATGTACAAGGCTTACGGTTATGAGCTTACATTGACTGTGCTCAGGGGCTTTATTAACCTTTATCCTGGTGGTGATTGGATAACTTTGGCCAAAAGAAGTGAGCATGATGTGCCTTACTTGGTGACCAAACCTTTTTCAAACATTAGAAATTGGAAAGGGCAGTTTTTCTATGTTCAAAACACAATAATACCTCCGGAATATCCAGCTTTGTTGGATGAAGCATTCCAATTTGATGAAAAAAGGTTTAATGATCCCTTGCCATACTCCATAAGAAGCAGTCCCATGTATCAGTGTCTTGCTCGTCATCCCATTGATGTTCAAACGTTCCCTGAACCGATTCTGTTCATAGCGGGCATAGTTGACCATTGGCAAAGGTCTCCGTCGAAGCTTGAGATAATATGTGAAGGAAAAAGTATGTACATTACCATTTAAATAAAATAAATAACTTATCTGCTGATATTTATCTTTCTTTTCTCTTTTTGTTGCAGAGATGGCGTTCAGAAACTTTGTCGTGTCTGGTGGTGCCAAGGAGGTCAGTTTCATCCCGAAGGACCCAAAGGATTTGAGCTATGGAGTAGGGTCTCCATCTGTGTCTGTCAACAACAATGATGTGGACGTTCAAATAGTTGAGCCGATTGCAGTAGTCCCACCTCCCAAACTAGTGAACACCGAGGAAGCTCTACAACTTGTGGAGAATGTTGTTGATTCTGACGATCCCCTCTCCGAGGGTGATCAAGTGATGGTCGTAGGGTCTTCTGGAATCACAGACAGAGTGCGAAATAGAAAAGGAACAAGTGCAAAGTCTGTGAAAGCACCTCATAAGAGGAAGTTAGCCCTACCAACCCCTCCGTCAAGGACCACAAGATAAAAGACTTCTCATGGCAAGGTGGTCATGCATTCGACTGTGGAGAGTGTAGAGGATGATGACATCCATGGTAAGTAAAGTCCTTCGTGACAAAATTATCCTTAATATGCCACATATCTGACTTATGTATTTGATGCAGGGCTGCCTAACACTAAGGAGCTTCCGAATTCCCTTACCTGTCATCTATTGGTTGAAAATGTTACCCCTGCTAGTTGAAGGAGAACTCTGGACGAGATGTCCATTGAGCGGCTCTGCGACTTGCATGATAAGAGCTATACAAGACAGGCTATTCTGGATAACCATCTCAACACCCGAACAAGGGAATTGATTCGGACGGTGAAGGATGCGAAAGAGGAGATTACTGTGATTGTGGCCAGAGAGAAGAACAGGGAACTTCAATATGCTGAGCTGGAGGCCAAATGTGATGAGGCCATGTTGGATTTTGAAAAGAATCCTCATTATGAAGTCCTTCGAGCCAAAATTGATAGTCTCGAAGGGCAATTGAAGAAGGCCCAAGCAGAATGTGGGAGGTTGAGAATGGAGGAGGCAAAGGTAGCTGGATATAAATCGCAGGTTACCACACTAGAGTCTAAATGTGCAGGTCTTGAAGCTGAAAGGGCTAAGCTCGGAGAACAGGAGATCAAGCTTCGTGAGGAGATGGATGGATTAAACCTCCGTTGCAAAAACTTGAAGAAGGATAGTGTAACACCCCCATTTTTGATATACGCAGCGGAATATAAGTTTGGGGTGCTACTTCAAGGTTCACAGTCATGAGAATAGAAAACGACTCGAAAAGAGACGTTTTAAATAAAATTGTTATCATTCATTTATCTATATCAGAGTTACATTATAGAGGTCCCAACGGGAGGTTTTGAAATACGTTATAAAAATTACATTTTTAGCTGAATGATAACAAATAAACACTTTTTTTATAAAAGAAAGTCCATGCCACTCCGTGCCAAATCGTACTTCCAGTTACCTGAGATAAACACGCTTAAAAAGTCAACACAAAGGTTGAGTGAATCCATAGCGTTTAAAGTTAAAACAGTTTGAACACAAGCTAAGTAGAACGTAAATCAGTAATATTGCAGTTCGTTATATATTGCTCTAAGTCTCATGAACTCAAACGTTAACACGATAAATAACGATTATGCCCCGAGTAGGAGTCTGCCTGAAACTCTTTATTAAACGTTTTCAAATAAAATGCATTGAGTCACTTATCCAGCAACACAAAGGGATTGTCAATCCAATAGATCTATTCATTATATTCGCGCTCACCCGAAAGTGATTAATGGTTTATGATAAAGGGTCTTTAAATAGGCAACAGTTAAACTTACGCAGAGTTGATAAACGTCTCCGGCACGCAACTTGGTTTGTTATGTCAAGTTTTCAGTAATCAATTTCAGATGATATATGTTTATTTGTTCGTTTCGTTTCGTTGTTTGGTTGTTGATTAAATATTGGAATGAGACAACATGAAGTCTCTTCAAAAATAAGATTTTATCTTATTATTCGTTCTTATGTTTCCGTTCGTTCGTTATATATATCTTTCGTTCGTTTAATATATCACTTGTTCGTTCGTTCGTTGGTTCGTCGTTGAAATAAACGTATTACGTTATTAATTTCTTACCTAGATCGGAGAATAAAAATGATAAAAATAATAGTTATGAAAAGTTACACTTTTATCCCTAAGGTTTGATCAAATGACAGTTTATACCCTGAACTTTTGGAAAATGACAATTTTTACCCTTTAGTTTCAAAAATGACATTTTCTACCCTTTTTATTTATTGTTGTCAAAAATGACCCTTGATTTAAATAAATATGGAATATTTACAATTTCAGCCCAATAAAACTCTTATAAATTAAAAATAGTGCGCATGAAATTTAGTGACAAAGCTAGAGTTTTGAGATCGAATAACTTTATGAATACTAGATCATTTTATGTGTTCTCTATTCCTATAAAAAGCTAGCCAGGTTATCTTTGAATATGCCAAATTTCGTAATTTATGAAAATCATTTGATACTTGAAATAATTCACTAAAGTCGATCGAGTAAAACATGTTTTTAACAAAACTGGAAAAATAAGTTTTAAGGCTAGCGATGGGGTAACTTTGAGACTCAATAACTTTTTAACCACTCGATCATTTTATATGATTCTTCTTTCTAAAATAACTTAGCTAGGTGGTCTTTAACGTGTTAAAAAGACAGAATTTTTAGTGATCATATAGGGGTCGAAAAATGGATCTAAAATAGGGCAACTGGTCGACAAAACTGAAAAGTAAATAACTGGAATTCTTGGTTTCTATTCTTAGCAATATTGACCAATATTGGGGACTCGATAACTTTTACCTCGATTAACCTTTTTACTTGATTCTTTTTCCTAATTTAATTTAGCTGGGTGATCTTTAGACATACTAAAAATCAGAATTTATAAGGGTCGTTTGAGGGTCGGTTTATAGGTCAAAAGTTGGGCATCTGGGGTTGTTTTCTGCTCGAAAAAAAACTCAGAACAAGAACCCGATTGGGTTTTTGGATTTTTAATTGTTTTTAACTATGTTTTCATGTAGGATATGATAATATTACATATATTTTAACATGTTTTATATGTTCTTGGTTTGTTTTTACAAAAGTTCGAATACTTTGGGTGTGTTTGTATTACTGATCGAATAGAAATGGAAGAAAGAAAAGAATACTTAATATTTTTGATCTTGTTTCATTTTTGTGATTATCTAATGATGTTTTTAATGATATTCAAAGTAAATAAAACTGAATTGAAAAGGGTTTGAGTAACTTACTTAGAGTTTGGTCGAATAGGGTTTTATGAACAACTTGGGTTTGTTTCTTGAACACTAGCGATTTTACTCCTCTTCTAAGACTCCTATGGTTTTGTTAAGAGTGTATTTGGCTGTTTGCTCAGGAGGGAATGGAAATGAATTCTGAGTTTGATATGGTTCGAGTGAAATGGGGATAAATTGAGAGGGTTTAGTCGAATTGGGTGTGTAAGTATGAAGTGAGTTTTAGATGACTATTTATAGAAAGGAGAGGTAGGGTTTCCTAAAGTCTTCTAGGGCTTCTTTGGAGGGTGTTCTATTAGGCTTGTATGAAGTTGATTGATCAGAAATGAAGTGAGTAGGGGCTGTGATGGTGGGATTCGAATGGATTGTGAGGAAATGGAAGTATGGAGGTTGATATATATAGGAAGAGGAAGGTTGATGTGTTTAGATAGTAACCATAGGTTAAGTTGGTGAGTTGTTTGGTGGAGAAAGTGCCATGTAGGGGGGGGGGAAGGTGGCGTATGGTGTTTAGTGTGGTGCTGGTGATGTGTTTAGCTAATAACCTTACAAGTATGCTTGCTTATAGAGGAGGGGGGATGTGGAGGGCTCTAGGGTTTAACACATGTGTAATTAGAGTTTAAGAAAAATGAGGGTTTGGTTTGTTTGTAGTTGGATTCGACTAAGGTAGTGCAAAAGGGAAGAGTTTGGTTCGAATTTGGCTTCAAGGGGTTGTACTCTATGCTTAGGTATATGGTACTCTAAGGTTTGAGGTTGAGTTTAGGTTCCTAAGGTTTAAGGATTATTTAGAAATAAATTTTAGGGTTTTATGAAAAATATTATATATATCGAATTATATATATGTAAAGGAAAAATAATTTTGTGCATTGGGAAGTTGTACTTTAGATTTAGGAAGGTTGTACTAAAGTTTAGAAAATAAGAAAAATATAATTTTAGTATTTTCTTATTTTATATAATTTTTATATAATTTTTATTAAGGTTTTTAAGTAATTAAATAGGTTTTTAGGTTTTTATGCATTAAAGGGTTGTACTATAGGTTTGAGGGTTTGTACATTCATTTTATAAATTAATAAACTTATTTTAAAAATTATTATGTGAAATTATTACAATTTATGCCTTTTAAAATAATTATTATTAAGATTTATATAAGGTTTTTATAAATAATTAGTTTTTATGCATTAAAGACTAGTACCTTGGTTTAGAAGACTTGTACTTATATAGTTTATAAAAATATTAATTAAGGTTTGTGAATTTATTACATGTAATAATAGTTTTGAGAAATTAGGGTTTCTGCGCTTTAGTGACTTGTACATTACCTAAATAAATTGTATTTTAGTATTTCTAGGGTTCCGTTATTTTTATATGTTGCTATGGTAGTTTAGGGTTTCATAAGAACTCTTATTAAATAAGAAACGTTCAGTTTTAAACGTACGTTAACGAATTAACGTAAAGTGGTAAATGGAATCTCATAAAGTTTTAGGTCAAAGATATTTATATAGATAAACATTAATTTAGTTAAGGTTGGGTTGCGAGCGAGAACGTTTATCGGAGATGTGATCTACGTCACATAAGATAACAGTTATAATAAGGAAATAAATAAATAAAAATATACGTGGAAAAAGGATAAGTATAGTTTTATTGTAAAGTCATATTTTTACCAGTGGTTACAGATAGAGCTGAGGTGGTCTCAAAGGTTGTTCCTTACGTAGCAATGGAGTTGTACCATAGTGATGAGGTGGGAGATATAGTTGGGAAGCTGGTGAATGCTGCCATATTCTACGGAAAGTGCACGACGTTGGAAGAGATTGCCGAGACCAAGAAGCCTGTGGTCTTGTCGGAAGTACCTTACTACCGTCCAACGTCAGAGCAAGAGTATAATGATGCTCGCAACGCGTACACTTCAGCAGAGTACCCTTTTCTCACCAAAGCAACCAAAGACCCATCAGCACCTATTGAAGATCTCCTTTCAAAGAAGCCTCGAAAAATTTAGCCTCCTTCCCCCACCAAAAAGACTGCATCTGTGAAGCCTCCATCTCCACCACATCAAGAGGATCCAATGTCCTCAAAGAATGCATGAAGACTGCCATGTTGGCAAGAATTTGACCCCAAGGGTGGCATGTACCCTTTAGACAATTTATCATGATGCTTAATAGGCTTGTGCCTATTTGTTGAACAATTTACTTCTTTGCTTGCTGGGCTTTGGCCCGTATCTCAAACGATGTTTGAAACTTTGTGTTGGCTTCGACCATATTTTGTCTATGAGTGCCAAGTAGGGGACAATGTCCCGCTTTTAATATCATGCTTATCTTCTCTTACTCTTATTTATAAACGTAAATATACAACCTAAGGTTATAACCATATTATGTGTATTTTGGACCAAGATTTTAGCAACCGTATAATTTGACTGCTGACAGAGGGTCGCGACCCACTTCGTCTTTATCCTTAAGATACAAAGGGCTTAGAATACCCTACGACTTGTAGGAAAGTTAATGTGAATTGTAATGGATGTTATATGTATACAAGACATGTGTCCTGAATCATCTTTCGACATTGAAACTTGTAAATTACTTGGCTGAACAAATCTTTGTTGTATAGAACAAAACAAGAGATTTGAGAAAAATGCGTTATATCATTTATTGGGTAGGGAGGATTACATCATTTTAAGAAATGAAAACTAGGACACCTACCATTAATGCTTCTTTCCCCATATGAGATGAATGCGATACAAGAATTTAAAAACAAACTAAGTGTTTTGAAATGATGTAAGTTTTATATGTAAAACTTATGAAGGTTAGTACCATTCCACGTCCTATCCATGACATCTCCGTCCAGCATTTCGAGCTTGTAGGCTCCGTTTCCGTAGGTTTCCGATATGACGTAGGTTCCTTCCTATGTGGGCCCTAGCTTTCCTTCGTATTCAGCTTTGCCTGCGCTGTTTAGCCGAAGGACATATTCACCTGGCTTGAACGTGGAGGGCCGAACTCGGCTGTTGTAGTACTTTTCAAACTTTTGTTTATTGATAGCCTCTCTGATTGAGGCTATTTCTCTTCTTTCTTCAAGAAGATCAAGGTTTTCTCGAAGCCTATCTTCATTTGTTTTTGCCTCAAAGTTCACAATACGCTATGTTTCAACGCTTATCTATGAGGGTATAACAACCGCAGTTCCATAAGTGAGGCTAAAAGGAGTCTCCCCATGGCTTGACTTGGGGTGCGTCCTATGCGCCCACAGAACTTGGGGTAGTTCATCTACCCAACCATGATGGCTTCGTCCTAACCTCTTTTCGATTCCATTGACAATATCCCTATTGGTGACTTCTACTTGTCCGTTACCCAGAGGATGGTACACGAAAGTAAACGGCTGTTTGATCTTTAAGCCTTCGCAAAAAGTTGGGAACACCCCTTCGGCGAATTGTTTCCCATTGTCAGAAATGATAATGTGAAGGACTCCAAATTGGCAGATTATGTGTTCCCACACAAACTTTTCCATATGCCTTCCTGTTACTGATGCCAAAGTTTTGGCTTCGACCCATTTAGTGAAGTAATCTATGGCTACGACCAAGAATTTTACCCCTCCTAGGGCTACTGGTAGGGGTCCGACTATGTTGATTCCCCACTGGCAGAAAGGCCATGCAGACGTTACGGAGGTCATGTCTTGCTTTGGCAGTCTTGGAACTTTGGTGTGGATCTGACATGCTTCACACTTTTGTATTATTTCAGCTGCGTCTCTATGCATTGATGGCCAATAATATCCTAGCTTCGTTATTTTCGAGACAACGGAGCGAGGACCTGTGTGCAGGCCGCAGGATCTTTCATGAACCTCGTAGATGATGTTCGAAGCTTGCTTTGGTCCCACACAACGAAGCCATAGAGTTTAGTAGGACCTCCTGTAAAGATTATCCCCGATGAGTCTGTACTGGGGAGCCTTGAACCTAACCTTTCGTGCTAGCTTTGGATCTTCTGGCAGAATACCACTTATCAAGTATTCTCTTATTGGAGTCATCCAGTTGGATCCTTCTTCAATTATGATGTTAGACACTTCACTTCGTTTGATTGACCTTTCGACCAATACCTCAACCAAGATCTCCTTTGTTAAGTGAGCAAATGCCATCAAAGCCAGCTTGCTTAATGCATCTGCTTTCTTGTTCTGGTTCCTGCGAACATGTTCTATAGCATAGGACTCGAATACATGGAGGAGTTCTTTAGCTTTTTCCAAATATTGCTTGATGGTGGGCTGCCTAGCCTCATAAGAGCCTTTGATTTGGTTTGCTACTAACTGTGAATCAACGAAAACGGTGAGATCACAAACCTCCATGTCCTTTGCAAGTCGAAGGCCAGCTAACAAAGCTTCATACTCAGCTTCATTGTTTGTAGCCTCGAACTCAAAACCTAACGCATAAGTATACTCCTTTCCTTCCGGACTGACCAACATTAGACCTGCTCCCAAACCATCGAAGCTTGAGGCTCCGTCAGTGTACAATTTCCACCCTTCCTTCATCTTTGGGGGCTTTTTCTTTGGAATTTCTTGGTCTTGACTGGGTTGAAAAGGTGTTTCAGCAAGAAAGTCTGCAAGTATTTGACCTTTGACAGAGTTTCGACCTTTGTACTCTATCTCGTGCTCTCCCAGTTCAATAGCCCATTTGGCCACTCTACCTGATTTCTCAGGCTTCGACAGTATCTGTTTGATTGGCTTGTCAGTCAACACCGTGATGGGATGAGCTTTAAAGTACCTTCGAAGGCGCCTTACAGCATAAACTAAGGCTAGGATTAGCTTTTCCAACTCTGGATAGTTCAATTCAGTTCCTTGCAGGACTCTGTTAACGAAGTAGATTGGGACTTGCTTCTTTTCCCTTTCCACCAAGAGCACAACACTGATGCTTTCGAAGGATGCCGCAATGTACATGAATAACACTTCGCCTTTGATTGGGGCTGTAAGTGTTGGTAAAATTTTCATGAACTCTTTCAGCTTTTGGAAAGCGGCTTCTGCTTCACAACTTTATTGAAAAGTCTTCTTATCTACACACCATTTTGACCGGATCTAAACACACACGTTGTGTTGGAGATACTTTGAGTATATACTTGATAGCACGCGGAATTTACTACCAAGTACTTAGAAGAATATGAGTTTGTGTTTGGTGATTGAATGACTAAAGCAATAACAATAAGAACAATATCAACCAAACGTTTTGCTTCAATAAATTGAACGATTACAATGAGATTGTGAAGCTAAGATAATAACTCACGTACTTAGGATGTATGAATATCGATCTAGGTATTAGGTATATAAAACCCTAACGGAGGATCTCTTTTTATAGCACAAAGAGTCCTTTACAAGTAAACTATATTCTATACAAATAAGATATACATCATATCCATTCCATATTTATCTTCACACGGTTTCACCTTGATCTTGTAAGCAGTCCAAACTTTTCTTCATCAGCAGTACTAACTGTTCTTGTATTCTTCTATTCATCAGCAGTACTAACTGTTATTGTATTCTTCTCTTCAACCGTACTAACTGCTTAATTTAATTCCCAATAATCCTCCCCTAAACTTATGATTTCTATGCAAATCAACAAGTTTCTTGAATTAAACTTCTGCTTATGTTGATGGGGTAGATTCTTTCAAACACTTATCTTTAATCTCGAAACACTTGGGAATTTTCTTCACATATCGTACTCTTTTGGTCAACTCTTCAAAAATTGCCAAAATTAAATTTATTCTTATAAGGAATTAATTCTAAGTACCAACCCAAAGAATTTACTTCCTTATACCAACACAGCATTTAATTACTTTAATAACTCCATTGGTTCTATAAAAAGCCTTAAATTCTCATTACTAACCCATCATTCTTCACATCAACCTTCAAATCACAACTATCAATCCCAATGAGTTCATCCAATCCAAACATTGTTGAGATTTCATCAGATTCTTCTTCAGATTCAGAAAGTGATGGATGGAGATCTTACTTTCCACCGAACTACACTAATCTGACTATCAGAAACCCATCTCCAAAAGCTCAAGAAGTATCTTCTGACGATGACCTTTCAATATCCTCTGATGATGATGATCAACAAGCACTTCCACTATCAGTTGTATTGACAAGAGAGATAGAGAAAGCTGTGGCAAAAATGAGTAAGGTTCAAGTGCCCGAAAAACATCAACCACTTCCACTTCCAAGACCTGAAAAACAAGTTTTGGGACTTCCTAGTTGGAAAGTGTGGAACTCAATCAATAGAAAAGGAGTTCACAAATCCATGCCAGACTTCAAGGACAAAGGCAAAAGGAAGCTTGAGTAGTGATTATGTGTTAGATTGGTTTAGGTTTGTGTGTTGGTAGTTGATCGGTTTGTGATGTTAGGAGTTGGTTGGTTTGTTTTGTTGATTTTTCTTATGTAATGAATCCACCTCTGTAATGAATAAATTTTATACACTCCTTAATGAATTCATCTTTGACTCTTAATTCCTCCCCTGAATTTCAAAAGCATCTTTAACAGCAACTGAACAAACTTTTAATTCCTCCCCTGTTTGGAAGAATCTTCACCATCAGATGAACTAAAACATATGGCATCCAAGCTCAGCATCCAATATGACAATTTGTACAAGTTACCATCAATTCAGTTGTTTTAGTTTCAAACTGCTCTCAACACTTCCAGATGTATTACCTTCTGAGAGAGGTGTATCACAGAGCATAAACTCAGTAGGAACTAGGTTTGAACAATCATTACGAACTGGTGAAGCCAGCAGTACAAACTGTCAACCCCAGCAGTACAAACTGTTAGCAAAAAGTTTTCAGAGATAAAATCAAGTTGTAAGTTTAATGTGGATTTGAAAACATTTTTGTCCACTTATAGTTTTTAGCAAACTATCAGCTATGAACGGATTTGACATGTCTTTACCAATAGTCGTTTGCTATGGACTAGCCAACTCTTCACACTTAGATTTGGTGAGTTGATAACCAACCAGTTTTTGGTAAACTGTCAACCATAAACGGATTTGAGTAGTCTTTACCAGAAACCGTTTGATCTGGACTAGTTGATTCTTATGTTGGTTAGACATGGTGAATCAATTACCATTTGTTGTGGGACAAGCATTCACACTTGACCACCAAACTGTCCAAAGCCCAATCCAAAGCAAAAAGCTTTTCTTAACCTGAAATGTTGGTCCAAAACCAAAGAAAACACAATACACAATATTCTCTTTTAACAGTTATCATAATTGACTAACAGTACCAAAAATTACCAAGCAGTATTAACTATACAAATAGCACAACTAGCAGTACAAAAACCAAAAACATTTAGACATTAATCTTTTGAAGGATTAAGCATTCCAATACCTGTTACCAAGTACTGAAATCTGCTTACATCAAAACCTTTTGTTAAGAGATCAGTAAAGTTGTCATCAGTGTGTATTTTAACAACTTTTATTAACTTCTTTTCAGCACAGTCTCTTATAAAATGATGTCTAATTTCAATATGTTTAGTTTTTGAATGTTGAACAGGATTCTTAATGATACACATTGTACTGCTATTGTCTATATGTATAATTGTGTTTAAGAAATTGTACCCATAATCAAGCATCTAGTTTTGAATCCAAAGAACTGGAGCACAACAACTTGCAGCTGCCACGTATTCTGCTTCAGTAGTAGATGTGGCCACCATAGTCTGCTTCTTACACTGCCAAAAAATTAATCTACAACCCAAGAACTGACATCCACCTGTTGTAGACTTTCTATCCATGCTAGCACCAGCATAATCAGAATCAGAGAATGCAACAAGATCAAATGCAGACTCTTTAGGATACCATAGCCCCAAGTTAGGTTGACCTTTAAGGTATCTGAAGATTCTCTTTACTGCTGTGAGATGAGACACCTTAGGATTTACTTGGAATCTTGCACAGGCACAAACAGCAAACATAATGTCAGGCCTAGATGATGTAAGGTACATCAGAGACCCAATCATAGATCTATACATGTGCACATCCACATCTTCACCACTGTGATCCTTTAATAGCAAATGTGTCTCCTTGTCAACTGGTGTACTAGCAACCTTGGCATCTGTGAATTGGAATTTCCTCAATATTTCACCAACATATTTATCCTGAGAGACAAATATACCATCTGGCTTTTGCTGTACTTGAAGACCAAGAAAGAAGGTAAGCTCTCCCATAGAACTCATCTAAAATTGGTCTTTCATCAGCTTTTCAAACTCCTTACACATTTGTTTCATTGTAGAACCAAAAATGATGTCATCTACATAGACTTGTACCAGTAGAATATCACCCTTGTTCTTTTTAATAAAGAGAGTTTGATCAATTTTCCCTCTATGAAACCCATTCTTCAGAAGATATTTAGCAAGAGTTTCATACCAAGCTCTTGGAGCCTGATGCAATCCATATAGAGCTTTTACCATCTTATAAACCTTGTCAGGATGCTCTGGGTCTATAAAACCTGGAGGTTGTGAAACATAGACCTCCTCATCAATAGTACCATACAGAAAGGCACTTTTCACATCCATTTGATAGACCATAAACCCCATAAATGAAGCATAAGCAAGAAATAATCTTATTGCTTCAATCCTGGCAACTGGAGCAAAAACTTCCTCATAATCTATACCCTCTTCCTGAGTATAGCCTTGAGCAATCAATCATGCTTTGTTCTTTATCACAATGCCCCTCTCATCCTTCTTGTTCCGGAATATCCACTTTGTACCAATCACTCTCATTCCCTTTGGTAGATCAACCAGAACCCATACATTCTGAATTTTGAATTGAAGCAGTTCTTCTTGCATAGCTTCAACCCAACTTGATTCTTCTAAAGCTTTTAACACATTTTTGGGTTCAATCTGAGATAGAAAACATACAAAAATACACTCATGCTCATCTTCATGATGTTTCTCCTCATATACTATACTGAGAAATCCATGATGATCTCGGTCTTGTATTTGCCTTCTGGTCTTGACTCCAGATTGTACATCTCCTATGATATTGGTAAGTGGATGATTCCTATGTACAATAGTATGGGGAGTAGAAGGAGCTGCATAGCTGGTAGGCATGTTTTGCAGACCATCTCCAAAGAAATCAAACTCATCAACTTGAGAAGCAGTATCAACTGGTGAATCAAGATGAGGTTGACTTGGTCCAGCAGCATCACTATTTTTCTCAGCAGTTCAAACTTATGGCTGAGCAGTACTAACTTCCTTTGTACTGCTCGTTGGATTTTCAGCTTCTTTACCATTCTGACCACATGTTTCAGCAGCATCTTTCTCTTTGTCTACACCACTTGATGATGGAACATCATCTTTCTTTGTAGAAGACTCATTCACTGGACTTTCTTCCATGACAGGTATGAAAATGCAATCATCATCTTCCTCCTCTGAACCTGCATCATGGTTAGTATTTGTACCTGTAACAGGCAAATAATTCATGGAATCTGAAAGACTGTCAATATCAAAGATCCAATCTGGACCTACACCTGCAACATTTGGTTTATTCTCCAAAAATTCTATGCGCAGATTTTCTTCTACATGTTTGGTGCTTGTATTGTACACCCTAAAAGCCTTACTGTGCAGAGAATAACCAACTAAGAAACCTTTCTCAGATTTCCCATCAAACTTTCCTAGTTGGTCTTTGGTATTAAGGATAGTAACATGACAACCAAAAGGTCTCATGAAGCTTAAAGCAGGGGTTCTACCTCTAAGAAGCTCATAAGCAGTCTTATTGTGAGGTTGCACAACTAAAACCCTATTCAATAAATAACAAGCAGTGCTAACTGCTTCAGCCCAAAATGAAACTGGTAGCTTAGAGTCACTTAACATTATCCTAGCAGCCTCTATAAGAGTTCTATTCTTTCTATTAGCTACACCATTTTGCTGTGGGGTTCTAGCTACACTAAACTCCCTCTTAATATCTTTTTCTCTGCAAAAATCATCCATCACCCTATTCTTAAATTCAGTCCCATTGTCACATCTGATTATTTTAACTTTCTTATCAACTAGGTTTTATACTTCAACAATGAAGGTCTTAAGGATTTCACTAGTTTCATCCTTAGTTTTTATAAAGAATACCCAAGAAAACCTACTATAATCATCAGTGATAACAAGACAATATCTCTTAAAATTCAAGCTATTCACAGAAGTAGGACCAAACAAGTCCATATGCAACATATATAAAGCTTGAGAAATAGAGTTTTGGGTTTTTGGCTTACACGAGGCTCTGTGTTGCTTACCTTTAAGGCAAGAAACACAGGTTTGGTCATTGAGAAAAGTTTTATTTGGTAAACCTCTTACCAACCCATTTTTAGCAATATTGTTAATGGTTTTAAAATTTACATGACCAAGCCTCCTGTGCCACAACATTGATTCTTCCAATGTGGCTTTTGCAACAAGACAAGTAAGTCCAGCCTTATGAACTAGTTTATTCATCTCAACACTATATGTATTATCCTTTCTAGGGATTTTAAGCAATACTTGACTTTCATCAGGTAGCTTGAAATCAGGGGAAAGAATAAGACAATCAGTATCAGTAAATAAAACTTTGTTCTGTTTATCACAAATTTGTGATACACTGAAAAGATTGTACTTAAGTTCTGGTACATAATACACATTTTCAAAATCAAGGTTACCAGTTTTAATTACCCCTTTACCAGTAATCTTTCCTCCAATACCACCACCAAAGACAACTGGTCCTCCATCCAGAGCAATAAAGTCTGAAAGATATGACATGTTGCCTGTCATGTGCCTTGAACATCCACTGTCTGAATATCCTCTATCTTCTTTACCATTTGAAGGATGTTCCTGCACATAAAATAAAGGTGTTAGTTTCTTTTGGGGATCCAAACCATCACTGGTTTGGATTTGCCTTGTGCATCAAGATGAGAAAACTTGTTGGAGGTCTTTGATGCACCATTGGGTTTGGTAGATTGTCTAACCCAATGTGCTGAGGCCTTGACAGCATTGCCCCTTTTTCCCTTAACATTTAAGTGCCTAGCAGTTGGAACTGCTGACCTAGCAGTTGGAACTGCTTGTTTAAATTTAGGCACCCACTTCTGATTAGTCATTGCTGTTTTCTTATAAAAATGGCTTTTAACTGTTTGTGCATGATTTGAAAATTATTTTGCACTTGAAACAGTTTGCTTGTTATTAAATCACTTATTTTGACTAGCAGTTGAAACTGTTTTGATGCCAGTCTTTAACATAACAGCTTTGGGTGACATCTTATGATTTGCATTAGGGTTTGTCAATCTAGTTGGACTATTTTGAGTTACCCTAGCATTGTTATTCCTGTTCACCCTTGCATTCCTAGAAACCCTTCTTTTCCATGGGTTAGAATCACAATAAGCAGCCATATGATTAAAACTTCCGCAAACAAAACACACTTTTCTAATCATAGCAAACTTATCATCCAATTTCTTAGATTTTGAGTGATTCCAGTTCCTATGACTACCCTCAGAAGTTGATGATTTGTTCTTAGTCCTATACATCTCAGCATATCGAACACTTTTCCTAACTGGTTTTATGTTTTCAGTCTTAACCACTTTAGGAGCATGTTTAACTTCTACCTTAACAACATTAGGTTTAACCTTAACCTCTACATCTTCATCATCAGATGTCCAATCCTCAATAGTTGGTGCATCTGAGTTCCTATCAGAGGACATCTTTTCCTCAGAAAGAGATTTATCACTAGCACTCACAAAAGAATCTTCTGCCTTAACAAATTTAACAGGATTCTCACTAATCTTAACACCATATCCAGGAAAATCCATATCCTTAAACTCTTCTAAACCTGTATGAGCTAAATCAATTCCTGGTGGAACAAACATTCCTCTAAGAGGGGGTGCAACTGACTTATAACCTAAACCAGATTTAGCTTTGTTAAGTATTTGACTCTCTACTATCTTCTTAACTCCGTTTGAAGTATGTTCAAGAGTATCTACACTTAACTGGATGTTTTCTTTTTCCTTTTTAAGCTTCTCTAGTTCATATACAAGTCCACTCATTTTATTATCTTTTATTTGCAATTCCCTCTTTAAAACACCTATCTCATCAGAGAAGTTTGACTCATTCTGTCTATAAAACACAATTTGTTCTTCCAAAACAGCTAGTCCTCTTTTATGATTTGTCAGACTAGAATTTACTTGATTAAATTCTACTCTAAGATCATCATACTGTTTCTTAACATTTTCATAATCTTTTAAAGCACGACAAGAGTTTGAACATTTTTGGAGTATATGTACCTCAGAGTCTGAGAAAACCATCAAACCCAAGTTAGCTGGTTCCTCTTCTTCCTCCATGAAGCTCCAATCAAATCCAGCTCCATCTACAGCTACCATAGCCTTGGAAGAAGGCTCTTCAACATTAACTGTTCTCCTTGTTCCTTGCTGATTCTTAAACCCTTGACCCTGGTTGCTTTGTTGTCTTGGACCTCTACATTCCCTGGCAAAGTGCCCCATCTTGTGACAATTAAAGCATTCCACCTTAGACTTATCATACCCAGCAACATCTCTTCCATTGAAGGTAATCTTATTCCCAGTCCTTTGGTAATACTTCTTAGCCCTGATGCTTATCAAAGCCAACTGCCACTTTAAATCCATAGCCTCCAAATCATCTTCAGCAATTTAAAGAAGATCTTCATTAAAGATCTTAGACCTACCAGACTGTTCTGACACAAATGCATATATGGTCTCATCAGTCAAGCCAGCAGTACTAGTTTTTACACTAGCAGTGCTAACTATTGGTTTAGCCGTACCAACTGCTTCTTCATCTTCATGATTCGAACTGTTTGAAGAGGATACAAAAGCCATATTCCCTGAACTGGAACTGGTGCTACCACTCTTCTTAACCTTCTGCTCAACAATCTTAAGATTGTTGTAAAGCTCATTCATTGTCATTTTCTCCAGCTCTGGTTTATTGCTCCAAACCACAACATAAGTGTTCCATTCAGCAGGTAAACTATTTAGAAACATCATGTTGAGGTCTTCCTGAGGTATCACAATCTTCAACACAGTAAGTTGACTGATGATCTTTTGAAACCTATTAAAGATACGGTCCAAAGTTTCATTGCTTGATGCAGTGAAGTTCTCATAACTTTTCTTAAGTAGGGTTTTCCGTGCCTTCTTGGTAGCTTCATTGCCACCAAATCTTTCCACCACTGCTTCAAAAAGAGTTTTAGCAGTCTCGTAATGGCTAAAATTCAGCACTTGATCATTAGGAATTGCCATTAGTAACAAATTCCTAGCCTTCTGATCATTCCATCTTTTTGATTCTCTCCTCGTTTGTAACTGGCTCAGTGTTAAGCTTTGTGATCTTGGAACCATCAGCACGCGTTTCTTCAACTGGAATTGGTTTGAAGGAATCACCATTGATAATGATATCCCATAATGCATAGTCTTGCACCATGAAATATTGCTCTATTCTGAGCTGCCATAAATCGTATTCATTCCG
Source organism: Artemisia tridentata subsp. tridentata (assembly GCA_021014915.2). Lineage (NCBI taxonomy): Eukaryota > Viridiplantae > Streptophyta > Magnoliopsida > Asterales > Asteraceae > Artemisia > Artemisia tridentata. Next base: position 305,936,636 of record CP139503.1, on the reverse strand, counting down.
TTTCAGCATGGGGAGTTTAGCAAGGATTGAGGTTTGAGGTGTCTCCATGTCCATCTTCTTGGTTGCTAGTGAGTAAATACTTCTGGATCTTCTAAACTCAAAGTATCAGAAACCTGTCTCTGATACCACTTGACCGGATCTAAACACACACATTGTGTTGGAGATACTTTGAGTATATACTTGATAGCACGCGGAATTTACTACCAAGTACTTAGAAGAATATGAGTTTGTGTTTGGTGATTGAATGACTAAAGCAATAACAATAAGAACAATATCAACCAAACGTTTTGCTTCAATAAATTGAACGATTACAATGAGATTGTGAAGCTAAGATAATAACTCACGTACTTAGGATGTATGAATATCGATCTAGGTATTAGGTATATAAAACCCTAACGGAGGATCTCTTTTTATAGCACAAAGAGTCCTTTACAAGTAAACTATATTCTATACAAATAAGATATACATCATATCCATTCCATATTTATCTTCACACGGTTTCACCTTGATCTTGTAAGGAGTCCAAACTTTTCTTCATCAGCAGTACTAACTGTTCTTGTATTCTTCTATTCATCAGCAGTACTAACTGTTCTTGTATTCTTCTCTTCAACCATACTAACTGCTTAATTTAATTCCCAACACCTTTAAGTGTCTTGAAAAATGGTAAAGATCAATCCGCACCTTTCGACAGGAACCTGCTAAGTGCGGCAAGCTTCCCATTTAGGCTTTGTACCTCTTTCAATGACTTCGGAGCTTGTAGATCAGTGATGGCTTTGACCTTCGAAGGGTCAGCTTTAATCCCTTGCTTTGTAATCAAATGTCCCAAGAATTGTCCTTCTTCCATGCCAAAAGAACATTTCTTCGGGTTGAGCTTCATGTTGATTGCCCTTAATTGATCGAAGGTTTCTTGAATGTCGGAGAGTAAGTCTTCATCGGTCCTGCTTTTAATTACCATATCATCAACGTATGCTTCCAATTTCCTTCCTATCTGCTTATGGAAGGCTTTGTCTACCAATCGTTGATATGTTGCCCCTGCGTTCTTCAGACCGAAGGGCATTTTCTTGTAACAATAGACCCCCTTTTCTGTGTAGAAAGTTGTCTTCTCTTCGTCATCCTTCGCCATTTGTATCTGGTGATACCCTTTGTAGGCATCCAAAAAGCATTTCAAATAGAACCCCGAGAGGGATTCGACCTTCCAATCAATTTCTGGCAAAGGGTAGAAGTCCTTCAGGCAAGCTTTGTTGATTTCGGTGAAGTCGACACACATACGCCACCCTCCGTCACGCCTTTTTACCATAACTGGATTCGCCACCTAGGTTTGGTATTTTACTTCTCTAAGTATTCCTGCTCGTACAAGTTCATCCACCTCTTTGCAAGCAGCAGCGTTCCTTTCAGGTGCTAGGTTTCGTCGCTTTTGCTTAATTGGTTCAATGTGCTTGAACTCATTAAGCTTATGCTCTGTGCCGAAGGGCTTGCCATCGATCATAAGTTTCCGAGAGACCCCTGTCATGTTTGAGTACGTCCATGCAAAGACATCCTTGTTGGCTTTGAGTAGCTTCTCCAGGTCTGCCTTGAAGTTAGCAGGGAGTTGCTTTTCGATTACCACTGTTTGCTCTGGATAGAGCTCATTTACCACAATGCGCTCTTTAGCATCTGCACAACTTAGAATGACTTTTGGAGGCTCCTTGGGACTTTCTTTGATCTTCTTGCCAATGTCTCCTGCCTTTCCCTGGTTGTAGCTGGAAAACACGGTTCCTATTTCAGATGGTGTATGGAATTTTACCGCTGCGTGTATGGAGGAGACTACGATACCCATCTTCTGCATGGCGGTCCTTCCTATCAACAAATTGTAGGGAGAGTCGGACCTTATGATACCGAAGGTGAGGGTTTATGTCCTTGTGAGCTTGCCTTCTCCGATTGTTATCTCTAACGGCACTTCTCCCAGAGGCCACGAATGCTCACCTGAGAATCCTACCAACGGTATCTTTGAATCAACCCGCTACGATCTAATCGAAGGCTTAAGCTTTAGGAAACAGTGCTCATATATGATCTCGCAGGAGCTTCCACAGTCCATGTAGGCTTTATTCACTTCCCGGTTGGAAATTAAGACTTTGATGACAACTGGGTTGTTTGAAGGGACTTGGCCTGTAATGGAGGGAAACGTTACTTCCCCTACCTCGTTTATCTCCATCTCCGTTACCTTTCTTTTTAAGCTGGCTTTGCCCCAATGCACCATGAGTATTGGGGCTTCGGGAGGAGTAGTGTCTTTAACCAATTGAGTGTCGGACATTTTTTCCTTGCCCTTCTTTATACCCTTCACCAAATGTGTTAATTGCCCGGACTTTACGGCTTCTTCTATCTGCTTCTTTAGTTCTCTGCAACTGTTCGTATCATGGCCGTAATCTTCATGGAAGTGACAATACTTAGTTGTATCTTTGTTTTTAACCTTGCTTGTCATTCGAGGGGTGGTTTGAAAGCCTTACCAGCCCTCTCCATTGGGAGTATTTCCTTCGGAGATTTAGTGAGGCTTCCTAGCAAACCGTGGTTAGGGCCTTTCTTGTACGGAGAAAACCTATCCCTGTTCTTGTTCTTGTTCTTCGATCCTTCCCACGTAAAGTGCTTTGAGAACTTGCTGTGGCTTTCTCTGTCAATCGGAGCACCATTAGTAGATACTTCCTTTGCTTCAATCCAAGTATATGTCTTTTCCATTAACCCCTTGTAAGTTGTCGGAAGGTCAGTGGACAAGAATTCCACCAAGCTTCGATTTCGTAGGCCATGTACGAAGCCAAAGATGCGCTGATCTTCATGTAGACCCAAGATCTGTAGAGTTTCATCGGTGTACCTTGTGACGAAAGCCCTTGTGTTTTCGTTCTCCTTTTGTTTAATGTTGTGCACCTTCAGATGGGTCCTTGTAAACTTCTTTTGCTGACTGAAGTGTAACCAGAACTTAGCCTTTAGATCATCAAGGTTGACAATACTGCCAGGCTTTTGTCCATTCCACCAAATACGGGCAGAATCTAGTAGGGTGTATGTAAACATGTGACAGGCTACAGGCATGAACCACTTTTGCATCTTAATGGCCAGTTCGAACAAATGTAGGAAATTGTCCGGATCCCCCTTTCCATCATAAGTTCCAATGTGTTGCAGGCATTTTCAACCCATTAAGCAATGGGTAGTTTTCTATCCACCTAACGAAGGGTGTAGCCGAACCCATAGGGTCTGAATATAGGCAATTATAAGGTGGTGCATATATAGGGACAATATTGTATGGATTATGGTTCGGAGGTACTCCCATAGGAGTTTGGCTAGGGTAGGATTGGTAGGATGCGTTCATGCCGAAAGGATAACCACTCCCCAAGGCGTACGGAGGGTACACCGTAGGATGTCCGAATGGTATGCTCCCATAATGTTGAGGGAGGCTATGGTTATTAGACTGTCCAGTTACTGGGGGATACAAACCCTGAGGGTAAGACTGAGTTTGGAATGAGGGGTACATACCATTGGAAGGAAGGTTTCCTCCCATATTAATTGTAGGCGGATTTCCTTCTACGCCTGATGCGTGAGAAGGCTGCAATAGAACCCCTGCTTTAGTCCTTCCAAGACGAGTTGCTAACAACGGAGGCAGATTCACCTCCGTTTCCTCCCTTCGCTGACTTCTCCCATTCGAATATTCAATTACCGCTCCTTCTCTCCTGGTCGGAGCCCTCTCTGGGACTCCTTCGAACCCAACAGTCCTTCTGCCTGGCCTTCGACCAACTAGTGACCCTATCCTTAGGGTCGAGTGCGTTGTTCCCTTTTTCGGAGGCCTAGGCTCCATTTCCATCTCTTCATCATAATCGTCACTTGAGTAGTCCAACTCCCTCCGTATTTCAGCATTCCGAACTTGTCTTTTGCGCGCCCTTAAGAGAGATTCCAATGCTTCGTAGTTAGCTTCGAGGAAGGCTGGGCTAATGACAGGTTCCGGATTGGCTGATGTCGAAGCATGATGGTTAGGTGTTACTTCTGGGTGAGATCGTGTTGTGAACGTGAAAGCGGTAATTGGGGGGAGGTTATTAGAGTCATTGATTGGTATTGGCGCCAAGGTCGAGAAACCCGGTGGGGGAGTAACTTCTCTCCCTTGATCTATGCCGGATATATAGCGAATGTAGTTGGTTGGTTATAAGCTTGGAAATAACGAGACCAATTGTAGCAGTCCCACGGATGCCGCCACTGATTGTACAATAAATTGCATGACCAGGCCTTCGATGATGATAAAAGGATATGGGGGTGTTGAGGTTGCGTCAAGCTTGTCTTTAACCTGAAATAAGAAATACTAAAACACTACGTTAAGTGATTGCGCAGGGGTTGGACCCTGCGAACCACCTCCGGTGTGCGAATAAGTATGTGTTATGATAAGTTGGTAGTGAAATGAGAGAGTCAAGTTTGCATACCATGGTTCTCAGCCCGTCTAAGCTATTTATAGGGGAGGAAATAGGCCTTAGAGAGCTCTTGCACATAATTCAGAGATCATGGGGGCGCCCCATGATTTGTGGTAACCGCTAGGGCTTTGTGACCCACGATCTCTTTCTTGGCGGGAAAGCTCAAGGAAAAAGGGGACGTGGGTATGAGAAGGTCAAGGTGTTTCTCCTTTCTAGTATCCTCGAAGGTGGTACCCCGAAGGGCTTAAGGCTTCGATTGGCCTGGGCCTTCGAGGAGAGCTCAAGGAAAAATGGTTTTACGCCAATGAAGATTATAGGAGGTTGACCTGGGCCTTCGAGGAGAAGGCTTCGTACAAGCTTGAAGGGGTGGCCTTCGACCCGTTCGGAGGGTACATCGTCACTTACCATACTGATCTAGGTCGCGTGTCAGAGTGGTTACACTATGTTATTGTTGATTAGCAGATTGCTATTATTATTAAGGTGAGTTTATAGCCCCATTTTTATATGTATTGTTTTTATAAACCTTGGGGTGAGAAACATGCAAAACTGTTTTCATGGACCAAATTGAACTTTGATTTTTATACACACTAGTATGCGGATAACCTAAGTATGTTTGAATCCCATTGCGCCCACTATCATCAACCGTAAATTCCAGCTGGGAAGCGCTTATGATATAAATAGATCTATTGGGGGTGACTCCCCCGTTTGGTTAGCCCAGCAGGTCAACGCGAACGTATACCATGTCGGATTTTGCCGAGTGTCTAGGGATTAACACTCGCGGGCACCCTTTGTTTGTTATGCTAGTTTGGCATATTGTTTGTCTAGTTTCGGTTGGATGAGCTTAGTGTTAGCATACAGAATGAGTGTGATTGCTGAATTATTTGCTATGGTCCATATGTGCTTATTTACTTTAAACCTATGAACTCACTAGCGTTAGCTGACTTTTAGCATGTTTTTCTCAGGTATTTGAGAATGTATTCATTGAAGGCAGGGCATGGCATTGGTCATAAATTTCTAGAAATATTTTTGCTTATGCATTGAACTCTGATTTGGGACAGTCATGTTAAATGGGCTTTGTTTTAATTGAATTGAACTTTATGTATGACAATTAACTTTAGAAATGTAAACTATTTTAAAACAGATTTTAATCCGTTCTTTATATCTTTGTGTTGTGATTATCGATTTAGTAGCACCCAAATATGTATGCTTCCGCAAATCCTGATTTTGGGGGTGTTATAGATTGGTATTCAAAGCCTTGGTTATAGAGAACTAGGTGTATAAAAACCCTAAACTATAACCAGTTTATGATAAACGTTTCCTTATGACCGCCAGATGCATGCCTGCCTAGTTTGCCATGATTTGATCGGTATTTGCCTTATATGATTAAGTGTTGTATTATGCTGTTTGAGTATTTTACTTAACATATATTATATAAGTATTTTCTATATACTTACACTTGCCACACCATATTTGTCACAGACTATGTATCTTCCTTCCGATGTTCGTGATGAGGTACATGCTTCTGGACACACTTCCCCGCTTCGACGACCAGTTCCATTTCCGGATGACCCGTTGATGGAGGTTGTCAAAGCAGCTGCTCAGCCTACACACACCACTCCAGCATCTACCTCACCATACCTACCCCGCTATGCCACAGCTCACCGTTTATCTCCGGCTCAGCTTTACACCCTCACCCAGCATACTCAGACTACCCCACCCACCAGACATCGGGCTTCTTATAGGAGAGTCCGTGGACGTCGCATCCAGCGATCATCTATGCTATTCTCACCACTCAGGAGGACCCGTTATGGTTACTCGAGTACCTCTGCTTCACTATCCTCTCAGTCACCTATGTCATCTCCAGATCATTCCCCTCCCCGTCAGAGATTGCGGAGGTCTATTCAGTCTTACTCTGATGAGGATGACGATCTAGTAGAGGATCCAGTGTAGGTTCAGGTAGAGCCCACACCAGCAGTGACAGCACCGGTCGAGCACGCTCCTGTTTGTGCATGTGTTGACAGGGACAGAGGGGTACCGATGGATCTAGATCAGGTGATGATGCCACGGGATGGCAAGGGCATCATGGAGGATGTACAGGGGGTATTTGAGGTAGGGAAGAGCTCCAGTGCTGCCCAGATACAGGATTTGAGTGATACCCAGTGGATTGATATTACTTGTGATACCTGCACGGGTGTGCGTGCAGCTAGTCCAGAGTACACTCTATCATCTCCTTCGTTCGTGCCACCTCCATCTCCGATACCTTCTCCGCTTCCATCACCAGTGGTTTCTCCACTTCTACTAGCCTCACCAGCCGAGCTCGAGGAGCCTACTGTCATGGAGCAGGTATGGATTCAGCTGGCGAACCATGCCAGTTTGCTCGATGTACACTCAGATCAGATTAAGAGGTTAGAGCAGCCTGACCGCATTCAGAGTGTTGAGAGGCGGATTGGGACAGTTGACAGAGCTGCATGTGTATTGTTTGAGGAGATGTTTGCCGACAAACGTGTGATGATTGGCCTGAGAGCTAGACTAGAGGCATTGGAGAGGTTACACGGTAGGGAGCACAGGGATTTGGACTTTAGGGCTATCAGTTTGGGCAGAGGCCAGACCAGGATTCATGGGATGTTGAGGAGAGCTCGAGGTACTGATCGCGCTCGGTGGCAGAGGATCATGACTGCTAAGTATACGATCGGTGCTGTGATGAGAGAGAACCAGGAGTTGAGACACCGTGTGGATCATTTGGAGGCTGCCATTGGAGGGATAACTGCAGCATTCGATCAGTTACGCCTTGAGCGTGACCGAGCCTATATTAGTTTCAGTAGAGGATGTATTCTACTAAACTGATGAGTTATCAGTTAGTGATGGACTATTAGCCTTGCTTGTGATTTTGTGTACCTCTATTTATTTCAATATATATATATATATATATATATATATATATATATATATATATATATGTACAAGCTTGGGTTATCTATTTTGATTGTTCGTTTCCTCTGTGGTTAACTTTATTCTTGCATTCTGTCTGTGATGTTCATATACGCATGTGACGCCTTCACTCTACAATCAAGATCTCAGTTATCGTCATCTTCTTGTGATGCAAATAAATGGCACCTGATGATGTACCTTCTGAAAGGGTCGAAGGATACCCCTTCGAGCCTGTACAAAGCCGTCTCTTCGAAGGCCTAGGTCAATCTCCTAAAACGTTTCATTGGCGTAAAACCATTCATCTATGAAGTGGTTACCAAGTGGGAAGCCGCCAATCGAAGCCTTAAGCCCTTCGAGGTACCTCCTGCGAGGATACTAGAAAGGAGAACCACAATGACTTGGCTATACCCACATTCCCTCTTTCTTTAGGCTTTCCCGCCAAGGATGAGATCGTGGGCCACAAAGCCCTGGCGGTTACCACAAATTATGGGATGGCCCTATGATCTCCGAATTATGTGCAAGAGCTCTCTAAGGCCTATTTCCTCCCCTATAAATAGCTTAGACGGGCAAGAACAATGGTATGCAAACTAGACTCTCTCATTTCACTACCAACTTATCATATCACATACTTATTCGCACGCCGGAGGTGGTTCGCAGGGTCCAACCCCTGCGCAATCACTTAACGTAGTGTTTTAGTATTTCTTATTTCAGGTTAAGAATAAGCTTGGTGCAACCTCAACACCCTACGTATCCTTTGATCATCATCGAAGGCCTGGTCGTGCAAATTATTGTACAATCAATGGCGCCATCCGTGGGACCGCTACAATTGGTCTCGTTATTTCCAAGCTTATAACCAACCAACCACTTTCACTATATATCCGGCATGGATCTAGGGAGAGAAGATACTCCCCCACCGGGTTTCTCGACCTTGGCGCCAATACCAATTAACGACTCCAACAACTTCCCCCCAATAACCGCTTCCACGTTCACAACACGTTCTCACCCAGAAGTAACACCCAACCATCATGCTTCGACATCAGTCAATCCGGAGCCTGTTATTAGCCCAGCCTTTGTCGAAGCCAACCACGAAGCATTGGAATCCCTCTTAAGGGCTCGCAAAAGGCAAGTTCGGAATGCTGAGATGCGAAGGGAGTTGGAATACTCTAGTGACAACTATGAGGAAGAGATGGAAATGGAGCCTTGGCCTCTGACGCAAGGAGCAACACTCTCGGCCCTAAGGATAGGGTCACCAGTTGGTCGAAGGCCAAGTAGAAGGTCCGTTGGGTTCGAAGGAGTCCCGGAGAGGGCTCCAACTAGGAGAGAAAGAGCGGTCGCTGAAGGTTCCAACGGGAGGAGTCAAGGAAGGGAAGAGACGGGGGTGAATCTACCTCCATTGTTAGCAGCTCATCTTGGAAGGACTGAAGCAGGGGTTCCGTTGCAGCCTTCTCACGCATCAGGCGTAGAAGGCAATCTGCCTACAATTAATATGGGAGGAAATTTTCCTCCCAATGGTATGTACCCCTCATTCCAAACTCAGTCTTACCCTCAAGATTTATATCCTCCAGTAAACGGGCAGCCTATCAACCCTAGTCTCCCTCAACCTTATGGGAGCATACCCTTCATACATCCTACAGTGTACCCTCCGTATGCCATAGGAAACGGTTATCCGTTCGGCATGAACACATCTTATCAGTCCTACCCTAGCCAAACTCCAATGGGAGTACCCCCAAACCATACTCCATATAATACTGTTCCTATGTATGCACCACCCTATAATTGCCTATATTCGGACCCTATGGGTTCGGCTATGCCCTCCGTTAGGTGGATAGAGGACTACGCATTGCCTGATGGGTTGAAAATGCCTTCGCACATTAGGACTTATGATGGGAAGGGGGATCCGGACAATTTCCTACATTTGTTCTAAGGGGCCATTAAGATGCAAAAGTGGGTCATGCCTGTAGCCTGTCACATGTTTACGTACACCTTACGGGATTCTGCCCATATTTGGTGGAATGGGCAAAATCCTGGCAGCATTGTCATCCTTGATGATCTCAAGGCTAAGTTCTGATCACACTTCAGTCAGCAAAAGAAGTTTACAAGGACCCATCTGACGATGCACAACATTAAACAAAAGGAGAACGAAAGCACAAGGGCTTTCGTCACTAGGTACACCGATGAAACTCTACAGATCTTGGGTCTACACAAAGATCAACGCATCTCTGGCTTCGTACATGGTCTGCGAAATCGAAGCTTGGTGGAATTCTTGTCTACTGACCTTCTGACAACTTACAAGGGGTTAATGGAAAAGACATATACTTGGATTGAAGCAAAGGAAGTGTCTACTAATGGTGTTCCGATTGACAGAGAAAAGTTTTCGAAGCATTCTACGTGGGAAGGATCAAAGAACAAGAACAAAAACAGAGACAGGTTTTCTCCGTACAACAAAGGTCCCAACCACGATTTGCCAGGAAGCCTATCTAAGTCTCCGAAGGAAATACTTGCAATGGAGAGGGCTGCTAAAGCTTTCGAAGCACCCCCTCGCATGACAAGCAAGGGTAAAAACAGGGATACAAGCAAGTATTGTCACTTCCATGAAGATTATGGCCATGATACGAACCGTTGCAGGGAGCTAGAGAAGCAGATAGAAAAAGCTGTAAAGTCCGGGCAGTTGGCCCATTTGGTGAAGGGTATAAAGAAGGGTAAGGAAAAAATGACTGACACTCAATTGGCTAAAGAATCTACTCCTCCCGAAGCCCCAATACTCATGGTTCATTGGGACGAAGCCAGCTTAAAAAGAAAGGTGACGGAGCAGGAGATAAACGAGGTAGGGGAGGTAACGTTTTCCCCTATTGTTGGCTAAGTCCCTTCGAACGACCCAGTAGTCATCAAAGTCTTAATTTACAACCAGAAAGTTAACAGGGCCTACATGGACTGTGGAAGCTCTTGCGAGATCATATACCAGCACTGCTTCCTAAAGCTCAAGCCTTCGATCAGGTCGCAGAGGGTCGATTCAAAAATACCTTTGGTAGGATTCTCAGGCGAGCATTCATGGCCTCTGGGAGAAGTGCCGTTAGAAATAACAATTGGAGAAGGTAAGCTCGCAAGGACGGAAACCCTCACATTCGCTATTGTAAGGTCCGACTCTCCCTACAATTTGTTGATAGGAAGGACCGCCATGCAAAAGATGGGTATTGTAGTCTCCACCATATACGCAGCGGTAAAATTCCATACACCATATGGAATAGGAATCGTGTTTTCTAGTTACAGCCAGGGAAAGACAAGAGACATTGGTAAGAAGATCAAAGAAAGTCCTGAGGAACCTCCGTAGGTCATTCTAATTTGTACAGATGCCGAAGAACGCATTGTGGTAAATGAGCTCTATCCAGAGCAAACGGTGATAATCGGAAAGCAACTCCCTGCTAACTTCAAGGCAGACTTGGAGAAGCTGCTGAAAGCCAACAAGGATGTCTTCGCATGGGCATACTCGAACATGACAGGAGTTTCTAGGACACTTATGATCGATGATAAGCCCTTCGGCACAGAGCATAAGCTTAATGAGTTCAAGCACATCGAACCAATTAAGCAGAAGCGACGAAGCCTGGCACCTGAAAGGAACGCAGCCGCTTGCAAAGAGGTGGATGAACTTGTACGAGCAGGAATACTTAGAGAAGTAAAATACAAAACCTGGGTAGCTAATCCAGTTATGGTAAAAAAAGAGTGACAGAGGGTGGCGAATGTGCGTTGACTTCACCGACATCAACAAAGCTTGCCCGAAGGATTGCTACCCTCTACCAGAAATTGATTGGAAGGTCGAGTCCCTCTCGGGGTTCCGTTTGAAATGCTTTATGGATGCCTACAAAGGGTATCACCAAATACAAATGGCGGAGGAAGATGAGGAGAAGACAGCCTTCTACACAGGAAAGGGGGTCAATTGCTACAAGAAAATGCCTTTCGGTCTGAAGAACGCAGGGGCCACTTATCAACGATTGGTAGACAAAGCCTTCCATAAGCAGATAGGAAGGAACTTGGAAGCCTACGTTGGTGATATAGTAATCAAAAGTAGGAATGAGGAAGACTTAATCTCCGACATTCAAGAAACCTTCGATCAATTAAGGGCAATCAACATGAAGCTTAACCCAAAGAAATGCTCTTTTGGCTTGGAAGAAAGGCAATTTCTGGGACATTTGATCACGAAGCAAGGGATTAAGGCTAACCCTTCGAAGGTCAAAGCCATCACTGATCTACAAGCTCCGAAGTCGTTGAAAGAAGTACAAAACCTAAACGGGAAGCTCGCAGCACTTAGCAGGTTCCTGTCGAAAGGCGCGGATCGATCTTTGCCATTTTTCAAAACACTCAAGGGGTGTACAGATAAGAAGACTTTTCAATGGAGTTGTAAGGCAGAAGCCGCTTTTCAGAAGCTGAAAGAGTTCATGGAAATTCTACCAACACTTACAGCCCCAATCAAAGGCGAAGTGTTATTCATGTACATTGCGGCATCCTTCGAAAGCATCAGTGCTGTGCTCTTGGCATAAAGGGAAAAGAAGCAAGTCCCAATCTACTTCGTCATCAGGGTCCTGCAAGGGGCTGAATTAAACTATCCGAAGTTGGAAAAGCTAATCCTAGCCTTGGTTTATGCTGCAAGGCGCCTTCGAAGGTACTTTCAAGCTCATCCCATTACGGTATTGACTGACAAGCCGATTAAACAGATACTATTGAAGCCTGAGAAATCAGGTAGAGTAGCCAAATGGGCTATCGAACTGGGAGAACATGAGATAGAGTACAAGGGTCGAAACTCCATCAAATGTCAGATACTTGCAGACTTTCTCGCTAAAACACCTTCCTGACCTAGTCAAGAGGAGGAAATTCCAAAGGAAAAGCCCCCAAAGACGAAGGAGGGGTGGAAATTATACACAGACGGAGCCTCAAGCTCCGATGGTTCGGGAGCAGGTCTAATGCTGGTCAGTCCGGAGGGAAAGGAGTACACTTATGCATTACGTTTTGAGTTCGAGGCTACAAACAATGAAGCTGAGTATGAAGCTTTGTTAGCTGGCCTCCAGCTTGCAAAAGACATGGAGGTTCGTGATCTCTCCATTTTTTTCGACTCATAGTTAGTAGCTAACCAAATCAAGGGCTCTTACGAAGCAAGGCAGCCCACCATCAAGCAATATTTGGATAAAGCTAAAGAACTCCTCCGTGGATTCGAGTCATACAATATAGAGCATGTTCGAAGAAACCAAAACAAGAAAGCGGACGCAATAAGCAAGTTGGCTTCAATGGCATTTGCTCACTTAACAAAGGAGGTTTTGGTAGAAGTATTGGCCGAAAGGTCAATCAAACGAAGTGAAGTATCTGACATCATAGCTGAAGAAGGAACCAATTGGATGACTCCAATAAGGGAATACTTGATAAGTGGTATTCTGCCAGAAGATCCAAAGCTAGCACAAAAGGTCAAGGTCAAGGCTCCCCAATATAGACTTATTGGGGATAATCTCTACAGGAGGTCCTTCTTATCTCCATGGCTTCGTTGTGTGGGACCAAAGCAAGCTTCGAACATCATCTGTGAAGTTCATGAAGGGTCCTGCGGTCAGCACGCAGGCCCTCGCTCCTTCGTCTCAAAAATAATGAAGTTGGGATATTATTGGTCGTCCATACAGGAAGACGCAGCTGAAATAATACAAAAATGTGAAGCATGTCAGACCCACTCAAAAGTTCCAAGACTGCCTGAGGAAGACATGACCTCTGTCGCATCAGCACGGCCTTTCTGCCAATAAGGAATTGACATAGTCGGACCCCTATCGATAGCTCCAGGAGGGGTAAAATTCTTGGTCATAGCTATAGATTACTTCACCAAATGGGTTGAAGCCAAGCCTTTGACATGAGTAACAGGATGGCATATGGAAAAGTTTGCGTGGGAACACATAATCTGCCAATTTGGAGTCCCTCACACCATCATCTCCGACAACGGGATGCAATTCGCCGAAGGGATGTTTCCAGCTTTCTGTGAAGGCCTAAAAATCAAACAGTCGTTCACGTCCGTGTACGGACAAATTGAAGTCATTGAAAGGGACATTGTGAACGGAATCGAGAAAAGGTTAAGACGACACCATCATGGATGGGTAGAAGAACTACCCCTAGTTCTGTGGGCACATAGGAATATGTCCTTTGGCTAAATACCGCAAGCACAGCTGACTACAAAGGGGCGCTAGGGCTTATATGGGAAGGACCCTACGTCATTTGAAAGCCTACAGCAACGGAGCATATAAGTCACAGATAGGACTTGGGATGGTGCTAACTTTCGTAAGTTTTACATATGAAACTTACCACTTTTAAAACACTTAGCTTGTTTTCCAATTCATGTATTGCATTCTTCTCACTTGGAAAAGAAGCATTAATGGTAGGTGTCTTAGTGTTCATTTCTTAAAATGATGTAATTCTCCCTACCCAATTAATGATATAACATATTATTTCCCTCAAATCTCTTGTTCCGTTCTATACAACAAAGATTTGTTCAGCCAAGTACTTTACAAGTTTCAATGTCGAAGGATTACCCAAGCTCACAAATGTCTCCTCCACCAAGAGTATCACCACCATCTCCCACCAACTCACATGCTTCTTCTATGTTGCATATCCAAACATCCATCCCAAATAACAACCACACTCCACCATCATAACCTTCTTCCAAACACTTGAAGTTCATTGAAGAACTTAAAGAAGCCCATGAGCTTTGTGCTCTTCTTGCCTTACACCTTGCTCAACGCAAGATTGGATCAACTCCTTTCTAGCCCTCCTTCAACACAAAATAACCTCAACCTCCACCTTCGTTCCAAACTACACATACCAACCTCAAACTAATCTCAATGAAACCTTTCAAAACCCTCATCATATTGGTCAAACATCCAACTTTACCTCAAACCACACACCTCAATTTCATCCACTTCCACCAAATGATCAAATCCACATTCTCACAGAAAAGGAAAGGTTCCGTGAAGATATAAACCAAATCCATGACCTTTGTGATCTCCTTGCTATACACCTCGCATAACACAACAAGGGCCAACCTCGATCCTCCATCCTCACTCTACTCAAATTGCTTACATCACCCCCACAACTTGAATCTAGTTGATAATCATGTCAACTATTGTCCTTGTCGTACCTCCACTCCAAACTCTAGCACAACACCTCCACTAGCACAACACTCTAACCCTCAATCAACCCACTCCGCTCCAAACTCTCTACCTCCAAAATCTCCACCTCCAAAAATACACCTCTATTAATCCAACATTCTTACCCTCACTCAACCAATTCCATCCCAAACACTCTACCATCAACCATCTAAGCATACTATATGCTTATGCTTCTCATTTTCAAAGCTTTCGTGTCGCAAGCAAGTCCGAAAGCTCTCTTTGGCAATTTAGGACCTTTAAATTAATGAATGTCTTGCTATGTGTTCTTAATATTTGTTTGCCATAATTGTTGTTTTCCATGATTGTTGTTCTTATATTCCATATTTTGCTATATATGCTTGTGCTTCTAATATTTTTCTTGCAAGTATTCCATATCTCGATTCTTTGATGCCCTCAAACAAGGGGGAGTACACATCAAGGGAGAGTTCTCGTCTCAAAAAATTTCGAATCTAAAACTTGTCGGCGTAACCTTTTTGATTCTACAAAAAGGGGGAGAAGTGAATATAAACTCACTAAATACTTGTCCGAAAATAAATTTTTGGGTTTAATGAGTTTAAGTTTTGTAATCATCAAAAAGGGGGAGATTGTTGATATAAATAATGCCTAAAAACATTATTAATACTTATTGATATCTCTATGTTTTGATAATCACAAAATGTAAACTCATTAAACATAAACTTATTAAACAAATAAGTATTTAGTTGTAAATATTCATTTCAACAACTCAATCACTTAAGGTATGAATAAACAAATGCTTAATGCATTACATGATCAAAGGAACATTTTCTTAATCACTAGAACTTTTATAAAATGTCACAAACATTTTATATCTTTTAGAAAAACATTTTTGGTAATAAATAAAAAGGTTTAATCCATTATAAATTTATGAATTCAAATTTTCAGCCAAAAATGGCAAAAATGTTCCAGAAAAACCTTCCCCACAAAAAGACAAAACTGGGCAACGGTACAGATGGGCGATCCCCTTAAATATACAAGGCGGCCCCCTTAATTTTAAGGGGACCGCCCCGCTCATCCAGCTGTCCAGTTTTGCCTATAAATACTGGACTTTCCCTGAACTTTTTCCTCACCTTTTGCACCCCCAAACCTTCTGTTCTAAATCTCTTCTTATCCTTCCAAATCCTTTCTAAATCCTTTGATCATATATTCTTAAGCATTGGTTTCTAAGTGATCCAAGCTTCTACCATTCAAGTGCAAAAGAAGAATACTCCTTCAACATCTAGAGAAGAAGTATTGCAACTTAGTATCATCTTGCTACCTAAGTTGTTTGTATAATCATTCATTCATTTTTGTATAAGTTGTGTATATTTGTTAGATAGGTGTAAGCATAATTGCTTAGGCTAGATTAGTGTGTAAGTAGTGAAGTTATGAAGAAGTTAAGGTGTATAAGTAGTGAAGGTGTAAAGAAGTAGAAGAGTACATAAGTAGTGCTAGGTTATGAAGTAGTTGTGAAGCCGGTGTGAAGAAGTTGTGAAGAAGTTGTGAAGAAGTCATGAAGAAGTTGTGAAGAAGTCGTGAAGCCATTGTGAATAAGTTGTGAAGAAGTTGTGTAGAAGTTGTGAGATTGGTTCTAGCTACGATTAGAACCTAACATCTAGCTTTGTGTCGTTAAACCGGTGTAAGCAAAAGCTATGTAAGGTTTTCTCCGCCATAAGGGAGCTTGTTGACATAGTGAAGAAAACTCTCGAGTTAGGTGCTCGAGGAGTGGAGTAGGGCAAGGAAGGTGTCCTTGTAGCCGAACCACTATAAATCTTTTGTCTCGCAGTTAGATCTTTCCATCTCTATCTTTCTTTTCATTTCATTACTTTACTTGCATTGTTTATTTAGATTTACTTATATTTGTTCATATTATTCAAGAGTTGAGTTCACATAAATTCGAATCTAAGTTTTTAAAAAGTAAACAAAGTTTTCATAATAAAATTAAAAAGGCGTAAAACTATTCAACCCCCCCCCCTTCTAGTTTTCCACAACCTCTTCTGACTTAATAATACTAGGAGATGACAAGAGTGCCACATTCCCAGAACTAGTACTGTAGTTTCCAGACTTTTTCAGACTTTGTTCAACAATTTTGAAGTTGTTGTACAAATCATTGAGTTTCATGGTTTCAATGTCTGGCTTATTCATCCAGACAACCACATGAGTATGGAATTCATCAGATAGACTTCTCAAAAACTTCATGTTGAGATCTTCCTTTGCTATCTCAACCCCCAACACAGCTAACTGACAAACAAGCTTGTGTAATCTAGAGAACAGCTTATCAAGTGATTCATTGCTATTTGAACTAAAGTTTTCAAATTGTTGTTTCAGCAATGTCTTCTGTGTTTTCTTGGTAGTTTCATAACCACCAAACCATGCACAAATCTCTTCAAAAAGAGTTTTTGCATTAGGATACTTGCTAAAAGATAGCATTTGTTCACCTGGAATGGTCATAAGCAACAAATTCCTTGCTTTTTGATCATTCCTCTTCTGTATCCTTTCTTCATTGGTAACTGGTCCAGTATTTCTTTTCCTAACTGATTTGCCTTCAAGAATGACATCTGAATAACCTAGTGTAAAAGAATCACCATATAGAATGATATCCCAAAGAGCATAATCTTGAACCATGAAATATTGCTCAATCCTTAGCCTCCATAATTCAAACTCATTTTGTTTGATCATAGGCAACTTTTCAGCAATATTTGTAGCTTGGGTATTCTCCACATCCATTTCTTCTTCTTCTTCTAAATCAACTATATCAGCCTGGCTCTAATACCAATTGAGAGGATTCGATACACTATAAGGTTGTTAGACCTTTGTTGCTTTGTGTATATGATATATTGAGTTAATATGATTAAGTATGCGGAATCTACTTAATCACACTTAGAAGGTTATTTGGTTATGGAAATGGAACATTGATGTTTTGTTATAGAACAATGAACAAAGAAGGTTTTATCACCAAACGATTCAATATTATTCAAGATAATACGAGTGATCTTCACTATCACTAGGGTTACAAAACCTTGAATCTTATGTTTCTATGACTTATGATATTGTTGTGTTTGTTCTATGTTATTTTAACAGATATTCTAGTTCTATTCTTTTTCACAAATCTTAGTTATGAAACACACATAATATCTAGTCTAAGATCTCTCATTTATAGTCCATGAAAGATCTTTACAAATATTGTCAAGTCTAATCGAACACATGCTTGAGAGTGTCAGTTATTAAGATACAACATGTATCTGTGTTTAAAATTTGTTACTGAACACTTTGTCTAAAGATATTTTCTACCGTGTATTGTTGACTATTATACACATAATATCTTTGTATACTTATCCAACCAGCAGTAGAATACTTCAATAGTTATCCACTCAGCAGTAGAATCTTCTTCACTAGCAGCAGCATCATTCAGCAGTAGAATGTTTAACGCTAGCAGTAGAATCAAATGCACTAGCAGTAGAATGATACTTAGAGTATTTCTTTGAGCAGAACTGATCTTGTGAACATGTAATTTCCAATACTAATCTTCAGAACATTTAATTCCCAACAATAACTCTCAAAACAAAAGGCGGGAAGTGGCAAAGGCTTATGCAGCAGGTTCAGGTGAAAAGAGAGGGTATGATAGGAATGCACCTCTTTGCAACCGCTGTAAGCTACACCACAAAGGACAGTGCACGGTTAAGTGTCACAACTGCCAGAGAGTGGGACATTTGGCCAAGAATTGCAGGTCAAGACCCCTAGCCACCGCTCAAGCAGCACCACCCAACAACCTCAAGGCGGAAGTCACCTGCTATGGATGTGGTGAGAAGGGTCGTTACCGTAATGAGTGCAATAAACCCAGAAATCAGGGAAACGGTGGTGGTCATGGTAACCAGGGAGCAGCAGTTAACAATGGGAACCAGGGAAATGGAGGAGGAGCCCGTGAGAGAGTTTATACTTTGGGCAGAAGGGAAGCCTAGGACGACCCGAATGTGGTGACGGGTACGTTTCTTTTAAATAATCGTTATGCATCAATATTATTCGATACAGGAGCATATAGAAGTTTTGTGTCGACTGCTTTTAGTTCCTTAATTGATAGTGCTCCAACCACCTTAGACAATATCTTTGACGTAGAATTAGCTAACGGGAATTTAGAAAGGGTAGATACCATTATAAGAGGTTGCACTTTAAACTTGTTAAACCACCCATTCAACATCGATCTCATGCCAGTAGAGTTGGGTAGTTTTAACATCATCATAGGGATGGATTGGCTATCGAAATATCATGCCGTCATCATCTGTGATGAAAAGATCGTCAGAGTTCCCTACGGGAATGAATTTATGATAATAGAAGGAGATCGGAGCGATCGTGCACGCTCGTCAAGATTGAGCATCATCTCGTGTATGAAGGTGCAGAAGTGCATCGAGAAAGGATGCCACCTCTTTCTGGCTCATGTTACTGAGAAGAAAGAGAAGGAGCCCGGAGAGAAACGATTGGAAGACGTGCCAATTGTGAGGGATTTCCCGAAAGTTTTTCCAGAAGACCTACCTGGACTTCCACCGGCCAGACAGATCAAATTTCAAATCGATTTACTGCCAGGAGCTGTGCCTGTAGCGCGAGCACCCTATTGGTTAGCACCAACAAAGTTACAGGAGTTGTCTGATCAGTTGGCTGAACTATCAGGGAAAGGTTTTATTAGACCGAGTTCTTCACCTTGGGGAGCTCCGGTCCTGTTTGTTAAGAAGAAGGATAGATCCTTCAGGATGTGTATCGACTATCGGGAGCTGAATAAGCTAACCATCAAGAATCGATACCCACTCCCGAGAATCGACGACCTATTCGATCAACTACAAGGTTCATCAGTTTACTCCAAGATTAACCTGAGATCAGGTTATCATCAACTCTGAGTCCGGGAAGAGGATATCCCGAAGACTGCATTCAGAACCCAATATGGCCATTATGAATTCCAAGTTATGCCATTCGGCCTAACTAACGCACCAGCCGTATTCATGGACCTCATGAATCGAGTGTGTAAGCCGTACTTGGATAAATTCGTAACCGTGTTCATTGACGACATCCTGATATATTCTAAGAATGAGAAAGAGCACGAGGAACACCTCAAGCTAATCTTAGAATTATTGAAAAATGAGGAGTTATATGCCAAGTTTTCGAAGTGTGAATTCTGGATATAAACTGTGCAGTTTCTGGGCCACATGATCGATAGTCAAGGCATTCACGTGGATCTCGCAAAGATCGAGTCAATAAAGGATTGGGCGACACCCACAACACCCACCGAAATACGCCAATTCTTAGGACTTATCGGTTATTACCGAAGGTTTATTGAAGGTTTCTCCAAGATAGCAAAGCCTTTGACTAAACTAACATAGAAGAATGTGAAATATGACTGGGGAGATAAAGAGGAAGAAGCTTTTCAACTCCTTAAGGAAAAGTTGTGTAGTGCACCTATTTTGGCCTTACCTGAAGGTAGTGAAGACTTTGTTGTTTATTGCAACGCTTCACACAAAGGTTTAGGAGCCGTGTTAATGCAGAGAGAGAAGGTGATAGCATATGCTTCTTGACAACTGAAAACCCATGAGAAGAACTACACAACCCATGACCTAGAGTTAGGCTCAGTTGTGTTTGCACTTAGAATCTGGAGGCACTATCTCTATGGCAGAAAGTGCGTAGTGTATACCGACTACAAAAGCCTACAACACATCTTGAACTAGAAGGAGCTAAACATGAGACAGCGCCGATGGTTGAAATTGCTTAGCGACTACGATTATGAGATCCGTTACCACCCAGGCAAAGCAAATGTAGTTGCCGATGCCCTAAGCAGAAAAGAGCGTATCAAACCTCTCAGAGTCAGATCGTTAGGAATGACGATCAGTTCACCGCTTCCAGTGAAAATTCTTGAGGCTCAGGTCGAGGCACTCAAAGAAGAGAACCAACCACGTGAGAAGATTTACGGAATGCCAGAGAGTGAGAATGGCTTCGTAAAGAGATCCGATGAAGTTTTGTGTTATGGGGACAGAAGTTGGATCCCGCTATACGGAGGAATTCATGATTTGATCATGCACGAATCCCACAAATCCAAATACTCCATCCATCCAGGATCCGAAAAGATGTACTTGGATTTGAAGAAGCTATACTGGTGGCCAAACATGAAGGCCGATATATCTAAGTACGTCAGTAAATGTTTAACGTGTTCGAAAGTCAAGGCTGAACACCAGAGACCATCCAGTCTACTTGTACAACCTGAAATTCCAGAATGGAAGTGGGAGTGCATCACTATGGATTTTATCACCAAACTGCCTAAGACATCGAGCGGTTATGACATGATCTGGGTAATTGTGGACCGTCTCACTAAATCTGCTCATTTCCTTCCTATAAAGGAGAACGATAGCATGGACAAACTTGCACGACTGTACGTGAAGGAAATTGTCGCAAGGCATGGTGTGCCTATTTCTATCATCTCTGATCGAGACATTCGCTTCACATCTAACTTCTGGAAGTCGCTCCAGGACGCATTGGGAGCAGACCTCGACATGAGTACAGCTTATCATCCTCAGACTGATGGTCAGAGTGAAAGGACCATTCAGACGTTAGAAGACATGCTGAGAGCTTGCGTGATTGACTTCGGGAACGGCTGGGATAGGCATTTGCCTTTAGCTGAGTTTTCCTACAACAACAGCTACCACACCAGAATCAAGGCTGCACCATATGAAGCACTTTATGGTCATAATTGCAGATCGCCAATATGTTGGGCTGAAGTCAGCGAAAACCAACTTACCGGACCAGACCTAGTCCACGAGACTACCGAGAAAATTGTGCAGATCAAGAACCGAATGCAAGCAGCTCGTGACCGTCAAAAAGCTATGCCGACAAGAGGCGAAAACCCCTCAAGTTCCAAGTGGGTGATAAAGTGATGTTAAAGGTCTCGCCATGGAAAGGCGTGATAAGATTTGGTAAACGTGGGAAGTTGAACCCTCGTTATATTGGACCTTTTGAGATTCTTGCCAGAGTCGGGCCGGTAGCCTATCGACTCGAGTTGCCATCTGAACTCAGCGCTGTGCATGACGTTTTTCATGTCAGCAACTTGAAAAAGTGCTTATCTGACGATAACGCTATCATTCCCTTGGATGAAATTCATGGACCGGGAACCGATTGAAATCATGGAACGGGAAGTTAAACGACTAAAGCAAAGTCGTATCCCAATTGTGAAGGTCTGTTGGAACTCTCGCAGAGGTCCCGAGTACACTTGGGAGCGAGAGGATGAAATCAAGCGAAAGTATCCTCATCTCTTTTCGAATTCATCGAGTAACGCGAATTGAAATCCGGGACGGATTTCCCCATTAGCTGGGGAGACTGTGATAAATGGTAATTTTCATATTTTAAGATAATAATAAATATTTATTTATTATTTTTAAGCCGAGCATTTCTATGCGTAACTACATGTTTCTGAGCATTTCTGAACATTTTTGGGAGCTGTCCCGCATACTGTAGCTTACAGTCACTGCTTAAAAAAGTTTATTTTTGTCATTAAGCATAAATTATCCTATTTCTGATAGTTACTGACAAGTTTCGTATTTAACTGAGAAGCTTTCTTGTAGTTACTGAAAAGCAACCCCACACGCGAACCGACAGTACAGTATATATGGTAGCAGTCAAATAAATGCATTTTTGAGCAAATAATAATATTTTATTATTATTCTGACGAAAACGTCGATAAAAACTTTATTTTGCGTGTACGTGTCGGGACTTTGCGGTAACATTTAAGCTTAAACCAACACACGATACACCAACGAGGATCAAAAATATTTTCCCTCCCCCTTTGTTTTGTCGTTTGCCGCTCACTAAGCCACCCCAAGACAAAGATTTTGATATACATTGATTTACTAGTGGAAAATGACATAACAAATCTTGTTTTTATACCCTAAACATATCACATAGCATTTCACATACACATTTTTATCATCCAAAGTTACCTAGATCATTTTCTCTCTTCCAAGAACTCTTCTACAATTCGAACCATCAATAAATTTAAGATCTACAAAAATCAAGTGAAGTTTGAGCTAATCGGGTTGTACTTTCAAGAGTTTTTGGTTAATCGGAACGTATTGTGGGTAAATTTGGTGCAATTTGGAGTCTTTTTGGTTCTCCTACCTCTCGAATTTTCATGAACATTGTAAGAAAACTTCAAAACTTTTTCAATCTTGTTCATTACATGTTCTTATGATGTCTAAAGATGTTACCAAGTGTTTATTATGTACGTTTTGTTAAATTAAAAAAGCTAGGGTTTGATATATATTTTATGGTGCTCGACTTTTTTTGGTAGTTTTTATACAAGTTATGCTATTTCTTGCTTGTGAGGTAAATCTTGTTTCTTGTGGTACTAGTTTGATGATACGAATGTGATTAGTGTTAATTACGCGAGTTTAAAACGAAATATACACTTATTTGTGTGTATACATAAATCGGATAGCTTTTAACAAAGAAAAAAATTAGGGTTTTGAAAAACATAAAATTTTGGCTCTAGTGGTGAAATGGTGAAATTAGTGTTTAATAGATTATTTTAGATAGCTTATTGAATAAGCTATATCTTTTTGTGTTTTGACTTGTTTTGGGTCAAATGGGTCGTACGACACATATTGGGCCGAGCCCAATATGTTTCGGCCTTGGTTGACTTTTTGACCTCTTTGCTTATTAATAAGTGCTTATTTGATTTATTTAAAAATCGTTACGAAAGCTATTCGGAAAAAAAAAGGGCTTAAAGGTTTAAAACTATTTTTGGGCTTATGATGGTCTCGACAAAAAATGGGCTGAGCCCATGTGGTTTCGGCATTGGAAGAATTTTTGACCAAATGACTTATTTGATGTGCTAAATTGATTTTTAGAAACTTATCGATATATATAACGTAACTTAAAAAGGTTAAATTGTTTTCGGGCTAAACTTGGACTTTTGGGCCCATTATGACCTTTTCGGCCCAATAGTGGGTTCGGGTGACAAAAATGAGTTTTCGAACATTTTTCGACCTTTTATAAATATTTTGACTTATTAAAACGTTATATATCGATTAAAACCGTTTTGAACTCGTTTTGACACTTTAAGCCCAATAAGACAAATAAATGGGCTTTTCGGCCCAAAGTTGTAGTTGTTGACTATTGAAAGTATTTTGACTAAACGTTGACTTTTATATCAAAACCCATAATTAAGAAGTAAACGTAACGATAAATATCGTTATAACGATAAATATACATTTTGGACTAGTTTTGCAAATATATTTAACATAAGGGATTATTTGAGGAAATTGCAACACTTGAGAAAAATGGAAAAGTTTGAATAAATGAATGGGTCATGCCCGATTTTTCTAAAATTTTGACACTTAGAATATTTTCGGATGAAAACCGACTAAAAGACGAAACGAATTATTTTATTATTAAAAATATTAATTCTTCTAAATTAATATTTTTAGACTTTATGAGACTTATAATTATAATTATATTATATATTTATACCCTTACACTTTATTTGATTTCTCTAAATTAAATATTTATAAATTCATTTTATAATTATCATTATATTATAAATAATTATAATATTTATAATATAATAATACCCCCTATCACCATTATCATATAAATTTTTCAATACCTATTTAATTAATTATAAACCCTAATTAATTAAATACTTAATTATTAAATATATATATATTACTTACACATTTTGCGATGACAAGCACTGAGCACGGAAGTTTCCGTCGCACGTATTTTCACCGTACACTTTCATAATGAGCCATCACCAAAGAGTCTTATACGATAAACTATTTTGAAATGTACCTTACCATACAGGAAGCCAGAAATACACGAGCACTTGACATATGTAAACCTTTCAACTGAGTTAAAACGTTTAAAACACGAGTGTTTCGCTAAGACTTACCATACTGATCTAGGTCGCGTGTCGGAGCGGTTGCATTGTGTTATTGTTGACTAGCAGATTGCTATTATTATTAAGGTGAGTTTATAGCCCCATTTTTATACGTATTGTTTTTATAAACCTTGGGGTGAGAAACATGCAAAGCTGTTTTCATGGACCAAATTGAACTTTGTTTTTTATACACACTGGTATGCGGATAACCTAAGTATGTTTGAATCCCATTGCGCCCACTATCATCAACCGTCAATTCCTGCTGGGAAGCGCGTATGATATAAATAGATCTATTGGGGTGACTCCCCCGTTCAGTTGGCTCGGCAGGTCAACGCGAACGTATACCATGTCGGATTTGGCCGAGTATTCGGGGATTAACACTTGTGGCCACCCTTTGTTTGTTATCCCAATTTGGCATATTGTTTGTCTAGTTTCGGTTGGATGAGCTTAGTGTTAGCATACAGAATGAGTGTGATTGCTGAATTATTTGTTATGGTCCATATGTGCTTATTTACTTTAAACCTATGAATTCACCAGCGTTAGCTGACTTTTAGCATATTTTTCTCAGGTATTTGAGAATGTATTCATTAAAGGCAAGGCATGGCATTGGTCATAAATTTCTAGAAATGTTTTTGCTTATGGATTGAACTCTGATTTGGGACAGTCATGTTAAATGGGCTTTGTTTTAATTGAATTGAATTTTATGTATGACAATTAACTTTAGAAATGTAAACTATTTTAAAACGGATTTTAATCCGTTCTCTATATCTTTGTGTTGTGATTATTGATTTAGTAGCACCCAAATATGTACGCTTCCGCAAATCCTGATTTTGGGGGTGTTACAGTTGCTCTCGTATTAATAAGATTCTTCATGGCGTCTTTCAATGTGTGATTTGGGTCATTTGGCAGTGGCGAAATAGAGTCGTAAACGCTAGTCCAAAATATGTGGGTAGTATCAAAGAATAAGACATTTTTCCTGCCATACAAAGGATTTCGAAGAATTGGATTAATGCCCGGATGAAGACAAATGCAGCTAACTGGAACTTAAGGATCTCAAAGCCTTTCGATTTATTCCTTCCTAATTAACTTTGGCAATTTCAGCAGCCCTCTCATGGTTATAGTCTCAAACGGGGAGTTTCAAGGTTCTTTATGGGCTGTTTGGATATGGAGGAATAAAGTTGTGAATGCGTCTTCTTCTTTTGTTATTGTTGCCTTCCCTTCTTTTATTCATTTGTCGAAGTTCTGGAATTCGTCTAGATGCTTGACTGTCTCCCTGAACTGAACTGTTGGCGAGAGTATAGGAGTTTAGGTGCTGGTTTAGCGTGTTTGGTTCTATTTCGGCATTTTAGAGTGTTTGGTTCTATTTTGTGTGGTTTATTTTCTTAAGAGTGCATTATTTTTACTTGTATCTATTTTGTTCTCTTTTTTGGGCTTCTCCTTGTAGCCATTTTCTAATCTAATTCCAGCCTTTTCAAAAAAAAAAAAAAAGAAGACAAAAACAAAAAAACAATAAACAAAAAACAAAAAACTTTAAATAAAAAGAAAAACATATTGGTCTTTAAACAAAATATATTAGTGTTCCATTTCTCTTTTCTTAAAAAACATGGAGAATTTTTTCAACGAATCTCATTTTTCTTCCGGTTCCCTATCTTTTCTAAAAATATACTCAAGAATGCAAAAAAATAAAAAAAATAAATAAAAATCTATTTTCTTTGCTTTACCCTCAAATTTTAACTAAAGAAAACAATGTAAAAAAAATCAAGAATAATTGTCATGTTAGGTACTTATTTTCCGAAATCGTGAGATTGTTCACTTTTAATTTAGAAGTAATTGCATATATATTTATCAAAAAGTGTATAATTGCATATATATTATTTGTAAAAGTTTTTAATGCATACAACACATATAGAGTTTAGTACAATGATTTTATGCATGTTTTAATATATATGTAATTTTCCATCTTTGAAAAGATATATATGAAAATACCCAAACTTTAAGTTATACACGGTTTAACAAAAATAAGCATGTATAAACCTTTAAAAACCTTTTTAGTTGGTTGAAATTTGAAATTAAACACATGTTTTAAGAAAAAGAAAAAAAGAAAAATAGAAATGTGAACATATAATTGAGATGGATGAATTATTTTTCTTTCCTGATTATAACTTAGACGAAAATCAGATTATATGAATCGTTACGTCTTTCGTGTGTGAGTTGGAACTTAACCGACAAGGAACATAATTTCATACTCGGGGTCTATACATATAAAATTGTGCGGAAAACTTATTCGACACAAGTCGTAAAATTATGCGGAAAACCACTTGGTGGGGGGGGGGGGGGGGGGGGGGTCTTGGGTTCTAGGCTTGCCAATAGGGTTTTTCTCCTAGGCGAAGCGAAAAAAAAAAGTGAGGTTTATTCCCCAAAAGCGAAGGTTCGAGGAAGGCATACTGCTCGCTTAATTGTCATTACACGACTCGAACCACTAACTAGCCGTTCTAAAAAACAAAAAGTAATCTTTCACTGATTATATGACTTTAGAAAACAAGCTTCTTTTTTACAATGACAAGAACATCAAACATATCTCCTCGTTTCTAAGAGAAAATTGCACTCATGTCTATGAAGCGTGCGTTCCTTTTGAATGTCGAATTTTCACTTCTCTTTTCTATTGTTTGCGTATGAAATAAATTAACCTTTATCATATGTTACAAGTTACAACACTAAGAATTCCGTAGTCTTGAAATCATTTTTTAGCAACAACAAAAAAACAGCAATACTAAATTAACATGCATTATTTTCTTTTTTACATGTATGATGCATGATAATTCTCAACTACTATACTTGAGTTTTTTTTTGTTTTTTTAAACCATATGGAAAACACAAACAACATAGTCCAAATTCCAAAAGACCAAAACTAAACAAAACGTACAACATTACATCACCAAGAAATTAAAGTTGGGGCATTGGTTTATCACATTTATTTCTGGTGGTGCTGAGAAGAACTGTGCAAGTGTGCAACACCATCAGAGTCACGATGGATCCCATCATGAAAAGTTTCATCCAAGACGTTAAGAGTATCAGAAGACAAAGGCAACGAAAAACCTGCTCCTCCTCCGGGTACATGTTTGAAAAACATCGGTTGGTTTGGGCTCATAAGCACATTATGAGACTGAGGAGTGCCAGTTTCATGGTGGTAAATAGACGGGTACTGGAATTCCGGGGTGCTAGTAAGCCTACGAACGACTTCTTTAAAGTTGCTAGAATCCACTGTGTAAACTTTAGGCGGGGTCGGTGGAAAAGATGCTATGAACTTCTTGGTCTTGTACATTGGCAATGGCTGGCGGACCGAGTGAAATGAATTATGGCACGATGATTCGGTAGCTATGGGTGGATTTTGGTCTTGGCGTGATGTATATGAACTGCAGTTGGAGCTGGTGAATTGTTCCATTTTTTGTTTAGTAACTTATGTTTCTTGTTAATTGGATAAATGGTATCTTATAGTAGTTGTGTGGAGTGGGGGACTATATATAACGTGAAAATGTGAAATACTTGGGAAAATTCCAATTAATGTTTCACGTCGACTACATGGTCTAAAATTCAACATCTTGACCACGTTTTTGGTTGAGTGTAATTAACAGACCTTTTTTTTCACAGACTTGAAAGTCACACTTAAACGGATGAAACTTTCGGTTACCTTTTAGTTAAGGTTTTGCTAACAACTTTAGAATTTAAAATTGTGGTTAACAAATTAATTTCTACTACAATTCATCGTAAAAACTTGAATTATCTAATCACAATAAATTGTTTGTTGTGCTACCTTGTTTTTCAGGATCGTACCCATCTTTTTCGAAATTATCAACCAATCATAATTATTCATTATTGACTATGTAATAAAATGTATCTTGTTAACCACAACGCTTATGACTTATGACTGTGTTAGCAAAACCCGTTAGCTAATTATCATATCAAATGAGTCAGAATTGTAGATTTAACTAAAAAACAATCAAACAGCAATAATTTGTTATATAATGAGAGACTTCGAAAATATAAATAAATAAAGTTGAAACTGGAAACAATTGAAATTGGATCAATAGGAGTGTTTAATTTTGTCACGCAAAAGAAATTGAGTCATTTTATTAGCAAATAGAAAACCAAAATTAAAATAATTTGATAAAACAAATCTAAATTTCATCTATAAAAAAAAAATATGTATAAAAATACATATGAAAATTTTGTAAAAAATCCAAAATAATAATAATAATAATAATAATAATAATAAAAAAGTTAAAGGTAATTTAAAAAACTTTTGTTGTCAAATTTTTAAATAAATTATATAAACTTAGGTAAACTTATTAGTTTTTATGTTTTTAATAATTTTACAAATTTAACAAATAACCCATACACTTTATTTTTATAAAAAAACAACATATATGTTGTTGTTATTTATAAATATTATTATCATTATGAGCATTGATTGGCATGCCTAATTTGTGTGCCTAATTATATATCTAATCTTATGTGTCATCGTTCTATTGTGATAATAGATGAACTCACTTCATCACAAACCAATAAAACACTTCCACACACTTTACACATAAAATTAGGCACACATTTAGGCCTCTAATTATTTTTCTATCATTATATATTAAATTAATGTATATGAACTAAATTATAAATATGAAAATGAGAGCACAAGTTACTATAAAATGTAAATGAATACACGAGATCGTATATATACGAAAAACTCATGTTATTCCCCTTTATGAGATTAAGTAAGTATATCCGGAAAAGATTTTTTTTTTTTTTTTAACTATCTACGTTAAATAACAACTCATATTATACCTCTTTATAAGTTTAACCCGCGTGAACACGCGTTTAAAAAGTAAATACGGCTAAAATTATTATTAACATAAATATAAATATCAAAGTGAATGCATGACCCACGGGTTACTGTGAAATGAAAACAAATACACGATAATGTGCATATAGCAACGACGTTTTTTATTACTTTTTAAAGTTTAAACAATGATATACAGAAAAACATTTTTAAGGTTTGTTACGTGCTATTAAACACGCATAATGTTTAAAACATGATATATCTTTAAACAATATCAAACTCAACACCATGCTAGTTAAACAAAGTTAATTTTTTCGCCCAACAAAAATCTATACAAAATACTAATCGATATTAATACATAATCAAATTTCAATGTAAAACTCGTGCGTGCATGGGTATTATAACTATATAAATATAAAATATTTTACATAAAGTTATTGAAAAATCTTTTTTTAAAACTTTGTAAATGCACCTGGACATGCTTTTTATGCCAAAACAGAAATTTACGAAATACAAATTTACATTCTTAACCAATTGTATTAATAAAATACTCTATCCGTCTCAAAACAAGGTGTCATATTTTGACTTTTTGAAGTTTTTCTCTTTCAACTTTGACCTTAATATATATATATATATACACACACACACACACACACACACACTAGACGTCAAAGCCCGCCCAATGGGCGGGCATGACTTGTAATTATAATTTGGGTGGGTTTACTTATTATGAAACTATTTTTAAGGACTTTTTTATAGGAGTAATCGATATTTGATTTCTTTATGAAAATACATTTTTGTATCCTAATAACTTTTGAATACGGTTTGATGTATACGTTTTTAATTTTTAAGATATTTGTTTGTTGAAAAGTATATATTTTATAATGAATATAGTTTAAGTTAATCATTACTACTCAAAGGTTATAGTGAACCTATACATGGTTTTTTAATGTAGCTATTTTTAATTTGTTATTTTCAAGACAATAAGCATTATTATTAAATTTAATAGACCAAATTATAGTTGATTTAAAAATGGGTATCCGGATAAAGAAAATGTGAATCTACAATCTTGATCTTATAATTTTAGTTACGATATTAAGAAATTGCATCCATGAAGTGTATTATGTAAGTGTATTTTGATGTAAATAATTTGTTGGATTTTTTTTTTATTATTTTATTTTTTTTTGCTATGGCATAACCTTCTGTTTGTAAAATTTTAAGATAAAGATGTTTGAAGAACATGCAAGTGGTGTAGCGTACTCATTACTAATTGATGCCTATAGTTAAGCTACACAGTCTTTTCATCTTATCAGACATAATTGCTTCTAGCTTCTTCACAGTAAGTATCATTACATTATCGAAAATACCAAATCTTCACAGATCAAAATATTTGTGCCCGGATAAATAAAAGGTGAACGATACAATCTTGATCCTATAATTTTGTTTACGTTTTGTTAATCTCTGTTACATGGCTTACTTACTGAAAAGATGAAGCCCTGAATCATCTGATTGTTTAATTATATTTTATTTAAGTTAATAGTTTGTGGTTGTATTTTTTTTGTGTGTGTGTGTGTGTGTGTGTTTTGTGTGTGTTTGATCTTATGTTCTGATTAATTTGATTAATCATTTTATGCATTAGTTTTTTAGGAACAGAATAAGAGAAAATACAGTTGGTAGGTAGGTGTTTTTTGTTGGATCTTGATGAAACCTGGTATGGTTTTGTTGTTTCATAAGATCGTTATTAGTATGTTGGTAGTTGTTATTTTTAATACTTCATTTGTTGTTTGTTATAGGTTGTCATGGTTATAGATCAGGGGGATTGTAAGCTTTTGGGAGTTTTGTAGGTTGTGATTTTTGTTGAAGTTAAAGTAAGTAGTCTAAGGTCCGAGATAGTTCTGTGGTTGCATGGTTTTTGTTGTGTTTTAGCTTACGTTCTGATTAATTTGATTGATTAGCTTGTGAATCTGTTTTTTAGGAACGGGATAAGAAAAATTATAGTTGTTTGTAATGAGTTTTAACCGTTGGTAGGTAGGTGTATTTGGTTGGGTATTGATGAAAAATGTTGTTGTGTTGTTGTTTCATACGATCCTTAATAGTATGTTGTTCGCTGTTGTTATTCTTGATATTGCGTTTGTTGATTTGTTATAGTCCTGCATTGTTATAGATTGTGGGTAAAGAAAGTAGTCTAAGGTCTGAGATAGTTTTGTGGTGTAATATGAATGATCCGTTATTGTATTTTACATGAAATACGGTTGTAGATCTTTTGAAGTGGGCGTAATATTTTTAAGGAACATGCGAGGGATTACATTGTCATTTATATTATGGGTTTCGTATATCTTCATCTTGAATGTGTATGCTATTTAAGGGGATAAAAATATTATAATTTGTTGTTTGAATTAGACCTGGTGCTAGTACCCATTTATGTTTGTTGTAATATTGATTGTGAATGTATTATGTTCACTGTATTGATACTTTAGGATTGAAAGGAGTAACATGGATCAACAATTCTTGGTACGATTCAATACAGAAACCAACCAAGAATATCAGGTTTGCATGTGTAACTACTTCTGAATATTGATTTGTACTTGAGTTTTTTTTTTTAATTATTATTATTTTTTTTTGTAAATATAATATTATAACAGTATAATTGATTCAAAATTTGTATTCTACCGAGGTTGCCTACGGTGTTTGTTGAAAGGTTTTATGATGGTGAAGAGTACATATTTGTTAACGGCAATAATAGGTGTAGGTATATATGTTTAATTAGGCTCCTAGAAGGTGAAACTCATGTTTATGGAGATGAGTGGGAAAAGTTTGTTGGAGATAATGTCCCGCCGTCAATCAAAATACTACATTTTGTCAAGGAGGCGTTGGGTACTTTCTATGTAACTGGATATAATGAAGACAGCATTGAAGGTCCTGGTTATGACCGCCGCATTGTGGGAAATAGAGTTGTTAGGTGTTTGGTCAGATTCCGGGCTGGAGGACAGGTATGAATGAGTAATTTATTGATTTGTACATATAGTTTTTAATTTCCATATATGTATACACATTATGAGATAACGTCGAATGTAAAGAATTACAATATAAGTTGGTTATAAACTAAATTAAGTTACAATGAGGTTTCATTGCGTTTATTTTGATAGTTGATATTAAGTTTATTGTATATTATGGTTAGTATGCAAAAGGTTTTCAATGTGAATATATGGAGTGTGTATTTGCGAGTGTTAGTAGTAAACGTTGATAGTAAAAATAGGGATATAATGTTTAAACAGTGAAAAGGTGGTTAGATGTCGTTAATGCTTGGATTGTTATGCATGTTTATTTTTAATAAACTGTATTTTGGTAAGATGTTATTAGGTGTTTGACAGTGTTTCATATTCGCAGGCTCAAATTCGTCTGTGGTTATAAGTTTGGGTCGTATATTATGTTAAAAAATATCCAATAACTTGTATAAAATAATTGGATGGAAACTGGGTTTGAATGTGTTGAACTGAAAGTTGATAGTAAGTAGATATCCGTAAGGAACAAAGTTGGTATACATTTTGAATGTTATATATATGTATTTTTTTTATTTTTTATTTTTATAAATGCAGGTTCTACCGGGTGATTTTTTGCAAAACATATGGAAGGAGAAGTTCAGAGTTTATGCTAATGGTGTTAGTGTTTAGGTGAAACATGAGAGAGTACAAATGGATGTGAACAGTGTTGTGAGGTCTAATAGGTTGTTTGGTAGTCGTTGGGAGGAATTTGTTGATGATTTGGGAATTGAGATCGGGCAACCGATGGTATTCACCAATTTAGGTGATTATCGTTTGAATCTAGGGCTTTTCCGTAGCAATGGTACGTACGTATATTGGGAGACTGTTCTTCCGACACTGTTGAGGCTGCCGGGGCGTGAAATACCAGCGTATGCCATGGAAGGTTCGTACACTTTCATATGTGATTCTTTTCTAGAAATACAATATATGTATTATAAGAACTAATGTGGTGTTTATAAATGTAATTGTAGAGAAAAGAGCCCACCACATCTACACCTGGGAAGGACATACTCAGTACAATGACGAAAACCATGTGTTTTATATTGTGCTTGATGGTATGGTATTGGAACTTTACCAAGTGGTAAGTATTTACGGAACACGTATTAATAATTAAAATTTAATTTTTAATTTTTGATAAATTTTGTTATCTGATAATGTTTGAACAATTTTTATATTTACAACAGTCTATACCCAAGGAGTTCGCCGGCGATCACGACATGCACACATACAGGAAGGCGATTCTCTTGCATGCTGATGAGAGGTTCACTGTGAAGGTTGCTACGATTAATGATTCGCAAAGGACGAACAGGCAACGTGCAGTGAAGCTGAACGGGAACTTCAGGGTGTTTGCAGGTTTGTGTGGGTTCAGTCATGGGAAATTGATTCGGTTCAAACTTGTGAACATTGTTGTGGATGGTGAAAACAATGAAATACCAGTGTTCCATGTTTGTTAACTTTAGCATGGATTGTTTAATGTGTTAGTGGTGCTTCTAACAACAATTAACTAATGTTGGTATGTATTTAACTTATGACAATGACACAGACAATGACATGGGGTACAATATGGCATGTGGGACGCTATGCCGTTAGTGGTGTTGGCGTATATGTGGCTTCCCGGTATTTTGATAATGTAATACCTTTAAACTCGTGGCACGTAAGTAAGCCTATGTATTCCATTTGCTATAATTTTGTTGTGGTTGTGTGTTTTAGTATTTCGGCTAACGGCCTCACAGTGTCTTGTTTGGCTTGATTATTAATGGTTAAAAGTGTAGTATGGATGTGATATTTTCACCATAGCAAAACATTTAAGAATCCTAATAGGTTGTTGCTTTGGTAATATGTTAATTGGGTTCAGGCCGGGAAAATTTTTGCGTTCAGACTTGTTGACATTGTTTTGGAAGTTTTGGAAGGTGAAGAAAATGAAATTCCAGTCTTCCACGTCTGCTAATTTTACCATGATATCGTATCAGCTTTTGTCTAGAAGATGTTATTCTGAATATTTTTCATATGGGTATATATGGGTAGGTTAGGTCTTTTGTTGGTTGTATGTATGAGAATTAGACGTATGAACATAATTTAGATTAGTAATGCTTACGATTGTAGTACGGATCAGGTTTTATAACCGTAGCAACAGTTTTAACAACTCGAACTCAATAGGTTGTTGATTTGGAAACATGTTAAAGTGCTAATTTTTGTAACAGATTATGTTTTGTTTTATTTTGTGATTATGTTCGTATGACGTTGCTAACGGAAATATATGTTTGTCATTGTACATGAAAAAAAAGTTAGTTAAGATTTTTGAATACATATGTCTAATTCATAAGCTGCAACTAAAAACAAATATTCAATTTGAATGAAAGGTCGATACTGTTAATTTGTATAATTACAATACCTTTTTAAATGTGAAACAACGCTTCTTTATACACAACGTTCGTTGTTGATTTTGCGTATTTCCCATTCTCATCACAACAAAGTATCTTCAAACCTTTCTTGCTCTTGACTCGAGATACTGCCACATAAAGCTGTCCGTGTGAGAACACTGGATGTTGGAGAAACAGCCCTACCTGCGTCAATGTTTGGCCTTGGCTTATTAATAGTCATTGCGAAGCACGGTGATACCGGGAATTGTCTTCGGTTAAATTTAAAAGGCATTTTGGTATCTGAAGGACTTAAAACCATACGTGGTATAGCGCAAATAGTACTGACACTTCCACCTGATATAATCGTAGCTTCAATTATATTAGTACCGAGCCTTCGAACTTGGAGCCTGGTTCCATTGCACAATCTAGCTGTTTGATCAATGTTTCTCATGCACATAACAGGTGTACCTATTTTTAGGGTCAAGGAATGACGCGGAAGTCCGGATATTTTAATGCTGTTGAAAAAGTCACACATGTATAATTCCGGATTGAAAGTGGTGTCTTCATTAGCAATACCAATTGACTCAGAACTTAGATATGTTTTTTGATCTCCTTGAAGTAGGTTAAGCATTCTGTCATTGATCATATCTACAAGCTCATGAGTTGGTGCGAGAATGGCCCTTTCTTGGAAAAAGGCCGGGTTATAAAGGTTTTTGATCAAATCCGGGTAAGTTTCTTCTACTATCGTACCAACATGATCTACGGAATCAGGAATCAACATATCGTCAGTGAATTCAACCTTTGCTTCTCCATTATTTTTACCTCCGATTATTCCATTTCCAATTGATAATATCCAGTCTGCAAAGTCTTGTATTTCTTTACGTTCGGAATTATTTGAGCTTGTTCCAAGCCTCATGTTGATAGTAAATTGTAGCACTGTACAATGGTCCCAAAGATATGAAGAGTTTATTGCCGCGTGTACAACATTGTGTCTTGAACCATCTGTGATGACCGGAAGGATTTGTCGAAAGTCACCTCCGAACAAAACTACTTTTCCTCCGAATACTTGTTCCGATGGGGTTGATGGGTGTGTCCTACATATGTCTCTTAGTGTCCTATCGAATGCTTCGTAACAATGTCTATGTGTCATTGGAGCTTCATCCCATATGATTAGTTTGCACGTCCTTATCAATTCGGCCACCTCACTATCTGCTGGGATATGACACATAGAATCATTGACTACGTTGATAGGAATTGCAAATCGAGAATGCGCTGTTCTCCCCCTTCCAACAAAAGTGCGTCTATACCACTTGATGCGACATTTAACACTATATCTCCTTTTGATCTAATTGTTGTGGAAAATGTTTTGTAAAGATAAGTTTTACCCGTGCCTCCATATCCGTATACGAAGAACATACCTCCTGTTTGGCCGTTAAAAGCGTCCATTAAAGTATTATATATATTTCTTTGCTCGTTTGTTAACGTACCAAAGAGTTTGTTGTGTTGTTCGCGTAATTCTTCTGGGTTGTATTTTAACTCGTCTGATATCAGTCTGTTATAATTTGCCATAAAGAACATTTCGTTTGGGAAAGGCATGTTTGGGATGTTCCTTAAACTCTTATTGTTACAAAGAAGCATGTGCTCGATATATGTAAGGCATATGTTCTTTCTTTGTTCGTCCGAAAGATCCAAATATGCAAAATTAAAATTTATGTATTTAGTTTAATTTAACAAAGCATTTACATAAAATCAAATGTACAATCTTTAACATAAATTTTGTTGCAACACTTAACCCATGTTGTTGTATATTATACATGGTATACAGATAAAATGCATGATAAATATTTTAGGAGTGTTTTATAGGTAATCATTGTGGCTATTTAATAGTGTGTTTTTACTTCCATCATTAAATTAATATATATAACTTAATTTTGGTATGCTTCTCACTTGATAATGCCAATCTAACACACACACATTTGCCGCTTTCATTTCCGATCATCACTGTAAGTTGTTGTTTTTTTTTTTTTTTTTTTTTTTTTAATAGAAAAAGAAAGGTTCCATTTTCAAGCATTTTAATATTCAGTTTAATAACAGTATTTGACCGGTGTTTTTTTTAACGTCTCTTAAACTACAAGAGGGTTTGTAATGGTTTAGGGATGATCACTGACTGGTTATCACTGTAATTTGTGGTTAATTATAGCATTATAAGGTTGCATTGTTGTTATGTTGTTTAGTTAAATGATCCCCAAATATTGTAATCCGATGATTAGGGATTTGTTTAATAATATTATGTTATAGTGTCACCCATGTGCTTTTATTTAATATTTTGTAGTTTCGAATGTGTATTTTAAAATGAATGATTTTTGTTTAGCGGGGGTTTCTCTTTTTTTTTAAAAAGCAACATTGAATGGACCTCATATTCAATGGTTGTTGTTCTTTAACTTATTAAAGGTGATTTTTTCCTTTTCAGAAACATGGCTTCTCAATTTTTGATCAAGGTTGATTACTATTACCGGAAAAGTCAGGTGTGTATTAAGTTGTGGCTGTTGCGTATATAGTAGAATATTTGATTTGATTTCGTGAGATGTTTTTCTGCTATTCGTTAATACATGTATATAATTGTATTATGGCTATGTTGTAGACACTCCCTGAATGGTTTCACTAGGTGTATTATAATGGTCAGAACTCGGTTTATTTGATCAACAATAAGTTTGTGAAATTTAAAGGTCTGGATGGATTGGTTAATGTGTGAACAGTGGCAGCTGCACGGTGATGAATGGAGACACTTTATTAAGAAAAGTGGTTACGAAGACATTTCATACCTCCACTTCATTAAGGAAAGTGCCGATACATTCTATGTGACAGGCTATAATCTTGAAGGAGTTGAGAGCGGTGGTTATAGGAATGTTAATTCAGAGATGTGTTCATCCAGATGGATGGGGTTTGTTGGCACTAATCCTATTGAATCACCGGTCAGTATATGTATATTCTTTGTTTATTGTTCTGATTTGAATATTGTGATATATGAATGTAAATTTTTTTGCCAATAATAACAATTGTTCACTTATATTTTTTTTCAGATATTCTTGTAGACTGTTCCTGGAGAATTTCTTAAAGATCTTAAAGATGATGAGGTTTTTATCTTGAAAGTGGATGGTCAAGAATATGATGTGATGCATCGTCGTACGCCGAACCCAGCATCAACAACGAAGTATGAGTTTGTTTTCTATGGGCAGGGCTGGCTGGATTTGATTGGTGATCATCACATGGTTCAAGGTGTTAGGGTGGTGCTCACAAATCGGTTCAACAACAGGGCTCGGATGATCATATTTAAAGAAGATTGTATGGCGGTAACACATGAGGCAGTCAGGTGCACATTAGTGGCAAGAGGTGATCCGTATCCTGGTGTTGATAAAGGTCATTGTTTATAAGTGTATTATTGTTGTGTACATATTTACTTATGGGTTGCATTGCTTAATGAGATAGTATTATTCTGATTTGTTAGATCCCAAGATATTACAAATTTGCAAATGGAGTGGCCATGCCAAGTATCATATGGATGAAGAAAAAACTTTTTACAGGCCATTATATTGCTATGTTTTTTAGCAGAAAAGATTGGTATAAGTATTAATTTTTGGGTTTTACTTATTAAGTTAAAGATGTTTATTTTAATGGTTTTCATATTTTTTTTATTGCATCATTTTTCAGACAATCCCTGAAAACTTCGTCAAGAAGCACAAGCTTTTCAACATGAGCATGCATTGGTTTGCCATAAGTCTCATCGATTCAGATTTATCCTTTTCCAGGAGAAACACCGTGAGAATGTAAATCGTGTTACTCATGTTTATCTAAAAGGGCCTTGGAGACAATTGGCTGCAGAATGGGGCTTGAAAGAGAATCAGATTCTGAGGTTTAAATACATCAAGGATGTTGGGGATAATAAAGCTATTGTTTTTTATGGGGAAGATGAAGTCAAGATCCCAATGTTTCATGTTTGCTGATGCTGCTTGTTTCGTATGATGCTGTTGAAGAAATGCTTTTGGTATGTTTTTTCTGGGCATCTAAACTTTTATTTTGGTTACGGTGACCATATGTTACGATAAGTACGTGTGAATTATGTGTGTGTGTTGTTGTGTAATGAGGACATGGCAGTGGTAAGTTTCTTTAATTATGCATATAATATGTAGACCTGTAGACAGTGTTTGTGTTTTAAGATAATGTTTTGCTTATTAGGAGTTATGTTGAAGTCGTTATTGTTGTTAACTTGACCCTCTAGTTGTGTGTTTAGTTTTCTTACACTTTTTAAATTCTTTACCCTGTCTTGTTACAAAATTTTAGTTATTACAATTTTTTAGGTAACAAATATAGTGTATATTTTTTATAAGTTATGCAGATAGGTTGTTATTAATATATTTTATTATATTAAAAATGTCATACCTGGATCATTCCTCTTTATTCGTTCAGCATGTAGTATGTCAGTAGCCATTACTTCCCATGTCTTTTCATTAACAAACTATGGTCGAGACATGCAATCCGTCATAGTTAGTATGACATAAAACTTCCGCAGGTAGTTTTCGGATCCCCATAGGCTGACTTCTAACAACTCGTCGATATATTCCTTATCATCTTCCAGTAGACCCCGTGCCTGGCAAGCCTCTTTGTATGTATTGTACGTAACATCTTCGATTTTTTTTAAATCGATCCAATCTTGTGCGCCTGGAACTTTGTTAATTAAGACTCGTAAATAGAACAGCTCCCCGGTTGATGGCGACACGTGATGTACACGTCCAATGCACGTTCCTTTTTGTCTTTTTACCCAGATTCTCTCTTCTTGCTTCCATACATAGTGCTGTGGAAACTCGTGGTAAAGTAGGCTTCTTGCTTCTACATCCGTCTTGTTTGTTTTCATCCATTGGAAAAATTTCGTGTCATTTACGGATGCTTTATCCAACGTACAGTCAATGCTTTCTGAAGCATCAAATATAACTGATTGTTCGCCTTCTAAATGAAATGGCAAACGATCAACGGGAGGGAATCTGTAATGGATGTCAAATTTGTAGATCCTCCATGACGCTTCACATGCTGAAAGGTATCGACAATTGTAATAATCTTTGATTTCATCTATCTCTTGGTCTTCTACAGCCGCCGTGGCCGTGTATGGACCCTTTTTTATATATTTGAAAAGATATTTTATGGAACCCATCTGGTTGCACCATTCCACATTAATATGTGATTGGTAACGTCTCAGCAACCCTGGATTGTAAGGTACCACGTATCCGTTGTGGAATTATGACCCACTCTTTGTTATTATACAACCGCCGTTCCTCCTTTTGTAAAGTGCGTAACCACTTTCATCTATGACTGTTGAATCGTTAAATTCTTTAGGGAATTTCTTTGTGCATTTGTTTTTTACCGTACACGGGCAAGTTGGACGCTGGGGGCCATACGGTCCATGCATCATATGATTAGTAACGATTTCATACAGTTCAGGATCTTCATTTTTATCCGGTATTTCTGCTGAAATAAAACGATCAATTTGTCTTGTTGTCTTGATTTTATCATTTTCTTCCAGGAAAAGCAGTATATGGGCATGTGGTAGGCCTCTTTTTTGGAACTCAACAGTATAAACAGCTGCATTAAGTTGATAATATTAAGTACGGTATATAATCAATAATAGTTGATGCAATTACTTTGTATTTACTAATAGAGATGTGATGATGATACCTGCTTTCAAATGTCCAAAATAATGCCGGTCTTTAAAATCTCTCATTAGGCAGTCTAGCTTTTGTTTAAAGACTCTGGTTATCGCATCAGGTCTGTCTTCAAACTTCAAGCCCTTATCTGCGACAAAACGTGCAATTTCTGGCCAATTTGGATTGCACATAAATGTGATAAACAGGTCAGGATATCCGTAAACCTTGCATATTGTCATGGCATCTAAATAATTTTGCATCATATATCTTGGGCTTTCGGTAAATGACGATGGTAATATAACCTTTCTCCTTCGTAACGTGACCCCAGAATCTTCTTGTTCTGCCAATTTTGCAAGTTTAGAATATGTTTCACTTCTCAAATCTTTTTGTTGATTTTTAACATACGACATCCTTTCAGATTCTACCATAGTGTATGCGTCAATAATAAATTGTTGGCATAGCCTCCTTGCATTGAGTATCATCGAGAAAACACCTGTCCCTTCTTGCAGTCTATACGCAAAATACTCCCTCATTGTTACTTTTGTTTTCTTGTTTGTTGGTGTACGATCAGTAATACCTACATGGTATATATCTGTCCAGTAACCATCTTCTGCATATGGGAACAACAATGGGTATTGTAATGACAGATATGACGGGTGCAATTCACTAATTCTTTTAAGACCTCCTTCTTGTAAGTGTAAAATAATGTCTCTTTTATTAGTTGTTGCGTCAAAATCTCCAACTATGAGACCTCCAATTTCATCAGCTGTAGGTAGGTTATGATTTCTACCATCTCGTTCTCTTGTACCGATAAGGCGTAATTTGAACTTGTTTTCATCATCTCTCCTGACCAACCGTTCTCCAACCATTCTGAACTGACCAACTAATGGATTGATGGTATCCAGCATGTCGCGTAAATCAATAGTCAATTGATGGACTATAATATAGTTGCTTGATGTTGATGTGCCGTCGATAGTGCTGTATAAAATGAATATAATTATATTAATATAATGTTGTTTATGCAAGGAATGTATAAACAACATACACGAAATGACATAATAATTAATGGTGTCATACCTGACACAATTAATGCTATTTTGTATTTCATTCTTTGAGTCGTAAATATATAACTGCGCAAAAACAGGAGGTTTATCGCCCTCTGGCAACAGACTTCCCATTCTGTGGTAATTTTCTCCCTGGATCCTGTAACAATATGCTCCATATCCTTGGTTAACAGACGTGTCCTGCTTTGCACCCATGGATGTGAATGAAAACATCGAATTGTATCGCCTGATGTTATCTACGAAATCCTTGCTTTTTGGATGTTCACCATTCATAAGTTGTCTCAACAATTGAGGTGGATTCTTAACTTCATTTCCTAATTTCACCTTTCCTTTTCCACAGCATATAGAGTATGACTCTGCGCTTGAAGACGTCGATCCCACCATAGCCTCAGCATGCCATAATAATGTGTCGCATGATTGACATGTGTAAATAGGATCTCCATGGTCAAAATAATCTGTAAACAGATAATGAATTAAATAGTTTTTTTTAAATACACTGGTATTTTTTTGGGTACCAAATGTTGTTTTTATAGGGATTTGTCTAATGACTGTACCATTAGATATGCCTTTAAATAGTTTTTTTGTGCATCTTGATTGTTTGCTGAGGCTGTATTATGTGAAACCCTCACGTCTTGGTATTTTTTGCATAGGTGTTTTTACTTTATCCTGTAGCCTATGTGATTTGCGTTTTGAAATGTGTACACCAGGCTGAATGGTTCCAAGATAGGTGGCCTCTTTAGGTATCGCTGCAACAAAAGTGAATGAATAAAACGATAATGAGAAAAATATTTCTTAATTATTTGTTGAGGGAATGATAACTTTATTACGTGTTTTGGTTGGGTCTTTGAATGGACGTCCCCTTGGTCTCTTTGTTGGTGTTGGATATTCACAGTTTGTTTGTTGGTTGATTCCTTTGGCTGTTGTTGTTTTGGTTTGAGAAGGTGTGCGAGTTGGCCGTATGCTGAAATCATTTGTATCTGTCGTAAATTGAAAGTGCATTAATATAATCAAATAATTGTCATTGTAAGCAAATATAGCTGATGAACTCAAATAAGTACATTTTATTATCATCATTTGTCCTATTTATTTGACTTGTTTTATTATATTATATATGAGAATTGATACGTTAATGTTTACTTTTGTAATTCTCATGTAAAAACAAGTATTATGTGAAACTTGGCGATTTTGGACTAATTATGAAGCAAAACAAGCAAGTTGTTAAGAGTCTACTGAAATGTACAAGATCAAGATCATTCTGCTCCAGATACGCCGCAACATACTTCTTACATACGGCGTATCACTATCAAGATTTCACAAGCTACAATCCAAGACAGCAAAGGACATGCGCCGCATAGAGAAATGGAGTTACGCCGCATCTTAAGCCGGCGTACGAATATTCCTGAATATATTAATCTTGGACCCCACGCGTAGTTAAGTCAATGTGCCGCATCTACTTATCCTATGCGCCGCATCTAACCCTCAGACAGAAACTATAAATACCCAAAGGCCAGACGAATTTCGGGACACCTAGCTAAACTCAGAAGAGAGAGACAGAAACCCTAAAGCCGAATTCAGACGTATTAGCAGCACAAGACACACCCTAAACGAAGATACAAGAGCTGTAAGAAGGTCCTGCATGTATTCAATTCATTAAGTAGTTTTGTTTTATTGTATTAGTACACTTTAATTCATCAGGATTGATGGGCTGATGTCATGTGACTACGGAATATCATGTCCACCCCTTAAAATTGCTTTCCCATTAATTAAAGTTTATATGTTGATGTCTTTGGTGACTTTTATTAGTGCATTGATAACCTCTGTGTCTAGCTGAGCATTGCTTGGGTCGCCATGCCCCTTCCTCGCCTATTTATTCTATCGTTTCTAGGATAGTAGGATAGACATAAGTAATCATTAAGGTTTTACTCGCCGATAAGATTAGAGCCAACGAGAAAGGGTTAATTACATACACTTCATATAAAACAAGCAATAAAACAAGTGACAAGCTACTTAATTATCAGGACAGGTCTTCTTATTGTCTCGAGTATCTATCTGTGTACGTGTGTGCTAATCGCTGATTCGTGCTCATTAGTTTAGTTTTCTATTTAATCATAACCAAACCGTGCCAGTCTCTCAGGCTGAACCCCCTTGCATTAGATTAGGTTGTACAGCTAACTTAAGATATTAAAATACTGATTAGAATAATTAGATAATACGTTCCACTCTTAGTGATCGACACTCTACTTACCATTATATTCATACTGACCGGGTACACTGCTCGTTAAGTGTGTGTGTTATTGATAAGTCGGCTAAATATAAATTTAAAACTTGAGTAGGCATTAATACTGCTAAACCGCAACGACACGCGACACGCATCAAGTTTTTGGCGCCGCTGCCGGGGAGTGAATTGTTATTATCTGTTAATTTGATTAGTATTTTAATTAGGTTTTTCTTTTTAATTTTTAGATTCTAACCACTAACCCTGTTATATATT
This sequence comes from Artemisia tridentata subsp. tridentata, assembly GCA_021014915.2. Taxonomy (NCBI): domain Eukaryota; kingdom Viridiplantae; phylum Streptophyta; class Magnoliopsida; order Asterales; family Asteraceae; genus Artemisia; species Artemisia tridentata. The sequence continues at coordinate 305,892,722 of CP139503.1, read as the reverse complement.
AGATAAATTGCATTCATTGTATTATTTGCATATTTTCTGTTTTTGTGTGTTTTTTATTTTCTTTAATTTTCGTTTCTTTTTGTTTATTTTTATTTTAGTTTTTTTTTGTTTTTCTGTATTTTTCTGCATTCTGCTATCGTTGTACTGTGCTGATACAAACGATACGGCGCATCTGTTTTCACATATACGGCGTATTGCGTTTAATTTTTATAAAATACAACGCGTTTAATAAATTCTAATACGACGCATCTTTCCCCAAGATACGGCGTATTCTGTTTTTAATAGGAAATTTTTCTAAACGATAACGTTATACGACGCATCTGTTTTTGCAGATACGGCATATTTATTATTTAAATTAAAAACAGTTTTCGAATTATTAAACAGATACGACGCATCGATCTGTATCGATACGGCGCATCTTCTGAATCAAAAATCTTGTATTTTGAAACGTAACGAAAATACGGCGCATTAGCTTTTGTTAATAAGACGCATTTTATCTTAATAAATATAAACGATTTTTGATAATTAAACCTGATACGGCGCATTTTAAAATCATAAGCGGCGTATCTGTTTTCTGAATAAAAGTCTGATTAAATTTTAACGATTATAAGATACGGTGTATCCAACTTTTTGGATACGGCGCATCGTCTACAAATATCAGCAAATTTTATTTTACTTTGATTGTTTCACTCTTCTTTTGCATGAGTAAGTTTTATTTCAGGAAGATGGACGATCCGGATATTACAATGGAAGAATATATCAGACTTGAAGAGGAAAGAGCCTTGAGCAATAATGGGATCTACGATTGGGAAAGAGCAAGATATGGTGCACAAGTCATCGAGGATAAAGAACCCACGATGGAAGAATACTTGTTATTGAAGCAGGAAAAGTCAGGGAGAGAAAGAAACAAATTGCCGTTTCGACACACTTGGACTTTATCAAATGATGATGATGAAGAAGAGTCATATGATTTTGATGCAATTAGGATTTCGGCAATAGTTATTGACGATGTTATTTCTCCGGAAATTGAACAAGTTGGAGAAGAGTCACAAGTGTTTGATTTGAATGAAAATCCGGCAATTGTTTTCAAAGAAGCTTCTTCATCCGAAACTGCTTATGATGAAAATGAAGATGAATGTGGGACAATGGTGTATAGTGCTATTACTTGTGATTTTCCACCCGAGGTGGAAGATATATTCTCATCATATCAAAAACACCATGATAATATTCCCTCGGATGAAGATAATGAGTATTCTGATATTAAAAAGTTTGATGCTATTGCGTACGATAGCATACCGCAATTACCACAACAAACGGAAGTATTTAGGTATGGAACGGATAAGCCAGATTTTGACCCAACGAGGGATTTTGAAGAAATCTGGATTACTTATTTAAGGATAAAATTCGGGACGATTATGAAATTGCAAGACCACTAGTTGAAGATGGAGATTCACAAGATGAATTGGAGTCACTTACAACACAAAGTGGTACAAATTTATTTAATATTATTAATCCCGTTACTAATAATCTTGCTACTTTTCCTAAACAGGTTGCAAAACATACGAATGATGAGGTCAAATTTATTACACTACCTATTGAAGCACATGAAGCACCTGTGATCAACCCCTTTTTGGTGGAGCTCGAGGAAGAATTTGGTGATGAGCTCTTAAACATTGCTATGATTGATGAAGATGATGATTTCGACCCTATGAAGGATATAGAGGAACTCGAACTTTTACTTGCCAAAGACCCTTTCACATCTTCTGCGGAAGTCAAGGGACGCCTTACTACCAAAGAGACTAACCAAGAAGCAAGGAGACTCATGTTTCCTCAACACACTACTCTTTCAGATGGAATGGTCAAGTCATCCAATTTATCAACCAAACCGGGTAAGGATAGGAAAGATGTACATATATAGCCAAGGTATGATCTTTATTTATTTCTTCCATCTTTACTGGCAAATTTACACTCTTTTCGTGTTTATTGCTATTATCACCCGCACTTGATCCCAAGTGGGGGGAACAACACCTTAATACACAGTAAATAAGGGTGGAGTCAGGCTCGTGACTCGAACAAAAACAAGCGCTTCGTGGGATGCAACCCATGCTTATCTTTTATTTTATTTTCTAATTTTGTATTGAGTCTGTCAGATCTGCAGTAGATGCGTCGCATCTCCATCATAGGATGCGGCGTATCACCTGCAATGGTCATATCTTATTTAATTTTCTGCATTTTTATTTCTTTTGACTTTAAAACTTTCTGTCAGTTTATTTAATGCGGCGCATCCCTGGTTAAGGATGCGACGCATCTTTTATTCTGATTCGTATTTATTCCAGGCTCAATACGGCGTATCTTCTTCCATAAGATACGGCGTATCGACTGACCTGATGATTTACAATTTAATTTTTTAAGTTTTATTTTTACTAACTACTAATGTATTATGCAAGTTTGAACCTTCTTAATTCAGGTGTGTTAAAGTCTGAATGGTATTATAGATTCCTGCATTCTTGTGGATACATCATCTATGAAGCTTAAACGTTCTAATCCACAAGAAAGTTGATTTTTGCTCTTATACGAATAATGGAGGATCATACCGAGCAAATCTCAGGGGAGTTTTTCTGTTCTAATTCTTTTATTTTCCAGTTTTTAACCTTTGACACAAACAACGAGGACGTTGTTTAACTTAAGTGGGGGGATTGGAGAATTAGAACACTTACTTGTCCTAAACTTTTTCAAAATATGCTTAAAATGCGCTTAATATATCAAAATTTAAAATTTTTAGCATGTTTTTGTTTAAAGTCTAAATTACATAGTTGCACACATAACATTATTTCCAAAAATTGTGAACTTATCAAAATTCACAAATCTATGAGTGTGCCGGTGACTTGTAAACTTTAGAACTTGGCTTATATACTATTCGAGACCACATAATAAGTATTATCTATATAATTGGAATGACTTGTCTAAATTGGTAAATTTCTAGGATTACACCCAAATAGCCTTTATATGTTATGTGATATTAACTAACTACATTGGTTAGTTAACCCCCGTATAAACCTTTTGTTACTCTCACTTTTAGAGTAAGATACCCCCAGAAAAAACCCTCAGAGCCATTCCTTTCGTTTCTTACACCTTTGTTATAATTTTTCTTTACACCCTTACACCTTAGCCTACCCTGTAGATTAAAATCCGTGGTTGGTTAATTGCTTTAGGTAAAGTGTGTTTCCTTACATTACCTGTGTTCTCGTGCGTAATTCATTATCTTTGGTTGAGTCAGGAAATTGCACAATGCAATTGGTATGAAAGTAAATATTGTATAACTTTGAGTTTATTTTTCGTGTGTTTACAACTTTCGCTATTACAGTTATTTCTGAAAGTATGAAGAGTACGAAAAAAATTATCCGGAAAGATAGTGATAGAAAATTTGTGAAATTTTACACATATATGTTGATGTCAAAAAAAAAAAAAAAAAAAAAAAAAAAAAAAAAAAAATCGTAAAAATAGAAAAGAAAAAGAAAAAGGAAAAGTTGGAAGTTTGTTTTAACCAACTTATGTAGAGTTTTGTATTAAGTGGTCGATATCACCATTAGTTGTTGTATATTATATTTATGGATTGAATGGGAGTTGGCCGTTATGGGAACGCCAACTAAGGTTATTCTTTGATTCAGATCTTGTTGAGTATAATTCGTGTCTACCTAAAGCGTGTGTTTCAAGTGTTAAAGCGTGAGTTATTCAATGATATGAGTCTTATTCATGGGATGGTTGGGAAAGTAATTTACCACACTTAGGATTTTAATTTATCTGTTTTGTTTATTTTTCATTTTACACCAATTTGTATCCCAAATATTATCCATACCCTATATCATTCTTTATCTAAACCTTTGATTTATTGAGATTAGGGATTTGAGCAATCTTAAGTATCGTAGTCGTGGATTCGGCTATGTATTTATGATTTTGTCGCCCTTTTTGATATAATATTTGATGAACTCAAATAAGTACATTTTATTACCGTCATTTATCCTATTTATTTGACTTGTTTTATTATATTATGTATGAGAATTGATACTTAATTGTTTACTTTTGTAATTCTCAGGTAAAAACAAGCATTTGGTGAAACTGAGCGATTTTGGACTAATTATGGAGCAAAACAAGCTTGAAGTTAAGAGTCTACCGAAATGTACAAGATCAAGACTATTCTGCTCCAGATACGCCGCATCTTACTTATTACATACGGCGCATCACTATCAAGATTTCACAAGATACGATCCAAGATACAAGAGGACATGCGCCGCATCTATAAATGGAGTTACGCCGCATCTTCTGGCGGTGTACGAATATTCCTGAATATATTAATCTTGGACCCCACGCGAAGTTAAGTCAATGCGCCGCATCTACTTATTAGATGCGCCGCATCTTACCCTCAGACAGAAACTATAAATACCCCAAGACCAGACGTATTCGAGAGGTTGAAAGGTTCGACATTTAGCAAAGTACGAGAAGACAGAAATCCAAGGCCAAATTCAGTCGAAGTAGCAGCACAAGACACACCTTGAACGAAGATACAAGAGCTGTAAGAAGGTCCTGCATGTATTTAATTCATTAAGTAGTTTTGTTTTATTGTGTTAGTAAACTTTAATTCATCAGGATTGGTGGCTTGTGTAATGTGACAATGGAAAGGTTGCACTCCCTTAAAACTGCTTTCCCATTAATTAAAGTTTATATGTTGATGTCTTTGGTGACTTTTATTAGTGCATTGATAACCTCTGTGTCTAGCTGAGCGTTGATCGGGTCGCCATGCCTCTGCCCTCGCCTATTTATTAGATAGCCTATGCATTCTATCATCTGTAGAAAAGTAGGAAGAAAGATAAATAGGATAGTCATAAGTAATCATTAAGGGTTTACTCGCCGATAAGATTAGAACCAACGAGAAAGGACTTAATCTCGGTGCGTTGCATCGAACTATACACTTCATATAAAACTAGCAATAAAACAAGTGACAAGCTACTTAACTATCAGGACAGGTCTTCTTATTGTCTCGAGTATTTATCTGTGTACGTGTGTGTTATTCGCTGATTCGTGCCTATTAGTTTAGTTTATTATTTAATTGCAACCAAACCGTGCCAGTCTCTCAGGCTGAACCCCCCTTGCGTTAGAATAGGTTGTATAGCTAACTTAAGATATTAAAATACTGATTAGGATAACTAGATAATACGTTCCACTCTTAGTGATCGACACTCTACTTACCATTATATTCATACTGACCGGGTACACTGCTCGTTAAAGTGTGTGTGTTATTGATAAGTCGGCTAAATATAAATTTAAAACTTGAATACTGCTAAAACCACAACGACATACCGTGGGTATAAATTAGAGCATACGCACACGCGCATCAAGTTTTTGGCGCCGTTGCCGGGGAGTGAATTATTATTATCTGTTAATTTGATTAGTATTTTAATTTGGTTTTTCTTTTTAATTTTAAATCTAACCGCTAACTGTGTTGTATATTAGGTTAAATTGCATTCATTGTATTATTTTGCATATTTTCTGTTTTCGTGTGTTTTTATTTTCTTTTATTTGTGTTTATTTTGGTTTGTTTTTATTTGTTTTTGTTTTTGTTTTTCGTATTTTCTGTATACTGCTATCGTTGTACTGAGCTAATATAAACGATACGGCGCATCTATTTTCATAGATACGGCGTATTGCGTTTAATTTTTATAAAATACAACGCGTTTAATTAATTCGATACGACGCATCTTTCCCCAAGATACGGCGTATCTGTTTTTAATTATAAAAAAAAATTCTAAGCGATAACGCCATACGACGCATCTGTTTTTGCAGATACGGCGTATCTATTATTTTAATTAAAAACAGTTTTCGAATTATTAAACAGATACAACATATCGATCTTTGTCGATACGGCGCATCTTTCTGAATCAAAAATCTTGTATTTTGAAACGTAACGAAAATACGACGCATTAACTTTTGTTAATACGACGCATTTAATTTTAAATAAATATCGATTTTTGATAATTAAAACTGATACGGCGCATTCTACTTTATAAGCGGCGTATCTGTTTTCTGAATAAAGTCTGATTAAATTTTAATGATTATAAAATACGACGTATCCAACTTTTTGGATACGGCGCATCGTCTGCAGATATCAGCAACTTTTATTTTTCTTATCTCCGAACGGAAAATACTCTAACCCTTATACTTGGAAACTTTTACTTTGAAATCTACCTGTCTTTAATTTTCAGGAACAATGTTCGATATTTTCCCCAACTGGTTCGGAAGACCCCAGAGAATCCTTACCATGGAAGAGTTTGCACTACAAATCGCTCAAGCAAATGAAAAAGAACATCATGAAGCAAGAAACTTTATTAATGAATTCAAAGGCAGTCATGAGCTGTTACTAAAGGAACAAAACAACATGATTTACGGATTGGCAATTGAAGTGCACCAATTGTCAACGGTGCTTAACAAGGTTCTTTTGGTAAAGCAAGATTTGAAAGGGATTACAACTAGAGGCGGAAAGTCAACCTTTCAAACCGGAGAGACACCCGAGGATGACAACACAAACAAGATTTCCCCTGAATCTGTATCATCTGAACAAGAGCAACCAAAAGAGATTAGTCCAGAACCTGTAATACGAGAAGAACCTTCTGATAAACTCAAACGATCAACACTACCTTTTCCACATAGGGTAAGGAAAGAGAAAGAAGATGCCTATCAAAAGAAGTTCCTGGAGAATCTCAAGCAGCTGCAGCTAAGCATACCATTTATGGAAGCCCTAGTGCAAATGCCAAAATACGCTAAATATCTGAAGAGCTTACTTACAAACAAGTCCAAACTTGAAGAGGCTTGCACTGTAACAATGGGGGAAAGAAGCTCAGCAGCATTGCTCAACAAACTTCCATCTAAGAAAAGAACCTAGGAAGTTTTACTTTACCTTGTTCAATTAATGATATATCTTTCAATAATGTGTTAGCTGACTTAGGAGCTAGTGTTAGTGTAATGCCCCTTAAGACATTCACTACCCTAGGACTAGGAAAATTAGCACCAACTAAGTTACTTATTGAATTGGCTGATAAAACGGTAAAACGACCTGAAAGTATTGCTAATAATGTGCTAGTCAAGATTGAGAAGTTTATTTTCCCTGTAGACTTTGTTATATTAGATATGCCCGAGGATGTTAAGATTCCTTTAATCCTTGGAAGACCTTTCTTGTCTACTGCCCATGCTAAGATTGATGTGTTTAAAAGAAAAATCTCATTAAGGGTAGGGAATAATAAACTAGTCTATAAGTGCCAAGATCCTGTTAAAAGCATAATTAGAGGCGTCTATGTGCTAGGATTAAGAGAGCGTATGGACCTCGATCTTGAAGCTAGGCTCATGGGAGAAACATTGATTCAAAACAACTCAACTAATCCTAATCATGAGAACTTTGAGGAATTTATTGACCTTAATGTACCCACCGAACTTAGACGCGATATTGTTAATGATTCTGATGACGAGTGGTATGATTGCATAGTAATTAACAAACGTAGGAGAATAGTTGAGAAAACGAATTTGAATAATGATGTGTTTATTGAACAACCACCTCACCATGCATATTTGTACCTATTTAATAATAAGAATTTCCCGTCTATCATTTTGTCATCTCTGCCCGAAAGGGACGGAACTTTATTTATACAGATATTAAAGAAGAACGGCGTGAAAATTAAGGACGAGCAAGGAGTGTTCAATATTACTGAATTGGCGATGAGGGAGCGCGATGTTTCCGACTCCTTCAATGATCGATATTAAAGAGCTGAACGTGAGTCTAACTTGAAGACTCTGGAATAAAGACAAGTGCTGACCGGGAGACAACCCGGAAAATTTTTACTATTCTGTTCTGTGTCGAGTCAGTCAGGCCCGCAGAGGATACGACACATCTCAATCCTTAGATGCGACGCATCTCCTGCACTGGTCATATCTTACTTTGTTTTTCTGCATTTTTATTTTACTTTTGACTTTAAAACTTTTTATCAGTTTATTTTAATGCGGCGCATCCCTGGTTAAGGATGCGACGCATCTTCTATTCTAATTCGTATTTATTCCAGGCTCGATACGGCGTATCTTCTTCCATAAGATACGGCGCATCGACTGACCTGATGATTTTCATTTTAATTTTTATGTTTTATTTTTACTAACTACTAATGTATTATGCAAGTTTGAACCTTCTTAACTTAGGTGTGTTAAAGTCTTGATGGTATTATAGATTCCTGCATTTCCTGTGGATACATCAATTATGAAGCTTAAACGTTCTCATCCACAAGAAAAATGATTTTTGCTCTTATACAAATAATGGAGGAACATACCGAGCAAATCTCAGGGGAGTTTTTCTGTTCTAATTCTTTTATTTTCCAGTTTTTAACCTTTGATACAAACAACGAGGACGTTGTTTAACTTAAGTGGGGGGATTGGAGAATTAGAACACTTACTTGTCCTAAACTTTTCAAAATATGCTTAAAATGTGCTTAATATATCAAAATTAAAAATTTTGAAGCATGTTTTTGTTTAAAGTCTAAGTTGCATAGCTGCACACATGACGTTATTTTCAAAAATTGTGATTTTTCAAAATTCACAAATCTATGAGTGTGCCGGTGACTTGTAAACTTTAGAACTTGGCTTGTATACTATTCGAGACCACCATAATAAGTATTATTTTATATAATTGGAATGACTTGTCTAAATTGGTAAATTTCTAGGATTACACCCAAATAGCCTATTATATGTTATGTGATATTAACAAACTACACTGGTTAGTTAACCCCCGTATAAACCCTTTTGTTACTCTCACTTTTAGAGTAAGATACCCCTAGAAAAACACTCAGAGCCATTCCTTTCATTTCTTACACCGTTGTTATAATGTTTCGTTACACCCTTACACCTTAGCCTACCCTATAGATTAAAATCCGTGGTTGGTTAATTGCTTTAGGCAAAGTGTGTTTCCTTACATTACTTGTGTTCGCGTGCGTAATTCATTATCTTTGGTTAGGTCGGGAAATTGCACAATGCAATTGGAGTAAAAGTAAATATTGTATATCTTTGAGTTTATTTTTCGTGTGTTTACTACTTTCACTATTACCGTTATTTCTGAAGTTATGAAAAGTATGGAAAAATTATCCAGAGTTATTATTATAGTGATGTAGTGAAATTTTACACATCTATGTTTATGTTTCAAGTAAAAAAAAAAAAAAAAAAAAAAAAAAACAAAAAAAAAATCGAAAAAATAAGAAAAGAAAAAGAAAAAGAAAAAGTTGGAAGTTTGTTTTTACCAACTTATGTAAAGTTTTGTATTAAGTGGTCGATATCACCACTATTTGTTGCATATTATATCTATAGATTGAATGGGAGTTGAACGTTATGGGAACGCCAACTAAAGGATATTCTTTGATTGAGATCTTGTTGAGTATAATTCGTGTCTACCTAAAGCGTGTGTTTCAAGTGTTAAAGCGTGAGTTATTCAATGATATGAGTCTTATTCATGGGATGGTTGGGAAAGTAATTTACCACACTTAGGATTTTAATTTATTTGTTTTGTTTATTTTTCATTTTACACCAATTTGTATCCCAAATATTATCCATACCCTATATTATTCTTTACACCAATTCGTAGTCGTGGATTCGGCTATGTATTTATGATTTTGTCGCCCTTTTTGATATAATATTTGATGAACTCAAATAAGTACATTTTATTACCGTCATTTATCCTATTTATTTGACTTGTTTTATTATATTATGTATGAGAATTGATACTTAATTGTTTACTTTTGTAATTCTCAGGTAAAAACAAGCAATTGGTGAAACTGAGCGATTTTGGACTAATTATGGAGCAAAACAAGCTTGAAGTTAAGAGTCTACCGAAATGTACAAGATCAAGACTATTCTGCTCCAGATACGCCGCATCTTACTTATTACATACGGCGCATCACTATCAAGATTTCACAAGATACGATCCAAGATACAAGAGGACATGCGCCGCATCTATAAATGGAGTTACGCCGCATCTTCTGGTGGTGTACAAGTATTCCTGAATATATTAATCTTGGACCCCACGCGAAGTTAAGTCAATGCGCCGCATCTACTTATTAGATGCACCGCATCTTACCCTCATGACAGAAACTATAAATACCCCAAGACCAGACGTATTCGAGAGGTTGAAAGGTTCGACATTTAGCAAAGTACGAGAAGACAGAAACCCAAGGCCGAATTCAGTCGAAGTAGCAGCACAAGACACACCTTGAACGAAGATACAAGAGCTGTAAGAAGGTCCTGCATGTATTTAATTCATTAAGTAGTTTTGTTTTATTGTGTTAGTAAACTTTAATTCATCAGGATTGGTGGCTTGTGTAATGTGACAACGGAAAGGTTGCACTCCCTCAAAACTGCTTTCCCATTAATTAAAGTTTATATGTTGATGTCTTTGGTGACTTTTATTAGTGCATTGATAACCTCTGTGTCTAGCTGAGCGTTGATCGGGTCGCCATGCCTCTGCCCTCGCCTATTTATTAGATAGCCTATGCATTCTATCATCTGTAGAAAAGTAGGAAGAAAGATAAATAGGATAGTCATAAGTAATCATTAAGGGTTTACTCGCCGATAAGATTAGAACCAACGAGAAAGGACTTAATCTCGGTGCGTTGCATCGAACTATACACTTCATATAAAACTAGCAATAAAACAAGTGACAAGCTACTTAACTATCAGGACATGTCTTCTAATTGTCTCGAGTATTTATCTGTGTACGTGTGTGCTATTCGCTGATTCGTGCCTATTAGTTTAGTTTATTATTTAATTGCAACCAAACCGTGCCAGTCTCTCAGGCTGAACCCCCCTTGCGTTAGAATAGGTTGTATAGCTAACTTAAGATATTAAAATACTGATTAGGATAACTAGATAATACGTTCCACTCTTAGTGATCGACACTCTACTTACCATTATATTCATACTGACCGGGTACACTACTCTTTAAAGTGTGTGTGTTATTGATAAGTCGGCTAAATATAAATTTAAAACTTGAACACTGCTAAAACCACAACAACATACCGTGGGTATAAATTAGAGCATACGCACACGCACATCAATATTATTGGTAAAGATTAATTGGTCCTATCTTTAGCCTATTCGAGTTAAGGATTTGAGCAATTGCAAGTATCGTGGTCGTGGATTCGATCATGTATTTGTGATTTTGTCGCCTTTTCTGGAATATGAGATCGATAAAGATTAAGAAGAATGATCAACCCTTAACCAACAAACCCTTTTTACCGCTTTAGACTTGTTATTCCTTGGCTTTAGTGGGGGAGATGCGTATACTTGCCAAGCTTATGATAGAATATTCGTCACGACTGGACAGTTAAACGATTAGATTTGCTTTTATCAAAATATTTTATTTTTCTAATTCGTTAAGTGTTTGGTTGTGCAATTATGACAAAACGAATACATGCTTAAATATAAAAATAAATCCTAATATATTTTAGGATACATTTTCATAAGATTTATTCTAAGGTTTCCTTAGGGACAAGTAAACTTCAAGTGGGGGGATATTTGATGAACTCAAATAAGTACATTTTATTATCATCATTTGTCCTATTTATTTGACTTGTTTTATTATATTATATATGAGAATTGATACGTTAATGTTTACTTTTGTAATTCTCAGGTAAAAACAAGTATTATGTGAAACTTGGCGATTTTGGACTAATTATGGAGCAAAACAAGCAAGTTGTTAAGAGTCTACTGAAATGTACAAGATCAAGATCATTCTGCTCCAGATACGCCGCAACATACTTCTTACATACGGCGTATCACTATCAAGATTTCACAAGCTACAATCCAAGACAGCAAAGGACATGCGCCGCATAGAGAAATGAAGTTACGCCGCATCTTAAAGCAGCGTACGAATATTCCTGAATATATTAATCTTGGACCCCACGCGAAGTTAAGTCAATGCGCGGCATCTACTTATCCTATGCGCCGCATCTAACCCTCAGACAGAAACTATAAATACCCCAAGGCCAGACGAATTTCAGGACACCTAGCTAAACTCAGAAGAGAGAGACAGTAACCCTAAAGCCGAATTCAGACGTATTAGCAGCACAAGACACACCCTAAACGAAGATACAAGAGCTATAAGAAGGTCCTGCATGTATTCAATTCATTAAGTAGTTTTGTTTTATTGTATTAGTACACTTTAATTCTTCAGGATTGATGGGCTGATGTCATGTGACTACGGAATATCATGTCCACCCCTTAAAATTGCTTTCCCATTAATTAAAGTTTATATGTTGATGTCTTTGGTGACTTTTATTAGTGCATTGATAACCTCTGTGTCTAGCTGAGCATTGCTTGGGTCGCCATGCCCCTTCCTCGCCTATTTATTCTATCGTTTCTAAGATAGTAGTATAGACATAAGTAATCATTAAGGGTTTACTCGCCGATAAGATTAGAGCCAACGAGAAAGGGTTAATTACATACACTTCATATAAAACTAGCATTAAAACAAGTGACAAGCTACTTAATTATCAGGACAGGTCTTCTTATTGTCTCGAGTATCTATCTGTGTACGTGTGTGTTAATCGCTGATTCGTGCTCATTAGTTTAGTTTTCTATTTAATCATAACCAAACCGTGCCAGTCTCTCAGGCTGAATCCCCTTGCGTTAGATTAGGTTGTACAGCTAACTTAAGATATTAAAATACTGATTAGAATAATTAGATAATACGTTCCACTCTTAGTGATCGACACTCTACTTACCATTATATTCATACTGACCATGTACACTGCTCGTTAAGTGTGTGTGTTATTGATAAGTCGGCTAAATATAAATTTAAAACTTGAGTAGGCATTAATACTGCTAAACCGCAACGACACGCGACACGCATCAATAGCGTGTAAATATCATGTTGGGCAGTTTCAACTAATTGAATTACATGTTTGGATTGGGTATATCGGTGGTCGTCCTATGCGTTCAGATGTTGTTTTTTTTGGTTTGAGAATGTGTGCGAGTTGGCCGTATGCTGAAATTATTGGTATCTGTCGTAAATTGAAATTGCATTAATATAATTAAATAATTGTCATTGTAGGCAAACATAGTCTGTAAATATCATGTTGGGTAGTTTCAACTAATTGAATTACCTGTTTGGATTGGGTATATCGGTGGTCGGCCTATGTGTTTAGATGTTGTTGTTTTGGTTTGAGAAGGCGTGCGAGTTGGCCGTATGCTGAAACTATTGGTATCTATCGTAAATTGAAATTGCATTAATATAATTAAATAATTGTCATTGTAGGCAAACATAATCTGTAAATATCATGTTGTGTAGTTTCAACTAATTGAATTACCTGTTTGGATTGGATATATTGGTGGTCGGCCTCTGTGTGTGGTTGTTTCTTGGTGGTTTTGTTTTTGTCTTCCTCTCGGTCGAATTGCAAAATCATTTGATATAGTTGCCATGTTACTAATACACCAACTCTACTGTAAATTTTCTTGTGTTGTATATCGTACTAAATGGTTGTAGAAAAGGGTTGTAGATGTTTAATTTGTAGAAAAGTTGTATAATCTATAATGAATATATTTTAAATTTAAACAAATTTTGGTATACCATATTTATCTATTACTATATAATAGCATATATGATAACAAAATATAAGCTTATATGTTCACAAAATTTTATTCATTTGTTTTAAATATAAGCTTATATCCGGGAATGATTTGCGCATATCATATATTTAGGGTATAAGATAATTACCAAAGTTTAAATATATTTAGATACGATTCAGTTTTTAAATATAATGATATATAATGAAAGATAACATCAATTGGAAAATCATTTTCAATGGCACAATTCCAGATTTTGGATGAGCTAATGAATCTTGCTGGCTCGTCCAGATTGCACGTCTGTATGCGCGTGTGGTTTGTCCAGCAGGCAGGTAAAGAGTCAGCTTGTGGAAAATTGCTTCACGCTAGTTGCGAGCATCTAAGGAGGGAGATGGCGAAGAACCGAGTGATGATGGTTGACATGGAAGCATTAGGACCTCGTGGGGTCGCATTGGATTCGCTTGATGCTTTGAAGAAAACTCAAGAGAGGCATCGGGTATTGCTTGAATTGTTGGTAGATTTGTGTGCTTAAGCCAAAGCTGGTGCCCGCGAGGAAGAAGCTAATGCCATGAAGATGAATGATTTTAATTAAGTTTTTCTATCAGTTTTCCCTATACAGTGTTTGATTAGTATATTTGCTTGGTCTATTTGCTACACAACTTAACTTAAGTCGATCAACCACAACACTAAATTATTTTAGTAACGATCTTTTAGGATATACTCGTTTTTTTAAAACGAAATCATATCTTAAAAAAAATAATTTTTCGTGATTATTTTTTATGTTGGTATCTTTACATGAATGCTTTTATACATTACTGTTTTCATCCCTCATGTTTTTTCAGAATCACAGTTAATAGTTCTGGTAATATGCATAATCAAAAAAATTAAAAACATGTAACCTTTATTACTCAAATAAACAAACCAACGATTCAAATAACATCGTGGATCTTAAAGTAAATGAAACGCTAAGAAATACACAAACTGTTTTCAATATCTTTGTAAACCGCAACAATTTTTTGTTGTGTTTCTGCTATTGTTGTATTCCGAGCATCAATTTTCTGCTGGCGTTCCCGTATGATTTCTTCATCTTTCTTGTTTTGTTCTTCAAGAAGCTTTATACGTCCGTTGTAAAGATCAATCAATGTTATTTCGGTTCCGTAATTGCCTGAATGACATTTATCCCAGATATTCTGGGCTATGTTGAAAATTTTGTACTTGTCTGGCATTGGAGGAATAGAGTCATCTCTTGGTCGTTTATTTTTCTTCGATTCAGCATTTGATGATGATGATGCCATTGAAATTTTAAAGTAAAATATAGTTTAGAATGGTGAGAAGATAATAAAAGTTCTTTGTCAGGCTTTTGTATTTATAGACTATTAAAAGTCACAATATTTACATTGGAAAGTCACAACATTTAATTGGAAAGTTGATTTGTTTCCAAATTCATATTTCCTATAAATCTGTTTATGTATACGCATTAAAGATGAGTTTAAACCTTTTTAAAAAATTTATGCATATATCTTTTAAATACAAATATTAAATATCATTTTCTTATTTAAATTGTATCATATTTATTATTTATGCTATATTTCGTGGTTAACATATGTGTTAAATATTTAAATAAATAAATGTAATATTTTACATATCAATTATATTTTTTGTGTAACGTTTCAACAATTAAAAAAATAAAATATGCAACTATTTAATACATACATTGGATGCAAAACAATAAATTGTGTTTAAAGGTTAATACAATACCTATTATTATCGAAGAAACAAAGGGTTCATCTGCTATGAAATTCGATTAACAAAGAAGTTGTTCAAGTTTCTTACTGCTGTGCTATGTTTAATACTGCTACAACTGTTTAGTACTGCTCGCACATGATTACTACTGCTTGTTCATGTTAGTACTGCTGCATTTGAGTTAATGTTGTTCTATATGCGATTAGCACTGCCATACTCTATTAGTACTGCTCGCTATACTTGTTACTGATACATCAAAGTTTTTAGTACTGCTCGACGTTTGTACTGCTTGTACACTAAGTTAGTATTGCTGCCATTGGATATTAGTACTGTCAAGCTTATGAAAACCCTATGGATGTGATCAGAAATCTACCAACATTAAACGTTCAAAAAAAAAATTAAGAAATACTATAGTATCCGAAAGAAACTACAAACAATTATAATTATCCACTTGTTTCTTAACATCGTTTATCCTCTCTTGATACTCTACTATTTTTTTCCTTTGTTGATCAATAGCCTCTTTACATTCCAATACTGTTTGTTCGTCGCTTATGATTCCTGCTTCCATCACTGCTATTAGTCGCCTAAGCTGAGCAATATATCGTATTGGTAGAAAATACATCACAACCCCTTGGTCTCTTTTTGAATCTGGTGAGGGTTCTTTTGGTGGGGAAACACTTCTTGGGCGTTTGTTTGTCGACTTTGATGGGGAAAAAACTCACGACCCATGAGAATTTTTTTTGGTTAAACGAAAGTAGAAAAGGATTGTATATGTTTAATTGCTTTTGAGATCGAATCAGCATTTATAGATGGTGAAAAGTTGTATAATCTACAATGTGTATATTTTAAATTTAAACAATATTCGGTATACCATATTTATCTATTACTATATAATAGAATATATGTTAACAAAATATTAGCATTCGATAAGTAAGAAACGAATTTTACTCATTTGATTTAAATATAAGCGTATATTCGGGAATGATTTGCACATATCATATATTTAGAGTATAAAATAATCAAATTATTTGCATTTATTAAAATGGTGAAACATCATATATAAAAAAACTAAACAAATAAAAAAAGCATTTTTAGGATACAGATATTTAACATTTCGTAAACCAAGTTTATAGGAAATTGGTTAGTGTAGTCAAAGCGTTTATTAAGGGATATACATAATTTTATAAATGATGTGAAATCTTATTGTGTTAACAGTAATATTGATTCACAATTATGAGTTAATCGAAATTTTTTATTCATAGTGATAAACGTAATCAATTATTCAAGATTCGATAACAGCCAAAATACATTTTATATCATAAACGTTTCATGGATCAAGCAACCAAAAATGATTGAAATCATGAAACATCAAAGTAATTCATTTATTATTTAAACTGAAAGTAAATAAACTTGTGAACAACGATTACTAATAAGATGATGAAATTTCAATCTTCATCACTGAAGAAGTTTAAATCCACAAAGTAGTCACCAGTTACCTCATGACCCATCTCGCATATTTCGTTAATCATAGCTTCTGCTTTTAGGACCTTCGACTTAACGCCGTTGAGAACTTGTTGAGACTCTTGAGGATCTCCAACATTTTGTTTAAGCCAGTCGAGGAGAATAGATTTGGCTAACTCATCTATTAAATCAAAAGTACATGGACTAATAAACTTAATATGAAAACATAAACTTATTTAGAAAATATTAGAAAACTTATATGCGATACCTTTACTACTTTGAGAAGGTCCACCTTCTTCAAAAACTGATGCAAGAAATCTCAATGCATCATCCACCTTAGTATTTGGCTCTTTACTGTGTCGATCACGTACTCCATCTTCCATCTTTGGTTGTGCCACATGTTTTTTTTCAAGAACGGTTTGATCTTCGCACTTTGAATCAGTGTGAGGCGCACGTGAGTTTGTATCTTGAAAGGTTTTAGCCCTTTAGGGTTTGATGATTCCATGGGAGAAATATATGTTGATGGATTTTATTCTTTAGCCCATTATATAGTTCTTCATTGGTTCGAAATGGTTATTACTAGGCTGGTTTTCTTGGGCCAGAATTTGTTATATATTTATTAAAACTGATATATGGTGTTTATTAAACCATACAGAAATAGCATGATCTTATTTTCAATTTTAGCATACATGTAGTATAAATATACTTCTACACAATAAAAATATGTAAACTTAAAAAAAAAAAAAAAAAAAAAAAAAAAAAAAAAAAAAAACATATTCATTCTACATATATCATAATAAACGTTTTGACAGGAACTAAATTTATGACTCACCAATCTTAAAAATTGTGTTGGGAATTAAATATTCAAGAAGTTTAATATCGGGTTTTATTCAAAGAAATACTCTAAGTATGATTCTGCTGCTAGAGCTTTTGGTTCCTGCTGTTAGTATTTGATTCTGCTGCTAGCGATAAATGATTCTGCTGCTAGGCTTAACGTTCTGCTGCTGAAGGATTCTGATGCTAGCGTTAACATTGCTGCTACTAACGTACATTCTGCTGCTGAGTGGATAAGTATGAAAAGATATTATGTGTATTTTGGTCTACAATATACGGTAGATAATATCTTACCCCATGTGCTTAGTTAACAAGTTGTGTACACAGATACATGTTGTATCTTATGTACTGACACACTCAAGATAAGTTAGCAAGTAGTTTATCAAGACTTTAAGCAATATTGTAAAGATCTTCTTGGACTATAAAAGAAGATCTTAGACTAGATATTATGTGTGGTGTAGTGTTAAAAACATAGTGAAAAATATATATCTCTAGAACAAACACAAAAATATCACAAGTAAGAAAAACTTAAGATTCAAGGTTGTAACCCTAGTGATAATTCAAGATCACTCGTATTATTATCTTAATCATATTGAATCGTTTGGTGTTAATCTTTCATTGTTCATTGTCATATAACAAACACAATTGTTCCATTTCCATAACACAAATAACCTTCTAAGTGTGATTAAGTAGATTCCGCATTCTTAATCATATTAACTCAATATATCATACACACAAAGTACAAAAGGTTTAACCACCTTAACCGTGTGTCGAATCCTAACAAGTGGTATCAGAGCACAGGCTGATATTTGATTTAGAAGAAGAAGTAGAAATGGACGTTGAATCTATTCAGACAAATGTTGCTGCGAAGATTCCCATGCTCAAACAGAATGAGTTTGAGATGTGGAGGCTGAGGATAGAGCAATATTTTCAAGTGCAAGATTATGCACTTTGGGAAATCATTGAAGGTGGAGACTCTTACCAGCCTACCACCACTACATCAACAGTGGACGGAAAAGTAGTGTCAACTCTGCAGACAAAGCCAACATCTGCAGAAGATAGAATAAAGAAGAAAAATGACTTGAAGGCAAGAAGCATGCTGATGATGACCATTCCCAATGATCAACTTCTAAACTTCAGCAAGTTCAAAGATGCCAAGTCATTATTTGAAGCTATTATTTCCAGATATGGTGGAAATGAAGCCACCAAGAAAACCCACAAGACACTGCTCAAGCAGCAGTTTGAAAACTTATCCTCTACATATAATGAATCTCTTGACCATATGTTTAATAGGCTTCAGAATATTGTGAGCCAACTTGCTATTCTTGGGATTGAAATGCCTCAAGAAGATTTGAACTCAAAATTTCTGAGAAGCTTACCGGAAGAGTGGGCTATGCATGTTGTTGTCTGGAAGAACAAACCAGACCTAGACACCATGGAACTGATGGACTTGTATAGCAACTTCAAGATTGTGGAGCAAGATTTGAAGAAGAATGGAGGTACTAGTTCTAATACTGGGAACAAGGCATTTATGTCAACTCCTAGTACCTCAAAATCAAGTGAAGAGGTGAAAGTTGTTGATGATGTTGGTGCTGCTAGTTCATCAAGTAGTACCATGGGTATTTTGGATGAAAAGACTTGTTGTGCATTTCTTACAAGTCAAAATAATGGGTCCATGCTCACCTATGAAGACCTTCAAGAGATCCATGAAGATGATCTGGAGGAAATGGATCTAGAATGGCAAATTTCTCTTCTTAGCATGAGAGCCAAGAAGTTCTATCACAAGACGGGGAAGAAGCTCATAATCAGCAACACTGATGCTGCTGGTTTTGATAAGTCAAAGATAGAGTGCTATAACTGCCACATGATGGGGCACTTCTCAAGAGAATGTAGAAGGCCAAGGCAGCAAGATAGCAAGAATAGAGGTTTTGGAAGCAAATCCAAAACAGAGGAGGTTATTGAGCCAAAAGCTATGGTAGCCATTGATGGCTTAGGTTTTGATTGGAGCTTCATGGCAGATGAAGAAGAGACTCCTACTCAGATGGCACTTATGGCTTTTTCTGCTACTGAGGTACAAAATCATAAAGCTTGTTCAAATACTTGCACTGCTCTTAATGCTCTACATGTTTTAATCAAACAATATGATGATCAAAAGAAAGAGCTAAGCATCACTTTTCAAAACTTTATAAACTATAAGTGTGGATTAGAGACTCTAGAGAAACAAATCACACACTATAAGGAAAATGAATTAGCTTTTTCTGATGACAAAGCTCTCCTAAGACAGGACATATTCTTTAGAGATGCTGAAATTAAGCATTTGAGAGAAGCTTTTGATAGGGTCAAAAAGGAAAATGAAAACATTCACTTGACTACACAAGCACTAGAACATGCTTCTAGAGGTGTGCACAACATAGTAGAATGTCAAGTGATTAATAGAGCTAAGTCAGGGTTAGGATATAAGAGTGTCCCACCTCCTTATAGAGGCATCCCAAAACCCCCAAGGATTGACCTAAGGAATTCAGGTTTACCTGAGTTTCAAGAACCAATAATGGAATATGGTTCTAAGACTTCTGAGAGTCTTAAGGTAGAAAAAGTAAGTGAAAGTTTAGATAAAACTTTACTTTATCAGGACAAGGTGTCTTTTGTTAAGAAATTAGATGCTATAGTTGTTGAAGACTGTACAACTGATAGTGATGAAGAAGAACAGGTTATGTCTAAACCTGAAGTGGTTAAGAAAGTAGGAACAAGTGTTCCTAAGATAGTCAAACACAATACTGCTAAGCCTAAATCAAACATTAAGCATGTTAGGCAACCAGTTAGATATTGTGAGCAATATAGATTCACCAACAAGCCCAAAGGTAACCAAAGGAATTGGAACAACCTCAAGTCTAACCAATT
This sequence comes from Artemisia tridentata subsp. tridentata, assembly GCA_021014915.2. Taxonomy (NCBI): domain Eukaryota; kingdom Viridiplantae; phylum Streptophyta; class Magnoliopsida; order Asterales; family Asteraceae; genus Artemisia; species Artemisia tridentata. The sequence goes on along the minus strand of CP139503.1, from coordinate 305,872,148 downwards.
AGGTGATGACTTTTCTTTTTATAACAAAGCTTGTTACACATGTGGTAGTTTTGACCATCTTGCAGCTTTCTGCAACCATTGGGTAACTGGGTATGAAAACAATAGAGTGAACCACAAAAGGCAAACACCTAAATCTCATTTTCACTCTAGTTCTAGTGTTAATAGAAAAAAACCCAGAACAGTCTCAAACACAGATCCTGCTGCTAGACTAATTGTTCCTGCTGCTCGACCATTTATAACTGTTAACCCAAATCAACAGCTAAGGGTGCAAAAAAATTTTTCAAACATGCACCAAAGACTGTTATAAGGCTCATACACAAAGCAGTGGTTCAAAAACAAGTTTGGAAACCAAAGGGTAGAACTGAAAAGTTAGCAGTTCCTGCTGCTAAGCAATCAGTTCATTTTGCTGCTAAGGGAAACAGGGCAAATGCTGTTAAGGCCTCAGCATGTTGGATTCTTAAATCCAATGTTGCATCAACTGTCCTTAAAAGATTAAATTACAATGATGCAAGAGGCAGATCCAAGTCAGTAATGGCTTGGATCCCCAAAAGAAACTAATACTTCTCTTTTATGTGCAGGAACATTCAATTGATCAACAAGAGGATCAAGGATACTCAGATAGTGGATGTTCAAGGCACATGACAGGCAACAAGTCTTATCTCTCAGATTTTTAATCAATAGATGGAGGCTATGTTACCTTTGGAGGAGGTGTTGGTGGCAAAATTTCCGGTAAATGTACCATTAAAACTGGAAATTTAGATTTTGAAGATGTGTTCTATGTAAAAGAGCTAAATTATAATCTTTTTAGTGTCTCACAAATGTGTGACAAAAAGAACAATGTTCTTTTCTGTGAGACTGAATGTCTTGTACTTTCTCCTGATTTTAAGATGCCTGATGAAAGTCAAGTACTTCTTAAAATTCCTAGAAAGGGCAATATGTACAGTGTTAACATCAAGAACATTGTTCCTAAAAAGGATTTAACTTGTCTTGTTGCAAAGGCCACATTGGATGAATCAATGAAATGGCATAGAAGGCTTGGTCATATTAATTTCAAAACCATAAATAAAATTGTTAAGAATGGTTTGGTAAGAGGTTTACCTCACAAAAGATTTGAAAATGATCAAACATGCATTGCTTTTCTTAAAGGCAAACAACACAAAGCCACTTGTAAGCCCAAGATTTTTAACTCTATCAATCAATCATTGTTTATGCTTCATATGGACTTATTTGGACCTATTTCAGTAAGTAGTATAATGCATAAGAGATATTGTCTTGTTATAATTGATGACTATACTAGATTTACATGGGTTTTCTTTCTATCTACTAAGGATGAGACTACAAGCATCCTTAAGACATTCATTACACATATAGAAAACCAAGTAGACAAGAAAGTGAAAGTCATTAGATGTGATAATAGGACTGAGTTTAAGAATAGAGTTATGGATGATTTCTACAAAAAAAAAGGTATTAGGAGAGAATTTAGTGTTGCTAGAACACCACAACAGAATGGTGTTGTTGAGAGGAAGAATAGAACACTAATTGAAGCTGCTAGAACTATGTTAGCTGATTCTAAGCTACCTATAACTTTTTGGGCTGAAGCAGTCAACACTGCTTGCTATGTTCAAAATAGAGTTTTAGTTGTACAGCCTCACAATAAGACATCATATGAACTTTTTAGAGATAGAACTCCTGCAATAGGATTTCTTAGACCTTTTGGATGTCATGTGACAATTCTCAATACCTTAGACCATTTAGGGAAATTCGATGGTAAAGCAGATGAAGGATTCTTCGTTGGATATTCTCTTAATAGCAAAGCATTTAGAGTATACAACACAAGAACTATGATTGTAGAGGAAAATCTACATGTGGAGTTTTTAGAAGATAAATCCAATGTAGAAGGTCAAGGACCAAAATGGCTATTTGATCTTGAAACTCTAACTAAATCAATGAATTATGTGCCTGTTGTTGCAAAAACTAATGATTTTTCAGGTTCACAAGCAACAGATGAGGCAAGGTTAGAAAAGGAGACAAACCAAGATCATGTTTGGATGCCAATATGGTTAAGTACAAGTGTGGAATCAACTTCAAAAATTGATGAATCTTATTCTGGCAAAGCTAAAGAAGGTGTTGAAGATGAAAGGAAAGAAGATGGAACTCAGGAACAACAAATTGTTTCTGCTGGTGATTCTGCTGCTAGGCCAAATGATACTGCTGCTGGCCCTTCAGAAACGAAAGAAGCAGAATTCTCAGACAATGAGGTGGATTTCAACAATCTTCCATCAAATTATCAAGTTCCTTCTACTCCACAAACAAGAATTCACAAAGTCCACTCCCTGGATAATGTGATAGGAGATGTACAATCAGGGGTAAAGACAAGACAACAACTGATGTCTTCAGACCAACAAGGGCTTCTTGATGCCCTTTATGCTTCAAAACAGCATGAGTTTTCAAACTCTTGCTTGTTTGTATGTTTTCTCTCACAAGCTGAACCAAAGAACATTCTGAAAGCCTTAGATGATTCAAGCTGGGTAGAAGCTATGCAAGAGGAGCTTCTTCAGTTCAAGATTCAGAAAGTTTGGGTGCTAGTTGATTCACCTAAGAATGCAAAGGTAATTGGCACTAGATGGATTTTCAAGAATAAAAGGGATGAAAGGGGTATAATGATTAGGAATAAGGCTAGATTAGTAGCCCAAGGGTACACACAACAAGAAGGTATAGACTATGATGAAGTTTTTGCTCTAGTAGCAAGAATTGAGGCAATTAGGCTTTTCTTAGCTTATGCTTCATTTTTAGGCTTCACAGTTTACCAAATGGATTTCAAAAGAGTGCATTTCTTTATGGAAAAATTGAAGAAGAGGTGTATGTCTTACAAACTCCAGGGTTCATTGATCCTGACCATCCAGACAAAGTGTACAGAGTTGTAAAGGCTCTTTATGGCCTTCATCAGGCACCTAGAGCTTGGTATGAAACACTTGCTTCCTACTTATTAGAAAATGGATTTCAAAGAGGAAAGATTGATCAGACACTTTTCATCAAACATCACAAGAAAGATCTTCTGTTAGTGCAGGTGTATGTGGATGACATTATCTTTGGATCTACAAGGAAGGAGATGTGTTTAGAGTTTGGAAACTTATGCATGATAAGTTTCAGATGAGTTCTATGGGAGAACTTACATTCTTTTTGGGTTTGCAAGTTAAACAGTCATATGAAGGCATATTTATTAGTCAAGATAAATATGTTGCTGAGATACTAAGGAAGTTCAACTTTGCTGATTCAAAAGTAGTAAGCACACCAATGGACTCTGAGAAGCCACTTCTTAAAGATGTAGATGGAGAAAATGTGGATGTACACACTTACAGATCTATGATAGGATCTTTGATGTATCTCACATCATCAAGACCTGACATCATGTTCTCTGTTTGTGCTTGTGCAAGATTTCAAGTAACTCCAAAGGTTTCTCATTTAACTGCAGTCAAGAGAATTTTTAGATATCTCAAGGGTCAACCTAGGTTGGGTCTATGGTATTCTAGGGAGTCACCTTTTGATTTGGTAGCATTTTCGGATAGTGATTATGCTGGTGCTAGCTTGGATAGAAAGTCAACAACTGGAGGATGTCAATTCCTTGGGTGTAGACTTGTCTCATGGCAGTGTAAGAAGCAAACAATTGTGGCTAATTCAACAACTGAAGCTGAATATGTAGCTGCTGCAAGTTGCTGTGGTCAAGTTCTATGGCTTCAAAACCAACTCCTTGACTATGGGTACAATTTCTTAAACACTGTTATTCATATTGATAATAGTAGTACAATTTGTATTATTAAAAATCCAGTGCAACATTCTAAAACAAAACACATTGAAATTAGACATCACTTTATAAGAGACTGCAATGAGAAAAGATCGACTAACCAAAGCTTTTGATGTTGGAAGGTTTCAATACTTGGTAGCAAGTATTGGAATGCTTAATCCTCAATGATTTTAAACTTTGTGTTTTTGTAAATAAATTTTTGTTTGTGCTGCTAGCTTTAAAAGATACTACTGCTATTACAAAAGATTGTGCTGCTAGTACAAATTTAATCTGTGTTATTCATACAGTTAGTCCTATGATTATTCTAATACAAGACAAGTACTTTGTACATTGTTCTTTTGGTTTTAGACTAACAATTTCAGGTATGATCATGTGAACACAAAAGGATATTTCAAGTGAAATGGAAGCAGCAGAATTGAGATACTAGTTGCTGACATATTAGGTTTATGATGGACTGAGTTTGGGAATTTAAAACTTCTTTCTTGAAACCTAAGTATGAAAGTTTCACATTGAATTGATGACTTAGTTGGTCAGATAATAACTGACTCAACTCACTTTCCATCATTTTATACTTTCAAGTATAATGAGCAAGTCTATGGACATCTGATAGAAAGAACAGCTAGTAAAAGTGAATCTAACACTTGTGTTAGAGGTAACAATTACTATGAGCTGGAAACCCTGTCTGGAAAACTCGTTGAATGAGTTTATCTGCACACAGGCAGTTATTTATAACTGAAAACATTGGTTCTCACACAACCATAGGTTGCTTTAAACCGAAATTTTGATTAAGTGTCTGTTACACACTTAATCCCTTGCAAATGGTTGAAAGCAGTATGATTTTTCATAATAAAATCATATGCATACTGCTAAGGAAAAAGTTTCTTAAAAGGATTTTCTAAGAGACTCACAAAAACCATTCATTGATGGACCATGAGTCAAATGCCCCATGAATCACCTCTCATAGGAGTTAACACACCTAGAAGTGATGAGGGCAGTAACTTAAACTCTTAAGGAATTGATGGCTACATGTACAACATTGTCTGAAAACAAGTTCTTATTGGTAGATCAGATAATGGAGAAAGGAATATTTTGGTACATAGTGAGAGATCTTCCAAACAGGGGAGGATGATAAAAATTTTATTTGCTTCAGGGGAGGAAACATCTCAGGGGAGGAAATAAAAGCCCAAGAAAGGAAGAAAAATCCAATGTAAGGGAGGAAAAGAAAAGAGCATACAAGATGATGTCATGGAGGTTGAAAATGACAAGAATAGAGCTTATTCTGAAGTACTATATATATTCAGAAGGGATGAAGCATTCCAAAGGAGAAAGTTCTATCTAAGTCAAACGAAGAAAAGTTTCAATTTTAGTTTACCACGTTTGTTCATCACTTGCAAAGGCATGCTGATAGATGATTTCACTTGTTGAAACAAGCATCCAAGATACACAGCATCATTGCCTCTTATAATTCCTCCATCCAAGGAAATTGCACCATCTTTTAGTCCAAGATTGGAGCAATGTGTTGATATTGTTAAAGTCAAAGAACAAAGCAGATGAGTTACTAAGAAAGATATTCAATCTTGAAGAACAGAAGTGTTTGAAAGATCTTCACAATCCATAATTTAATTCAGAAACATGTTGAAATGGATTCACATGTTTAGGGGAGGATTGTTGGGAATTAAATATTCAAGAAGTTTAATATCGGGTTTTATTCAAAGAAATACTCTAAGTATGATTCTGCTGCTAGAGCTTTTGGTTCCTGCTGTTAGTATTTGATTCTGCTGCTAGCGATAAATGATTCTGCTGCTAGGCTTAACATTCTGCTGCTGAAGGATTCTGCTGCTAGCGTTAACATTGCTGCTGCTAATGTACATTCTGCTGCTGAGTGGATAAGTATGAAAAGATATTATGTGTATTTTGGTCAACAATATACGGTAGATAATATCTTACCCCATGTGCTTAGTTAACAAGTTGTGTACACAGATACATGTTGTATCTTATGTACTGACACACTCAAGATAAGTTAGCAAGTAGTTTATCAAAACTTTAAGCAATATTGTAAAGATCTTCTTGGACTATAAAAGAAGATCTTAGACTAGATATTATGTGTGGTGTAGTGTTAAAAACATAGTGAAAAATATATATCTCTAGAACAAACACAAAAATATCACAAGTAAGAAAAACTTAAGATTCAAGGTTGTAACCCTAGTGATAATTCAAGATCACTCGTATTATTATCTTAATAATATTGAATCGTTTGGTGTTAATCTTTCATTGTTCATTGTCATATAACAAACACAACTATTCCATTTCCATAACACAAATAACCTTCTAAGTGTGATTAAGTAGATTCCGCATTCTTAATCATATTAACTCAATATATCATACACACAAAGTATAAAAGGTTTAACCACCCTAATCGTGTGTCGAATCCTAACAAATTGTAACAAATATTCGTAATAAAAAAGTATTACTTATCGAATAACAATAGATTTAGACAAATTAAATTAAAAAAACGAAAAAACATAAGCCAGGGGAAATCTTGTTATGTTTCATCATATTTCATCCTCACTATCATCATCCCCAGTTGTTTCATAATCAGTGGAGCCGTCGTTAATAAAGCTGCTTATATCATCGTCATTAGAATCATAACTGACACTATACGCGTTTAAATCAATTTCCCATACTTCTTCATCGACGTTGCTGCTGTGAATATTTTTACCGTGCACTTTTCCGTCAATATCAGGCATCTCGTCCCACATGTCATTTTCAACCATGTTAAATTTGTGGATAATCTCTCTGTCATAAGCCTCATAATCTTCGTCATAAGCCTCATCAATGGATGTATATTTTGAATCCCCTATGAAAATATCAAGTATAAAATTATATAAGTAAAATATAACTTTTAATTTAAAACATATTTAACAATTTACAAATACAAACAATTATACAATTATTTTTCAAGAAACAACCTGTGGAAGAGTCTTCAACGATAAGTTCACCAGGGATAGTATATTTGGGTTTATAATCTTCTATAGGATAAAAGGGTTCATCAAGATCATTGATATTAACCCACACACCTTCTTCAGATACGCTGTTGTTGTTCTCATGTTCGTCATCCGTATCTTCATCATAGAGCATATACTTTTGTCGGTTCGATGCTATAGAGTCTTGTGTTGTTTTTGAATACGTAAACGTATTTGGTTCTTCATCATCAGTCAGAGTCTCCACAACTGTTGATTGTGCCTTTTTATCATCAGATGAAGTTAGATCTACAACTTTGTTTGCTCGTGTCTTTTCATCGTCTGATGAATTCAGATCAACAATTATGTTGTTGGCTAACTTGCCGTCTTTAGTCAGTCTACGGCATTTATGTATAACTGGGAGAGGCTGCAATTATTACAAAGGTAGTTAGTTTTTCTGATTGATAAGTATTACATAATATGAATTACAATTATTTTTTATACCTCTTCATTGTCATCTTTTTTTTGTGCCTTTTCATCATCTGATGAACTAACATCAAAAATTTTGTTGCTGACTAAATTGTTGTCTTTAGTCGGTCTACACCGTTTACGTGTAACTGGAACAGACTGCAAGTATTAGAAAGATATTTAGATTTTCTGATTGATGAGTTTGACATAATAAAATATTACCAAAATTTAAAAAAAAAATACCTCATTATCAGATTGATATTCATAATAATCAAACTTGCATATGTTTTTACCGGTTTCGGATTTCGCCCTTGACAATCTCCGACTGTTGTGTGTCAAACAAACAACCTAAACAGTGCATAAAAATTTAAAACTAATAAATATTTTATGTTTACTACAATGCAAAATACTACGTAATTAAAATTTTATATAATACCTCATTATCAGTATCATGTAAATCAACATCATCATTAGATATTTTGTATACATATGGATTGTTTTGTTTTTGCTTATTCCAAATTGGAGTAGTTCGATAACCATTGACACCAGCAGCATAAATCTATATATCTTATGTTTATAATTAATTCTGTAGATCTAACACAAATAAATGTCAATAATAATAAACACATTTATGTTATAATACCTCGTCATCTGATGGAACAACCTGCAAGTATTAGAAAGATAATTAGATTTTCTGATTGATGAGCTTGACATAATACGAATTTACCCTATTAGTGATACCTCTTCATCGTCAGATATAACAATGGATGGTTTATAAAAACATATTGTAAGTTATAATATATTAATGTGAGAAAACAATTCATGCTAATTCATACCATCCTATCTTCTACTTAGATGTCATTATTATCTTTATTATTATTTTTTTTTTTTTTGTGCTTCAAATGCATGTGACTGTTCATCATCTGGTGATATAGCTTCTACAAAGGTCGTGTTTATGGTTTCGTTTTTTTTAAATAATCTACATCGTTTACGTGATTGTAAAGCAAGTTGCAAAAATTGAAACGAATGTTCAAGTATTTAATCTTGCTAAAGATAATTGCTAAATAAGTAGACATCAAATTGAGAAGGAAACTACTCAGACATGTTATTAAGCATACCTCTTCATTGTCTGATATATGAACAATTGGTATATCCTTTTTGAACAAATCAGCATGTCCAGGCTGTAATTATGCAAAACATAATCAGATATTTTGTTTCATATATAATTTAAATAAAAAGTTAAGTTATTTATTGTACCTCTTCATCGTCTGATATAACAATGTTTGGTATATCCTTATTCAGCGAAACATTGGTTGGAGATGGATGATAATGTTCTGTTTTCGGGTTACCCTGCTAAAATTTTAGTAATTAAAGTGATTTCAGCTTATACGATAATTAATAAAACATCTTTAACTTAAGAGTATGTACCTTGTGTGAACGTCTATACGACATTGTCTGTATTTTTCGCTATCAACTATTGAAGATATATGTTCAGTAGGTTAATATATGGCTTTATTTATAGAGTTAGAAGATGACCATATAATGGAAACCTATTATTTAATTGTTATAGTTTTATTATAGATAAAGATTATGTTTATATTTTAACCATATTTTTAGAGTTTATATGCTGTATATTATGCTTTAAATATAAATTTGAAGATTCTTTTTTTTATTTTTGGTGTTTATCCTAAATATATATATAATTTTATTTTTATCTATTAATAATTATAATTCGGTTAATTTTTGGAATGAATATGTGTTTAGTATACGTATTTAATAAATAATTCTTTTGTTAATTGTGTTTATGTTGTATATATCTAAGATTGTATACATTGAAACATAAAATATTCATTTCACTAAAAAGTTTAAACAAAATACAAAATACTTGCTATTATAACAATTTAATAGCCATTACATACTAAATAAAATTAACAAAAAATTAAATATCTTCTGATGAGAATGACAAATGCATTTCATCATAAGAATAAATCTCTAGATCTTCATCTTCATCATTTGCTTCAGTCAAAGGAACATCAATTTTTTTTTTTTTCTGATTTCCTAAAAGATCTAACTCCTCTCAAGAGCTGCTTATATTTTTTCCTTTGCTCTCTTTGTCTTGCTTCTTCATCTTTCTTTTGCTCCCATTTTCTTTTTTTAATGGCTGATCTCTCGGAAATCATCCAATCATATATAGACTCTATACTTTCTTCTACTTCCTCATTAGGGCTACCTTGTTCTTCATCTGCATGGATATTCAAAATTATTTTTTTACCATACACATAATTTTTTTAAGTCAAATTTCAGAAAATAAATATCTGTTAGCGTACCTTTGTTTTCATGCAGCTCATTAGCTTTGCTTGCCTCATGATTATTCAATCTGTTATTAACATGTTGTTCATAATCGTTTTTTGTAAAACAAATATCACTTTAAAACAGATTAGTTATAAAATTAGTAGGTTTACCTTGGTTTCTTCGCAATTGTTATTTCTTCTTTGTCATCTCTCCTTCCTCTCTTCATGGTGGAAGACATTTTCAGCTTCTTGAAAGATGGAAGATGCGTGCTAAGAACAACAGATTTTTTTGATAATGTGAATGGAAGTTGGAATGGACTAAGATTAACAGGTATTTAACCACAAAAAGTGGAAGTCAAAAGGTATAAAATTAATTTGAATCTTATTATGGGATATATGTATCTTTTTAAAAAATATTGAGATATAATTTTGTAAATTATCATTATAAACTGTTAATAAGATTAAGTTAGATATGACAGTCAATATCGATAAATATATGTTAATGTTATACGGCGACTTGGTTTCTTTTTAACATTGAAACATCCTTTTTTTTAAACCTTAGCAGGATTAATAATATTTTTAAAATTTTCAATTTTATTTACATATGACATGGAAAATTATTCGTTTACTATAATTATTATAAATAAAAATTAAAAGTTCAAATAACCAAATCACTCAAAATTCTAAAACATTAAATAAGGACAAATAACCATACAATATTGGAAACGATATGTATTGCTTTTTAAAAAGCAAGTTTATTTATGTAGATTGGAAGTATAAGAGTAAAACTTAATAGGAATATCCATAAACATAATAACTTGTAAATTGTAAATAAATTGTTCAAAAATATTAAAAAATGTAAATGAACATCAATTATCTTTTTGCTTTTCTTGCTCATTAAGGTCATCGGCTGGTGATTCATCATCCAATGTTGCTGGAACACCGTTATTGTTGCCTGTCGTGTCCTTGTCTGCATCATCAAATCGAATTAGAGTATCATCCGTGGCATCAACGCACGCTGTTGGACTATCATCTATTGTATCTACGAATGGAACTATAGTCTCACTTGTTGGTTCCTGATACATTTTGTCAGAAGAAATAAAAGTTTAGATTGTATTGTTTGTTAAAATTTAACGGTGTTTACTGACATTTAAAAATACAATGCACAATACCTCAATCATATCATCATATTATGTTTCTGATTCATCATCTGAACACACAGAGTCATACTCCAAACCTTGATCTTCCTCATCGTCATCCTATTTTGATTCATGCATAACGATTAGTATATACTTGATTGTAAACATACACCATTGCTAAATATATTAAAATAACCAATGAATCAAACATGTTCTTCTATAAAACCATTTTTGAAATAGTTGATTGTATCAACATCTTCAGTCACCTTTTCCGCTCGATATATATAACTATTATTGTTGTGGTTAAATTCAGAAAATAAAAATTTGAAAAGATATTTCCTCCCAATAATTTGATTAAGGGCATCTGGAAAGTACTCTTCTGTGTTCATGCCTTCTCTTTCCATGATCTCCCATGCTGTTATATATGTCATCTTATGCACACTCTTGGCAAAAATCACGACTTGTGCAGTACCACTATGATCAAATATTCGCACAATGATTTTGAACCTACAAATATAAAATATTTATCGTCAAATGTAAAGTATTTAAACCTTTGCATTATTTATTCTATGTTTAAGGACAGATTCAAATACTTATATATATAGGTTGTTTTACATACCTAGAAGCAACTGCATATGTTTCTCCATGTTTCTTACAATACCACAATTGTTTCTTATTCTTTGTACCTGAACTGCCTTTTGAAACAATCGGTGTTACTCTAGTACTACATGATTTGCAACCCGTATAAACCCATCCATTTTCATATTGTATACTATGCACTGCTGCATAAACTACACAATGTGATTCCTGTATTTAAATACAAAACCATATATAAACATTACTAATGTGGTTTTAATCAGTGATACAATAAAATTTATATTATATTTAGAATAATAAATTTTATCTGACCGGTTCAATGGTTCGAATCGTTCCAACTACTCTCTTTACACAACCGTGCATGAACTCCGCAGGCGTAACAACACGGCTGTCAATTGAATAATCCTCAATTCTGAATTCGCCTGCATTATATCCCTCCCGCTCTTCATATCTGTGTCATGTATAAATAAGTTTCCCAATAAATTTAACATGTATTTAGTTCAAAAAATAAAATACGTATAGCATAACATCAATGTAATTACCTTTTCCGGAAAGCCAACAATTGTGGCACATCTCTGTTTATAAATATTCTTGTGCCAAACAAAGCGTTATGTATTGATGGCTTGTCTGTGTTGCACAACAAAGAGAGACAATTTAAAAAGCTATTCATATGAATTAAAAATCTTACTTTTGTGACCAAATTTTTTATACACATCCATAAAACTTACTATCCCAATATTTCACTTTTCCCAACATCAAGAGGATGTCTATATGACCAAGCTCATCACGCTTGATGTCGTAGTCATTCCACATTAATGCCCAATTGTCCCAAAACGTACAATCAAGTCTTAAAGATCTGCACAACATAGTGTATAATCAATATATGATTACAGTTGAATACTATTCTATATACATTATTTTAATTAAATGAGAATGTATAAAATATAGTTACTCGGCGTCTTCAACGACAATTGTCCTACGTATCTTATGACCACCAGCACTGTTCACGGTCACTATTTTTCCGATAGCTACGATTGTACCAACAATATCTGGAAAAAAATTTGTTATAAAAGTCTGCAAATAAAATTTTCAATAATGTCAAATGTTCTCTATACTGTTTATAAAAACATCTTTAAACCAAAGTATCTTGTTATCGTCGTACTCATTTCTGTATTTTCCATCAATATTGAGATATGAGTCAGTATTAATGAATGCTTAATTATAGAGTTCAGAGTGACCATTAATGGTAAACCTAGTTATTTAATTTTTATAAATAAGATTTTTTATGTTTTAAACCCAATTTTAGAGTTAACCTTACATTCTCTTAAATATAAATTTGAGACTTTTTTTTACTATTTGGTCTTTATCTAAAAGATAAAATTTTACATAAATTAAATCTAATTTTTGGATGTAATATGTTTAGTATACTTTTTAAATAAATTAATTATTAATTGATTTATGTTATATATTAAGATTTATACGAAATAAAATATTATTACTAAACATTCAAATTCAAAGTACTTCTATTATCTTTGAAACCAATACATACTGTAAAATTACAAATTAAAGTATTTTGAATGAGAATGCAATGCTTTATCATGAATAAATCTCAGACTTCATCTTCATATTGAGAAGACATCGTTCTTCTTTTCTGATTTCCTAAAAATCAATTAAGAGCGTTATATTTAATGTTTTTGTTTGCTTTTTATTTCTCTACAAAATTTCATTTTTTAATGGGTTCGTAACATCCATATTAAACTCTATATTCTCTACTCCCAAGTTCGAATCCATTAATGTACAAATTTTTTACACAATAATTTTTTTATCTAATTCAAAAATATTCTAGTGGAATTTGTTTCATGCAGGCTATTACTCGCTTGCCATGGTTATTAATTTTATATACATGTAGTTATAATCGGTTTTGTAAACAATAATCTTTAAAACAGAAGTTTATAAATTGTAGGTTGACATTGGTTTCTCGAAATTGTTTTTTTCTTTATCCTCTCTTCTCAGGGTCGAATCACAGTTTCAGCTCTTTGAGATGGAAATTGCGTGCTAAAACAAAATTTTTTTTGAAATAATGAATTTTGTTGGCACAAAAAATTGTTTTTAACTTCCGTCAAAATTATTAATTGAATCTTATTATGCGGTATATATTTTTTATATTATATCATTTAAATTATCATTATAATTGTTAATAAATTAGTTTATGACATGCATACACGATAAAAATTAATTTTAGCGGCGACTGTTTCTTTTTGAAATTGAAACATCTTTTTTTTTTTTGCAGGAAATAAATTTAAAATTTTCAAATTTTAATTACATTACATGGATAATATTGTTTCTATAATGATGATGAATAAAATTACAATGTCACTCCCAAATCCTTCCCAACATTCTACATTTATAAGGCCCACCTACAATAATTAACATATCATTGCTTTTTAATAAAGCAAGTTTATTTATGTAGTTGAAGTATAAGAGTAAACTTAATAATATATAAATAATAATTGTAATTAAATAAATTTCAAAATATAACACTGTAATGGCATCAATATCTTGTTTTCTTGTTTGGATGGTGTTATTTATCATTTAAAGTTATTTTTGGACGTGCCTTTTCATTTCATTCGTTAGGTATCATTGGCTTACGAGTGTTGGAATATTTTTATAGATGGAAAAGTCTCATTTTGTTTATTTTGTAAGGAGCATAAAGTTTAATTGTATTGTTTGTTAAATATTTAACGGTTTTATGAAAATTTAATAGAAAGTTGCACAATACTCAATCATATCACAGATTTGTTTCGATATATGAACACAGTCATACTAAAACCTGATCTTTTCGTGTCATCCTATTGATTCATGCATAACCGATTAGTATATACTTATTGTAAAGCATAACATGTAAGATATTTAAATAACAATGAATCAAACAGTTCTTTAAACCTTTTTGAAATAATTGATTGTATCAACATACTTCAGTACTTTCCACTACGTAATATACTATTGATGTTGTGGTATAATTATAACAAAAAAATAAAGATATAAAAGTACTCAAAGTTCTTTTTTGAATGCATTTTAATGAACAGGAAAGTAATAACACTCTTGGAAAAATACGTTGTCAAATTGATCAAGAACAGTCACAATGATAACCTCAATACGATGGGCGAGCAAGCCTTAAAAATATTGTTGAAAAACTTAAGTTAACGAAAACTAAGCTATAGGTATAACCAACACTCGAATGATTCTTTCAAGGATGTGCATATCCTTAACGGGAACCATTCCTTCTTGTACTTGTTGCGTCTGCATCCCTTTGTTCTTCTGATTCAAGCTTTACTGTGATGTTTCTACTCTGTGAATTTAGACACATGTGTTATTATGGGGTAATAAATTAAAAAGGAAAAAGAAAGTAATTATAGGTCACCCCGTCCATTTTGACACCCATTTATCCGTATTAACCAATTAACTTACCCACCCATTTTCCAACATCTAAGTATTTCTTAAGGTAAATAAAAGAGTAATTATAAAATGATGATCTTTTTTAAGTAATATAAGCTTTTGATATACGGGTTCTTCATACGAAATGAGAACAGAAGATCACAACATTAAACTTATCACAAAATAACAAACTATGTACTGGGAAGAATGATAATCAATAGCTGTTGAGGGCTATAAAAGAATTATCACATTAGGTTTGACTTGTGGATTGCCCGCTTTCCTTACCCTACCATGACACATATCAATGATCGTGCAAAATTCAAAGAGTAAGCAATAAAAGTGGTACCTTTCTGAATTTAACGAATTTATTTTTCAATTATGTTGTAGCCCTTGACCGTCTTTACTCGAAATGCCATGATATTGTTTAGCATTGACAAAAGCATGTTCCTCTTCCATTACTGAAGCTACCAATTATCAAAGCGATTTATATTAATGTACACAAAGAATAATCGTACTCTTGAGTGACAAATAAGAAGATAGTTAAAAAACCCCAAGCAATATAATTAAATCATTCGGATGGGAATTAATAAGGAGATACTTTCGATCCCGATAATGCTTTTTCTTTATATATAAATAGCCAAACCACAACCCGTTTTAACATCAATTAAAATTTATCATGAACTATTGACATCTACTGTCCACAACACTAATCAACCAACTTCTCAGAAATAATTTGCTAATTACTTTTACATCGAAAATTTTTCAAAAGCATGAAATCTTATTGATTCTATAACACTGGTATTGTATGATTGTGAACATGCATAGAATGTCAAAGCTAACTTATACTGCATAAGGCCCCATAACACTCCGGTGTTAGTGCCACCAACCTCTTATTGTTTCTGCTGCTTAATCGGCAACATAAGCATTATCTGTCACCCAACGCTTCGTTCGACAACTAAATTTTAATTGAGTGTTTTAAAGTTGTAAGTGAAAATTAATCACTTTCTCTTACCGTATTACGGAGTACATTCATCAGTGATGTTACTAACATGGAGGTACTCACCTCAATCTTCAATAATAAAAAGTTATATTAAAATTTTACTTTTTTTGATAACACATAATCAAGTTTATGTTTTGAAGTAGTTGATTGCATTTTGAAAACAAACATATCTTAATAAAAGAGCATGTACATAAACAACTAACAAATGAGGTATATTTAGTTGGTTAGTAATTGCATCATATTCATCATTAGCTCCATTGTGTTGCTTTCCTTCATATTCTTTCACTAATGGTTACCCAATATTTAGCCATCCATTCCCGTGATAACAAAAAAGTCACAAAACCAACATCATATATGGAGGTTCCTTCCTCTATCATTATCATGTCAGATTCAAGAAGATTTTTTTGACTCCTTGAAATAATAAAATACCACACCAAAACATATAATTACAGTTACAAAATTCTATAGTATATTCAAAGACCATGACTGACAAAAACATATTACCTCTCCAACATCTCTTGGTCCAAGCTTTTTTTATTAGCAACATGCAATGAATGGGAGCCTAAACATGTAACAGATATTATAAGAGATTGAAAGGCCTAAATTAATGAGTAGATAAGTATAGCGAAAAGTATCAGACTTGTTAAACAATGAACAATGACCTACGTGAAAATATGTTTGCTATCAGCATCCTCTTGAGGCTCCTCGATGATATATCGCAGTAATTGCTCAACTTGAGCTCTGTCTTACAAGCTGGAAAACAAACACCCATCATCCTAATTAATAATCTATATAAATATTCGAAATTTCTACTACGGGAGGCATCAGATATAGCAATGACAAATAGATGAAGGCGTTAAATTACAAATACTAATAAAAGTCTAATTACAAGTTGATAAGGCTAACACTGGCCTGCGAACTAAAAAAATTAAAAAATAAATATGTAGTTCAACTAATACATAATTTCTTTCTTAAGAATAATAAACGGGTTTATTGAATAATTGGCCAACACGAACTCAAAATGTTTGACTCACTTCGCTTGCACATTTGACTTATATGAAATTCAATTCGAGGCAGCCCGTTTACAAAATAAATGGGTTAAAATTAAACGTAAATGCCATTTTCCCAAAAAACTAACTTATCACATACACCTCAAGATATATCATATACAAAAGCAATCAGTACCATTACATTTGATGATTAATAACAGGTTCACAATATGAGTTAAATAGACTATAAATGGAGCCATATATAAAAAGCAAGATTTAAGATTATGTACTACAAACAGGTATGGCTTCATAAACTAAGAAAGATGTTACATGATCAAGTTGATGACCAGTATATGATTAGGAAATAACCTTGGTATTGAAAGCATGTCATAACCTTTCCACACCCATGTCACATGACTCTAGAAGTCGCACTTGAGCCACAGGTCTATATATCACCACTTAAGGTAAAATCACAAATTTGTGCATATTTAGTGATGTTGACAATTCAAAGACTCTAAATTGAGTTACGGACTCATAGCTCGTGTTTCAGTTTGCTCTCCACATTCAAAAAATAAACTCAAATTGTCATAGTTACCAATTATGAGTCACTACTACTTGAGTTAATTCCCCTTATCGTAACCATCCTTACATGAATATTTCTTTGAGCATATTTCCTGATGTTGCTTTTCTTCCATATCTGTTAGCCCAAAGTGCGTCAGCAACAATAAACCACAACAACGGTGCCCAACTTTAGTAAAGTGCAACAACAATTAGCATATCCCCATACCTGGCGTTACACGGTCAAGTTTAGTAGAATGCAATAAGAATCTGCGTGACTTCTGGTTCAAAAAATATTCTGATTTGTTCCTCTCATTTAGCAATCACCGTTAACATTCCTGAAACGTATTAGTTATTTGTATTAGGTTTTCAAGAGAAACAATGGCAGAAGCAACGGAAAGCATACTTTGCACACGGTTACTACGACACCTATTACTGAAACATTAATTCATTATTTCACTATAGAACATCATTTTGAAGATGTACCCAGTTAGACGAAAGAACTAAATATTTCACTATACAACATCGTTATTTCTAAGACTCCTATTAATAAGATGCTCCACCTAACTTCAAGTTACTAATACTAAAAGCCACTGATGCTTACATGTAAATGAAATGTTTGAGGCTCCAGAATCTGGATGAGGTGAATACGCGGTCGTTGTCATTAAACCTTACTGGATATCATACGCTACTGCAATACATGTAGATGCATTTTGATTGGTGGCACGACAGTGACTACAAACCGGCCACAATTTCCAAGATACATATACTCTAGCGGTGACCTTGCACAATTTCTCACAAAAACGAAACTAATTAAGCAAGAAAGGAAAGAATAACCAAACCATGCTTCGAACATATAGGCACAACACATCATCTAAAATACTAAAAAAAATAAAAATAAATTAATAATCGTATAACCTCGAATAGTCGAACATATGTGGCTGCTGTTTTCATGACTTGTTAAATAATGAACAATGACTGATGAACTCAAATAAGTACATTTTATTACCATCATTTATCCTATTTATTTGACTTGTTTTATTATATTATCTGTGAGAATCGATACGTTAATGTTTACTTTTGTAATTCTCGGGTAAAAACAAGTATTGTGTGAAACTTGGCGATTTTGGACTAATTATGGAGCAAAACAAGCAAGAAGTTAAGAGTCTATTGAAATGTACAAGATCAAGATCATTCTGCTCCAGATACGCCGCATCCTACTTCGTACATACGGCGCATCACTATCAAGATTTCACAAGTTATAATCCAAGACGGCAAAGGACATGCGCCGCATAGAGAAATGAAGTTACGCCGCATCTTCTGGCGGTGTACGAATATTCCTGAATATATTAATCTTGGACCCCACGCGAAGTTAAGTCAATGCACCGCATCTACTTATTCAATGCGCCGCATCTACTTATTCAATGCGCCGCATCTAACCCTCAGACAGAAACTATAAATACCCCAAAGTCAGACGAATTTTGTGTGGAGTGCAGTGCAATATACAGAGTACGAGACAGAAGAAACCCTAGGACGAAGTCATACGCATTAGCAGCACAAGACACACCTTGAACGAAGATACAAGAGCTGTAAGAAGGTCCTGCATGTATTCAATTCATTAAGTAGTTTTGTTTTATTGTATTAGTACACTTTAATTCATCAGGATTGATGGGCCGATTCCATGTGACTACGAAAAACCATGGGCACCCCTTAAAATTGCTTTCCCATTAATTAAAGTTTATATGTTGATGTCTTTGGTGACTTTTATTAGTGCATTGATAACCTCTGTGTCTAGCTGAGCATTGCTTGGGTCGCCATGCCCCTTCCTCGCCTATTTGTTTTAGCGTGTCTTTAATAAAAAGGATAGACATAAGTAATCATTAAGGGTTTACTTGCCGATAAGATTAGAGCCAACGAGAAAGGTTAAATCTCGGTGTGTCGCATCGAACTATAAACTTCATATAAAACTAGCAATAAAACAAGTGACAAGCTACTTAATTATCAGGACAGGTCTTCTTATTGTCTCAAGTATTTATCTGTGTACGTGTGTGCTAATCACTGATTCGTGCCTATTAGTTTAGTCATAACCAAACCGTGCCAGTCTCTCAGACTGACCCCCCTTGCGTTAGATTAGTTTGTACAGCTAACTTAAGATATTAAAATACTGATTAGAATAACTAGATAATACGTTCCACTCTTAGTGATCGACACTCTACTTACCATTATATTCATACTGACCGGGAACACTGCTCGTTAAAGTGTGTGTTATTGATAAGTCGGCTAAATATAAATTTAAAACTTGAATACTGCTAAAACCACAACGACATACCGTGGATATAAATTAGAGCATAACACGCACCGCATCAAGTTTTTGGCGCCGCTGCCGGGGAGTGAATTGTTATTATCTGTTAATTTGATTGGTATTTTAATTAGGTTTTTCTTTTTAATTTTTAGATTCTAACCACTAACTCTGTTATATATTAGTTAAATTGCATTCATTGTATTATTTGTATATTTTATGTTTTGTGTGTTTTTATTTTCTTTATTTTTGTTTCTTTTCGTTTGTTTTTATTTTTGTTTTTCTTTTTCTATTTTTTGTATTCTGCTATCGTTGTACTGAGCTAATTCAAACGATATGGCGCATCTATTTTCATAGATACGGCGTATTGCGTTTAATTTTTATAAAATACAACGCGTTTAATTAATTCGATACGACGCATCTTTCCCCAAGATACGGCGTATTCTGTTTTTAATAAGAAATTTTTCTAAACCCTAACGCCATACGACGCATCTGTCTTTGCAGATACGGCGTATCTATTATTTAAATTAAAAACAGTTTTTGAATTATTAAACAGATACGACGCATCGATTTTTATCGATACGGCGCATCTTCTGAATCAAAAATCTTGTATTTTGAAACGTAACGAAAATATGGCGCATTAACTTTTGTTAATACGACGTATTTAATTTTAATAAACTGATTTTTGATAAGTAAACTGATACGGCGCATTCTAAAATTCTAAGCGGCGTATCTATTTTCTGAATAAAAGTCTGATTAAATTTTAACGATTATAAGATACGGCGTATCCAATTTTTTGGATACGGCGCATCGTCTGCAGATATCAGTAACTTTTGTTTTTCGTATTCCGTTTTCGTTGTTGATTTTCTGATATATTACTTTCTTGAACATACCCTACTGATGCTTTTGTGATAGTTTCAGGAAGTGCATGACCAGGAGTTCAACTAAGAACTTGATTACACCTTTCGAAGATCCTGAATGAGCCTTACATTCGCTTAAAAGGCTTTTCAACACAAAAAGCTTTGATATTTCAAGTTCGTTCGAGCTTGATTATTTTTCTGAAGAAAAGGAGGAAGAAGAAACAGAAATAATGGCGGAAAACACTACCATGGAGGAATACATGAACAAAACCCGTGCTGATTACACTTCAGGAGTTGCTAGACCAAAGTTTGATGAAAAGTCTAAATTTGAGTTGAAGGGTCAGTTTCTCAAGGAGCTAAGAGAAAATGCTTTCAGTGGATCGGAACATGAAGATGCTAATGAACATGTTGAAAAGGTCCTCGAGATTGCAGACTTGTTTACTACAGAAGGAGTTTCTGACGATCAACTTATCCTTAGAATCTTTCCAATTTCGCTAAAATGAGCTGCTAATAAGTGGCTAAGGAATGAACCTGCTAGTTCAATCACAACATGGGAAGATTTGAAGAGCAAATTCCTGCAAAGATATTGTCCACCTGCTAAAACTGCTAAAAAGATGGAGGCTATCAACAGTTTCAAGCAAGAGCCTGATGAAACTCTTTATCAAGCTTGGGAACGATTTAAAGACTTATTGATGAAATGCCCTCAACATTATCTAAGTGAAACGCAGGAGATAATATTGTTCTATCAAGCAAGGTTGTCAGGATCGGGATCCTACCTAGGATCGTTTTCGGCTTTGCAAGATCGGGATCGTAGGATCGTAGGATCGTTTTCGGCTTTTCCTTTACATATGTATACAAACCATTTTTAAAAACCTTCCTCTCAAAAACATAAGCCATACTTCAAACATGCTTTAAGATAATGTTGTTCATTTTTATTAAAGTGTTTAGTTAACGTTGGTATATCAAGTTATATAATGTAGAAATAATATAAAAGCTAAATGTTAAAAAACATTAAATGTTTCTTCAAGTATTATGCTTTGTTGATATTTTAAGAAATTAAAAAGCTAAAATGATGGTTAAAAGAAGATTATTACAAGTTTATTTAAGATTTGTTAAAGAGTAAAAGCCCAAAAGAGTGAAAGACAAAACTCAAGGAACAAAAAATCTGCTTTTCATTCGGTCTGCAAAAAGCTCAAGGAACAAAAAATCTACCATATAAAAGAAGAAATTGAGATGATGGTACTAGCAGATGGTGGTAATGTTCTCTTTTTAAAAATAAGAAACAAAGGAAATTAACTAAAACAACAACTTGAGAAATACATCATCCAAAAAAAGCACTCGGCAAAAAGATAAAGATGAAAACGAATCTAACACAGTACATACACCATGTCAGTCAATAAAGTCAAAAAATGATTTTTACCTAAGTAGTGTCAGACACACAGTACATAGTACATACACCATGTGACTAAGTAAAAAAAAAGCTACTAACAGGATCGGATCGTTCACGATCCTACGAGCGATCCCACGATCCTGTAACGATCCTATCTGATTTACGATCCCGTAACGATCCTGCTCGTTTTGTGTGTGTAGGATCGTAGGATCTTACGATCCTACGAGCAGGATCTCGATCCTGACAACCTTGCTATCAAGGATTGGACGTGCCTACTAGACAAATCTTGGATGCTAAGGGAGCTGTGCCTCAAATGAGTGCAGCCAATGCTAGAAAAGCTATCCAAGAAGCTGTTGATCATTCTCAAAAATGGCACGATGGGACCTCTACTAGATCTAAGAGCAGCACTAATTTTGACGGGTTTGCTGCAATTCAAGCTCAATTGGATAAAATTAGTAGAGAGATGAAGAAGCGTGATGAGAAAGTGTATGCTGCCCAAGTTGGATGTGAAAAATGCGAAGGACCTCACTACACTAAAGATTGCCCGAATAAGAATGAAAGTGAGACTTTTGAAGAAGCATACTACACACAATTTGGACAACCATTCCGACCTTCAGGAAGATTTAGGGAAGCTACTCCGGGATACTATCAAAAGAACAACTTTAATCCCACTTATCAAGAAAGGAGGCAGACTTTGGATGACACTCTTAAGCAAATTATGGCCGATGCTGCTAAAAGACATGAAGAGAACACTGCTATGATCAAAGAAATCCGAGCCTCAGCAGATACTATTACAAGAAATCAAGGAGCTTCGATCAAAGCATTGGAACAACAAATTGGACAAATGAGCAAAGTTCTTCAAGAAAGGGGATACGGAAGTTTACCAAGCTCAACTGAAACCAACCCAAGAGATCATGTCAAGGCCATAAGCACCACTGAAGAAGTCACGCCTAACATTCCTTTTCCTAGAAGATTGATGAATGGTAATGATGCTGCAAAGCCCGAATTTTTCTTTAATTCTTCAATCAGTTTAAGGAGACTACTCAAAGAGAAGACAAAGATTGAAGAGGAGATCAAGGCTACAATGAAAGAAGAGAGCTCTGCAACCGACTTACATGCCTTGCCTCATAAAGAAAAGGACCCAGGAAGTTTTACTTTACCTTGTTCAATTAATGATATATCTTTCAATAATGTGTTAGCTGACTTAGGAGCTAGCGTTAGTGTTATGCCCCTTAAGACATTCACTACCCTAGGACTAGGAAAATTAGCACCAACTAAGTTGCTTATTGAATTGGCTGATAAAACGGTAAAACGACCTGAAGGGATTGCTAAAAATGTGCTAGTAAAGATTGAGAAGTTTGTTTTCCCTGTAGACTTTGTTATATTAGATATGCCCGAGGATGTTAAGATTCCTTTAATCCTTGGAAGACCTTTCTTGTCTACCGCCCATGCTAAGATTGATGTGTTTAAAAGAAAATTCTCATTAAAGGTAGGGAATAATAAACTAGTCTATAAGTGCCAAGATCCTGCTAAAAGCATAATTAGAGGCGTCTATGTGCTAGGATTAAGAGAACGTATGGGCATCGATCTAGAAGCTAGTTTTATGGGAGAAACCTTGGTAAATAATGAATCACTTGAGACCTATAGTGGAGACTACATTGAATTAAATGATCTTAATTTACCATTAGGAATCAATGATCAATTTATGGAGGATTTTGAACCCGAAATTGAAGAATGAGAAATTATGGATATACCTAGAGTCAATATGATCAACACTAAGAATTATGATGAATTTGAAGGATATCCTAGTTTCTGTGATTATGGTAGAAAGATCCATGTAGATTGTGCTTATAATTTACAATTTCCTTGCATGATAGGATTTAAACAGATTAGTGCCAATTTTTTTCCCTATTTTACCAATTAATGTAATGTCAAAAGATTTCTATAATTCTATAATGAAAAACAAAATTGAGTATAGAGGGAAAAACGTAGTTGGAATGTTCATGAATGTACCTATTTTTGTTGGGAATTTAACTATTGTTACAGATTTCACCGTGGTGGAAAACATGGATGCTTATCGTGATGTTGAGATGGGTGACGTGATCGTTGGGAAACCATTCTGTAAGGAGGTCGAAATTAACGCTAAAAGATTTGAAGGAAAGATCACCTTTCAAAGTGGAAGCAACGTTATCACTTACATGATGCCTCGTGCTCACCCAAGGTTTAAACATGCCCCTAATAAATTTTGTTACAAATTTACACCATTTCTTTTTGTAGATGAAAATGACGCTGAGAAAGGGATCGAGTATCCGTACCAAAAGATGAAAGGATTCTACAAAGGTGTACTTGAATTGGGGCCGGAATATGATCGTGATGATGTAATTCGCAACTACATCGTGCACGGACATGTGGGGATCAATAGATCTAAATAAGGAGCTGAACGTGAGTCTAACTTGAAGACTCTGGAATAAAGACAAGTGTTGACCGGGAGACAACCCGGAGAGAAAAATTTTACTTTTCTGATCTGTGTCGAGTCAGTCAGGCCTGCAGAAGATACGGCGCATCTCCATCCAAAGATGCGACGCATCGACTGCAATGGTCATATCTTATTTAATTTTCTGCATTTTTATTTTTGACTTTAAAAACTTTCTGTCAATTTAATTTAATGCGGCGCATCCCTGGTTAAGGATGCGAAGCATCTTTTATTCTGATTCGTATTTTATTCCAGGCTCGATACGGCGTATCTTCTTCCATAAGATACGGCGTATCGACTGACCTGATGATTTTCATTTTAATTTTTTTTTAAGTTTTATTTTTACTAACTACTAATGTATTATGCAAGTTTGAACCTTCTTAACTCAGGTGTGTTAAAGTCTGAATGGTATTATAGATTCCTGCATTTCCTGTGGATACATCAAATATGACGATTAAACATTCTAATCCACAAGAAAGATGATTTTTGCTCTTATACAAATAATGGAGGATCATACCGAGCAAATCTCAGGGGAGTTTTTCTGTTCTAATTCTTTTATTTTCCAGTTTTTAATCTTTTATATAAACAACGAGGACGTTGTTTAACTTAAGTGGGGGGATTGGAGAATTAGAACACTTACTTGTCCTAAACTTTTTCAAAATATGCTTAAAATGCACTTAATATATCAAAATTTAAAATTTTTAGCATGTTTTTGTTTAAAGTCTAAATTACATAGCTGCACACATAACATTATTTCAAAAATTGTGAACTTTTCAAAATTCACAAATCTATGAGTGTGCCGGTGACTTGTAAACTTTAGAACTTGGCTTGTATACTATTCGAGACCACCATAATAAGTATTATCCACATAATTGGAATGACTTGTCTAAATTGGTAAATTTCTAGGATTACACCCAAATAGCCTTTATATGTTACGTGATATTAGCTAACTACACTGGTTAGTTAACCCCCGTATAAACCTTTTGTTACTCTCACTTTTAGAGTAAGATACCCCTAGAAAAACACTCAGAGCCATTCCTTTCGTTTCTTACACATTTGTTATAATGTTTCGTTAACACCCTTATACCTTAGCCTACCCTGTAGATTAAAATCTGTGGTTAATTGCTTTAGGCAAAGTGTGTTTCCTTACATTACCTGTGTTCGCGTGCGTAATTCATTATCTTTGGTTGAGTCAGGAAATTGCACAATGCAATTGGAGTGAAAGTAGATATTGTATATCTTTGAGTTTATTTTTCGTGTGTTTACTACTTTCGTTATTACAGTTATTTCTGAAAGTATGAAAACTATGGAAAAAATTATCCGAAAAAAAATGGTGATAGAAAAGTAGTGAAATTTGACACATATATGTTGATCTTTAAAAAAAAATAAAAAAAAAAATAAAAAATAAATAAATAAATAAATAAATAAATAAATAATAAATAAATAAATAAAAATAAAAATTCAAAAAAAATAGAAAAAGGAAAAGTTGGATGTTTGTTTTAACCAACTTATGTAAAGTTTTGTATTAAGTGGTCGATATCACCACTATTTTTGTATATTATATTTATGGATTGAATGGGAGTTGGCCGTTATGAGAACGCCAACTAAGGTTATTCTTTGATTGAGATCTTGTTAAGTATAATTCGTGTCTACCTAAAGCGTGTGTTTCAAGTGTTAAAGCGTGAGTTATTCAATGATATGAGTCTTATTCATGGGATGGTTGGGATAGTGATTAACCACACTTAGGATTTTAATTTATCTGTTTTGTTTATTTTTCATTTTACACCAATTTGTATCCCAAATATTATCCATACCCTATATTATTCTTTATCCAAACCTTTGATTTATTGAGATTAGGAATTTGAGCAATCTTAAGTATCGTAGTCGTGGATTCGGCTATGTATTTATGATTTTGTCGCCCTTTTTGATATAATATTATTGGTAAAGATTACTTGGTCCTATCTTTAGCCCATTCGAGTTAAAGATTTGAGCAATTGCAAGTATCGTGTTCGTGGATTCGATCATGTATTTGTGATTTTGTCGCCTTTTCTGGAATTTGAGATCGATAGAGATTAAGAAGAATGATCAACCCTTAACCAACAAACCCTTTTTACCGCTTTAGACTTGTTATTCCTTGGCTTTAGTGGAGGAGATGCGTATACTTGCCAAGCTTATGATAGAATATTCGTCACGACTGGACAGTTAAACGATTAGATTTGCTTTTATCAAAATATTTTATTTTACTTATAATTCGTTAAGTGTTTGGTTGTGTGATTATGACAAAATGAATACATGCTTAAATATAAAAATAAATCCTAATATCTTTTAGGATACATTTTCATAAAATTTATTCTAAGGTTTACTTGGGGACAAGTAAAGTTCAAGTGGGGGGGATATTTGATGAACTCAAATAAGTACATTTTATTACCATCATTTATCCTATTTATTTGACTTGTTTTATTATATTATCTATGAGAATCGATACGTTAATGTTTACTTTTGTAATTCTCAGGTAAAAACAAGTATTGTGTGAAACTTGGCGATTTTGGACTAATTATGGAGCAAAACAAGCAAGAAGTTAAGAGTCTATTGAAATGTACAAGATCAAGATCATTCTGCTCCAGATACGCCGCATCCTACTTCGTACATACGGCGCATCACTATAAAGATTTCACAAGTTATAATCCAAGACGGCAAAGGACATGCGCCGCATAGAGAAATGAAGTTACGCCGCATCTTCTGGCAGTGTACGAATATTCCTGAATATATTAATCTTGGAC
The DNA here is from genome assembly GCA_021014915.2 of Artemisia tridentata subsp. tridentata. NCBI lineage: Eukaryota > Viridiplantae > Streptophyta > Magnoliopsida > Asterales > Asteraceae > Artemisia > Artemisia tridentata. Next base: position 305,845,107 of record CP139503.1, on the reverse strand, counting down.
CCCACGCGAAGTTAAGTCAATGCGCCGCATCTACTTATTCAATGCGCCGCATCTAACCCTCAGACAGAAACTATAAATACCCCAAAGTCAGACGAATTTTGTGTGGAGTGCAGTGCAATATACAGAGTACGAGACAGAAGAAACCCTAGGACGAAGTCAGACGCATTAGCAGCACAAGACACACCTTGAACGAAGATACAAGAGCTGTAAGAAGGTCCTGCATGTATTCAATTCATTAAGTAGTTTTGTTTTATTGTATTAGTACACTTTAATTCATCAGGATTGATGGGCCGATTCCATGTGACTACGGAAAACCATGGGCACCCCTTAAAATTGCTTTCCCATTAATTAAAGTTTATATGTTGATGTCTTTGGTGACTTTTATTAGTGCATTGATAACCTCTGTGTCTAGCTGAGCATTGCTTGGGTCGCCATGCCCCTTCCTCGCCTATTTGTTTTAGCGTGTCTTTAATAAAAAGGATAGACATAAGTAATCATTAAGGGTTTACTCGCCGATAAGATTAGAGCCAACGAGAAAGGTTAAATCTCGGTGCGTCGCATCGAACTATACACTTCATATAAAACTAGCAATAAAACAAGTGACAAGCTACTTAATTATCAGGACAGGTCTTCTTATTGTCTCAAGTATTTATCTGTGTACGTGTGTGCTAATCGCTGATTCGTGCCTATTAGTTTAGTCATAACCAAACCGTGCCAGTCTCTCAGACTGACCCCCCTTGCGTTAGATTAGTTTGTACAGCTAACTTAAGATATTAAAATACTGATTAGAATAACTAGATAATACGTTCCACTCTTAGTGATCGACACTCTACTTACCATTATATTCATACTGACCGGGTACACTGCTCGTTAAAGTGTGTGTTATTGATAAGTCGGCTAAATATAAATTTAAAACTTGAATACTGCTAAAACCACAACGACATCAAGCGCGCACCAAGTCTTTGGAGCCGCCGCCGTGGTTATAAAAATTAGAGCAATACACACGTACATCAATGACCTACTTGAAAATACGTTTGCTATCAGCATCCTCTTTAGGCTCCTCGATGATATATCAGCGAAGGAGCCACTAATAGTTACCTTTGCATGACAAACACATCTTAGAGTCTCCATTCCAGTGCTCCATTCAAAAGTCTAAATCTGCAAAATCCATCAATGAACGCATACATTCAAATAAGCTGTAACTTTTTCCAATCTAAATACTTTCTATTGAAAAGTTATATTTTAGACATAGTTAAAATTTCAAGTAATTTGTCTATTTTATGAAATTCAAAATCAAACCAACATGTAGCAGGGCAACCCAACCCGCCTGACACATTTTGACCCAAAGAAAAATATTTTTTTTTTCAAATGTCATGCTTTGATCCAAACAAATTTTTACATGTTCCCAACCAACCTGATCTTGTTAACTGGTATCTATATTTTGTAATATGTTTGTGACCCAAGTGGTGATTCTTTCTACACAACAACAAATAACACACGCAAATCAACCAATAACTTGTGTCATTCAGCGACTCTTTTGGGTTGAGATGACCCGTGACTGTCACGAGATAGAGAATTATGCCCAGGCTTAATGTATTCGAAAAAGTGAGTCTGGTACTTCTCTGGCTCGTCTTCAATCACAGTCACTTTACTTTAATGAATATTGTTAAAATAACGTTCTAAAAAACATAGCCCGCAAAATATTAATCCAGCCGACTAAACATAATGGAAGGAAGTGTACCTTTCACAAATATTGGAGACATAAAATATAAGAATGTAGCATCAGATTGTGTACCTTGGGCATGTACAAATCTGTTATCTCACCATAAGAAAACTTAATAATCAAAACATCCACGAATTCAAAAATAAAAAGACCTACAGAAAATGGAATTATCCACGAATTCGATTAGTTTGGATCATGGTGTGAAGTTTACTAACATACACCCCATCGTTTTGGATTTTTTTTTCAACTGTAAATCTTCGTCTAATTTAGATCGCTCTCCGTCTCAGGTTGGTGCAGAAGCCAAGAAAGTGAAAGATCCTGAAAAACTTTGCATGGAGCAGGCTGCAGAGATTGAGAAGTTGAATAACTTGGTTACATTCCTCTTCCAAAATATGTTTCAAGCAATGCAATTATAGGGATGGCAATTTAAACCATTGATGCGTGGTTTTGCAACCTTACAACAGGTTTTACCTCTCGAGGGATCTCAAGAGGCTTACAACCCCACCAGGCAGTGTACCTGACCGATGTAGTATAGTGTAGTGGTAAGTACGGGGGATTGATCGTTCTCCACAGGGAATAGTGTTCGTTAGGTATGAAAAACTACTCTAATAGGTCTAAGGGTGAGAGAAGATTCTTTTTGTGTTTTTATATTTTTATGAAAGCAAGTAAAATCTCGGGTTTGAAAGAGTGGGCGGAATTAGTTGCTAGTCAACTAACCCAAATTACTACGAATGCAAATAAAATAAAATAACAAAAATGAAAATGTTGGTGAAAACTTATGTGGAGGGAAATGTGTTTACTTAGATTTCCTTACTCCCTAACTATCTTTTACCGGTTGATTAGTGTGTATTAGTTGCGTGGATGACGGGTGTATTCCTTAATACCAGTCGTGGGGTGGCGTACGTACTTCCCCAACTCTACAAGCTCCTACTTCACTCCTATGTCGAGCCGGCTAGGAAGCTCCTAACATGGGATCACTAGAATTCGCTTGTGCATTAAATACAACCATAAAAACCTTTAGTACGCATTGGTTCATGTTTCTTAAGACGTTCAGCAAGTTACGAATAGGAATTAGCCAGTTTTCTTAAGCCTAACATAGATAACATCATCCAATACAACTGACAACACACTAATAACCAATAATCAATAGCTAGGTTTCATTAGATCTAAGCAAACACAAGATAAATCTAGCCTAACATGTTAAACAAAAGACAAGAATAAGATAGAATCAAACAACACATAGACATATTGAATGATTAATTGATACTTATCTTCAATGTAACATGGAAGATCTCAAGGCAAAAAGCTTGAAAGAGCTGCCAAATTCTCTAGGGTTTTCACACACAAGTTCCCCAATAGTTCCACACTAATGACAAAGAATTGCAAAACTATAATACGATTTTTAGATCTGCGGCGTCACTATGAGTGTGACGCCGTCACCGCCGTTATAGGGTTCCCGATGACCTTTGACGCCGTCCCTCTTTAGCTCTCAAAATCCTTCTGGCCTATCAAGCTTGACGCCCTCAGATATGAACGTGACGCCGGTCCCTCTTTAAAATTGTTAACGTGACGACCTTGATCAAATTAAAGGTGACGCCGTCAGAATTCCATCAATTTTCACTGGCTTATCATGAGTAAATGATTATCCACCACTTTTTGCCAAGCCATGACGCGTCCAGGCATAATCCTGACGCCGTCAAAGTAATTTCCAGCATGATTTTGAGACTTGTCGTTTTCTTCATTTTATGCTCCAAAAACGTCCAAAATGCTCTCCTTTCCAGATTTCTTCTCAAAAGTACCTAAAATGACAAAAGGAAAGATTTAGGGCAATAGTTGATCAAATAATACGATTAGGGCTTAAATGACCCTTAAAAGCGGCAACACTTTTCGCTTCATCAACCATCTACATATAAATTGTTTGAAATGGGTTAATAGATGCTTAAAGTATATTTTCATTACATACAACCTCCTAAATTAGTTTTACTTTTAGCATAAGCCAAACATTCAGTAGGCCATGTTTGTTGTGTAACCATAAAAATATCCTAACTTGCCATTAAAAATTAGCAGATCATCAAATTTTAATAGAACTTTATCGGACCTGGGCACATTTCTTTTATGGTCATATATAAATTGTGTTCCTGGTTTCTAATCAGTTACGGGCCAAAAAGCCGCCGTATGCCTTGTAACAACTATGGTGCCAGCAGTACCCGTTAATACCTGATGTGTGCACCCTCCTCATATAAAGTTACTATATAACCACACAAAACCAACAATTGAATAATAGTAGTACAATTCGATAGTGTAAACGCAAATTACACGTCTCAAGTAGTCGCGTATAGTATTCATTTAACAGAATGCGACAAATAATTGGTTTAGGAGTAAATTTCAAGAAAACTGATGTCTAGACTTTCATGTTAGATCAGTGTATAGGTTAATTCACCTTTGTCAAACGATGGGGCGCGTCCATTTTCTGCTAAAAATACCATTGATGCGTGGTTTTGCGACCTTACAACAGGTTTTACCTCTCAAGGGATCTCAAGAGGCTTACAACCCCACCAGGCAGTGTACCTGACCGATGTAGTATAGTGTAGTGGTAAGTACGGGGGATTGATCGTTCTCCACAGGGAATAGTGTCGTTAGGATTGAAAAACTATTCTAATAGGTCTAAGGGTGAGGGAAGATTCTTTTTGTGTTTTTATAATTTTTTGAAAGCAAGTAAAATCTCGGGTTTGAAGGAGTGGGCGGAATTAGTTGCTAGTCAACTAACCCAAATAACTACAAATGCAAATAAAATAAAATAACTGAAAATGAAAAGAGTTGTGAAACTTATGTGGAGAGAAATGTGTTTACTTAGATTTCCTTACTCCCTAACTATCTTTTACCGGTTGATTAGTGTGTATTAATTGCGTGGATGACGGGTGTATTCCTTAATACCAATCGTGGGGTGGCGTACGTACTTCCCCAACTCTACAAGCTCCTACTTCACTCCTATGTCGAGCCGGCTAAGAAGCTCCTAACATGGGATCACTAGAATTCGCTCATGCATTAAATACAACCATAAAAACCTAGTACGCATTGGTTCATGCTTCTTAAGACGTTCAAGCAAGTTACCGAATAGGAAGTTAGCCAGTTTTCTTAAGCCTAACATCGATAAACAATCATCCAATACAACTAATAACACACTAATAACCAGTAATCAATAGCTAGGTTTCATTAGATCTAAGCAAACACAAGATAAATCTAGCCTAGCATGTTAATTAAAAGACAAGAACAAGATATAATCAAACAACACATAGACATATTGATTGATTAAATAAATACTTATCTTCAATTAAACATGGGAGATCCAAGGGTATGAAAACCCTTAAAAATGGCAAAATTCGTCTTAGGGTTTCTCCTCACAAAGTTGCACACTAATGACAAAAAATTGCAAAACTATATATAGAGTTTAAGGGCTGACGGCGTCACGTTATGGATCTTGACGCCGTCACCTCGCCGTGTCTAGGGTTCCCGGATGGCCTTCTTGACGCCGTCCCTCTTTAGTGCTCCAAAATTCCGCTCTGGCTTATCAAGGCTTGACGCCGTCAGAAATGAGCTTGACGCCGTCTCTCTTTAGCTTAAACCGTGATGGCCTTGATCACCTTAAAGGGTGACGCCGTCAGACTTTCCATTGTAAAATTCTCTGGCTTATCATGTGTATTTTTCATATCCACCTCTTTTGCCAAGCCATGACGCCGTCAAGAGCAATACTTGACGCCGTCAAAGGTACTTTTCCAGCCGATTTTGAGACTTTGTCGTTTTCTTCACTTTTATGCTCCAAAAACGTCCAAAATGCTTCCTTTTCCAGATTTCTTCTCCAAAGTACCTAAAATGACAAAAGGAACGATTTAGGGCAATATTTGATCAAATAAATACGATTTAGGGCTTAAATGACCCCCTAAAAGCGGTACACTTTTCGCTTCATCAAATACCCTTACACTTGAGATTTGCTTGTCCTCAAGCAAATGCGCTTTTATTCTAATCAAAATACAAGTTAGGGGTCATTTAATGCTAATATAAAAGTAATTACAATAAATAGTCGTTCCACTTTAATCATAATAAGCACGGAGATTACAAACTAGCACCTCACAAGTAGTGTTTAGATACTCACATCTCTCAGGTGTCATCAAAATAAATCTCATAAATGAAAACGGATAATATCTCTCACTACCTGTCATAGCAAATAGATTACCATAGGCTTGGGAAAGGATCGAAAACCTCCTCCACTAGGCGTAAGCACCTAAGATAAACTATCAAAGAGGGCTTTTAAATGGGTTATAACGTGAGGTGTAGGGATATGATAAACACGGTTTTGTTGGATAAGGGATATTTTACTGGTGGCGAGTTAAAGATCTTGATTAATTACATGTACAATATGGCGTTGCTAGGCCAAGACTAGACTCGACTTAAGCTAAAAACAAAATAACAAAAACATAAAATACACATAAAATGAAACGGGATGGTAGTCCGTATGTTTTTTCTACTTTTCTTTTTCTCATTTTTTTTTTTTTTCTTGATTTTTTTTTTTTTTTTCATACACTCTTGCCCTACCATCCAAAATAATACATCATAGGGGCCTTGCATTCCCCTTACACTTGAACTTTTACATAACTTTACAATTAACTATTCTAATGACTCGAATTAAGATAATCGAAAAACTTGGAGTACTTTTAAAATATTTAGCACATATGGGGGTAATAATGTTGTTCTTCCCCATTACTCCGTTACACTAGTGCTTTACCCATGAGTCCCAATCGTCCCAAAACAATATGTACAAGGATATGACTCGACTTAGCAACCATGTAATCAATTAGATAATTAACTTGGGGTTTAAACAAATGTTGTCACAATAATGCACTAAAAATGAGTGCATACAAGGTAGGCTAAGGCGATTTGGGTGTACATTTAAGTGGGGTGTAAACAAATTCTTCCTTTAAGTAAAATGCTTAAAGGTCAAAATGAAAAGATAGGCTCTGAGGGGTGTAATAGGGGTATCGTGTACCAAAAATGAGTACAACGCAAAGGGTGTGGGAGAATTACTTGACCAATGTAGCCAAAGTAATTATAACAAAAACACAGGTGTAAAACAATGGGTTAATCCTAATGCCTCTTATCATGTAGTAAATCTAACTACACGAATGTAGTCTCACTTGTGGCCTCGGAATGGTCCTAACGTAAGTTCTAGAATCTAAGTGCTACCGGTACACACATCATAGCATAAATGCTTTTCCTACCAATTCTAGGGGCGAACCTCACATATTTGGGGGTGGAAAATTTTTTAGTGGTACGGTTTTTGTGCTAGTCATATAACTCCTATCCGTGAGACGCTCATTAAGACCAAAGTTTCACTCCTAAATGTTGTAAAAAAATTTTAAATTTGGCACTAAAATTGCCCTAACAGGTATTTATCTCAGTTTTATTACACATCTACCATTAAACAAACAAAAATCAAGTGCACTTGTATTCTCTAAAGTATCGTATTTTACCCCCCCCCCCCCTACACTTAAGATGAACATTGTCCCCAATGTTCAAATAACAAGATGTAAAAGTAAATAAGGTAAACAAATGAAATCAAATACTCCCCTGATTCGCTTGGTGGATAATGTGGCAACATGGTTAGATCTTCTTCCAAGAGAATGTAGAAGCTCCAAGACTAATGCAACGCCAAAAGCTTGATTCCACATACATCTCCTTGTCCAAAATAACCTGTTAAACCTGAGAAAACAAACACGAAAACCTGCATAACATCGGCGGGATAAATCTATATATAAGGATATAATGCTTGTGGAATGATTATTTTGCAGATTCCTGGAGTTTATAAGTTTTAGATTTAATAAAAACTTTTTATGATTCCGGTAGAAAAACAAAACTTTCAAAAATTTTAGAAAATTAAAACCTGACGCCGTCAGGTTGTAAGGCCTGACGCCGTCAGAAATGATCTGACAGAATTCTCATGTTAGGTTTCCAGAAAATTTCTGGAAAAACCTATACCTTACTTCCTGGAAATCCTGCAAAACATCATTATGACTCGATACAAGCATTTGACTCAAACAATTACTAAAATGTATGTTAATTTAATATTGTTATGATTCATGTTCATTTGTTCTAATAAACCGATTTGGATTTCCCTTACACTTAACTTTTGCAAAATACCTTTATATGTAGTTAAGACGAAGTTAAAAACAAGATAAAGCATTTTCACAATTTAGTTTCGAACATGAATCAATAACAAAAAAAATATAACATACATACGGAAGCAAATAAAATCAAACAAACAAACAAATAAACACACAAAGCAAATAAAGCTTGGGTTGCCTCCCAAGAAGCGCTTGTTTTTGTTCGAGTCACGAGCCTGACTCTACCCTTATTTAACGGAAATAGGGGAGGTTTTCCCTACACTTAGGATTAAGTGTGGGTGAAAGTAGCGATACACACTCTTAGGGTGGAAATATGCCACGTGAGGAAAGAGTGACGGGTGAATTATATGCTCAAAGGTGCGGGATCCTATCATCATAACCTTACCTAATTCAATTGGGTTAGTGGGCGGATTAAGATTTTCTCCTAGAAAGGGATCATCTTCTATCAACTTCGAGAGACTCCAAGTTAAGAATCCACTTTGACCTAATAAACCCGGTTTAAACCCATAATGTTTCTTGTGATCAATCATGAATGGGTGACGTAAGTATTTAAGGTCATGGTTCACTCCTATATTAGCTTCCACTCCACATGGCCTAGAGTCTACTACCTTAATCTTAACATTACCCGGACTACATGGTTTGATGGGTGGATCGGGACCTTTTTCAATTCCTAAATTCACATCTAAGGATGGAAGATTAGGTAACGGTTTTGGCTGAGGCTCCGGTTCATCAAAACTAGGAACTTCCATATAACTAAAAGAAAGGTTATGACTACAAGTATTCAAACCTATATCCTCTAGTTGTGTTTGGTCCAAGGGTTCTACCTCTATTGGGGTTCCTATAGTCTCTTCTACTTCTTCTGGGTAAGTCACGGGTGGTGTGTGTGCCTCAAATGATGGTAGGACTTGCGAGGTACTTAGCGGTCTTGCATTTCTAACCTCATTCTCCATAGTATCTAAATCACCTATATGTTCATCATGTGTTTTGGTAGGATCTAACCCAAACACATTCCTAAGTATCTCAAATCCTTCTCTAGCCATTTGAAATTCTAAGTCCGATTCATAGTAATATTCAACTTGATTACTATGTTCCAATTGCCTAAAGGATTCCTCATGCGTGTCATATGTTTTGGTGAAATCTATCCCACTCATGCAACTAGGTAGTTCAACACTAACCATCTCACAATCTTGGTCCAATTCAAGGTCCATGTTCTTAAAAACTAGGTCTTCTTGCTCATGGTACCTATAGTCGGATAAATCCTCCTCATTTGTTTCCTCAAGTTGTGATGTATATAAACCCATCAATTCATTCAACTTATGGTTCACGGTTAGGAAGCTTTCCTCAAATTTTTTCCAAAGGGTTTCACTAAAAGGAGTTGATCCTAACAATGATTGTCTAATAGAAGCCGCACATGCACATAATTCATCAAACCTATCAAACTTTACACCCATCTCCTCTTGTATATATCTAAGATCACTTAAAAATTCATTGGAACAACAGGAAGCAAATCTATCCGTGTAAAGTAATTGTTCCTCTATTGTTAATGATCTAAATGGAATTTCATCCACCATGGTGACAAATGAAAATGGTTTTACAAACAAAGGGCACAAAGAAAAAGATAGACCAAAGAAATCTAATAAAAAGAAAATAAATATCTCACTCGATAGGATTCAAGTAAGTAGACCTAATAAAATAAAAATTCAACCTAAACAATAACTATTCCCCGGCAGCGGCGCCAAAAACTTGATGCGTGGTTTTGCGACCTTACAACAGGTTTTACCTCTCAAGGGATCTCAAGAGGCTTACAACCCCACCAGGCAGTGTACCTGACCGATGTAGTATAGTGTAGTGGTAAGTACGGGGGATTGATCGTTCTCCACAGGGAATAGTGTCGTTAGGATTGAAAAACTATTCTAATAGGTCTAAGGGTGAGGGAAGATTCTTTTTGTGTTTTTATAATTTTTTGAAAGCAAGTAAAATCTCGGGTTTGAAGGAGTGGGCGGAATTAGTTGCTAGTCAACTAACCCAAATAACTACAAATGCAAATAAAATAAAATAACTGAAAATGAAAAGAGTTGTGAAACTTATGTGGAGAGAAATGTGTTTACTTAGATTTCCTTACTCCCTAACTATCTTTTACCGGTTGATTAGTGTGTATTAATTGCGTGGATGACGGGTGTATTCCTTAATACCAATCGTGGGGTGGCGTACGTACTTCCCCAACTCTACAAGCTCCTACTTCACTCCTATGTCGAGCCGGCTAAGAAGCTCCTAACATGGGATCACTAGAATTCGCTCATGCATTAAATACAACCATAAAACCCAAGTACGCATTGGTTCATGCTTCTTAAGACGTTCAAGCAAGTTACCGAATAGGAAGTTAGCCAGTTTTCTTAAGCCTAACATCGATAAACAATCATCCAATACAACTAATAACACACTAATAACCAGTAATCAATAGCTAGGTTTCATTAGATCTAAGCAAACACAAGATAAATCTAGCCTAGCATGTTAATTAAAAGACAAGAACAAGATATAATCAAACAACACATAGACATATTGATTGATTAAATAAATACTTATCTTCAATTAAACATGGGAGATCCAAGGGTATGAAAACCCTTAAAAATGGCATAAATTCGTCTTAGGGTTTCTCCTCACAAAGTTGCACACTAATGACTAAAAATTGCAAAACTATATATAGAGTTTAAGGGCTGACGGCGTCACGTTATGGATCTTGACGCCGTCACCTCGCCGTGTCTAGGGTTCCCGGATGGCCTTCTTGACGCCGTCCCTCTTTAGTGCTCCAAAATCCGCTCTGGCTTATCAAGGCTTGACGCCGTCAGAAATGAGCTTGACGCCGTCTCTCTTTAGCTTAAACCGTGATGGCCTTGATCACCTTAAAGGGTGACGCCGTCAGACTTTCCATTGTAAAATTCTCTGGCTTATCATGTGTATTTTTCATATCCACCTCTTTTGCCAAGCCATGACGCCGTCAAGAGCAATACTTGACGCCGTCAAAGGTACTTTTCCAGCCGATTTTGAGACTTTGTCGTTTTCTTCACTTTTATGCTCCAAAAACGTCCAAAATGCTTCCTTTTCCAAATTTCTTCTCCAAAGTACCTAAAATGACAAAAGGAACGATTTAGGGCAATATTTGATCAAATAAATACGATTTAGGGCTTAAATGACCCCCTAAAAGCGGTACACTTTTCGCTTTATCAACCATATACACTGTCCACTGGTTTATTTATAGCTGCAGAAACGATATAATGTCACATGTTAATATGACAAGAATAAACCAAATATTACCGATGTCATATCAAGTGAATGAATGAAATTATTGAGGATGGGAGAATCATATAAACAAAGCTTATTATTTGACACACTTTCAGTGGCTTTTCGCTCGTTTAACCTGTTTAATACCTTCCAGAAATGTAAAATTAATACCTGTACTTGAATTGTGGGAACAAATAACATACTTCCATGCAGATACGACTCCGGAATTGACCGGAAAGCTGTTGTTTCCTGTCCAAAGAACACACCCAATTCCATGTGAGTTACTACTATTAAACCGCACACGTCTGCAATCATGGCAGTACCTGACCAAATAGTAACTAACTAATGTCTGTTTCCTGTCCAGAGAATACACCCTGTTCCGTCGGAGTTGTTGCAATTAAACAGCACGCGTCTGCAGTCATAGCATCACTTGACCAAAGAGTCACTAATGCTCACATAACAGCTACTACAATAACATATCGTCAAAAAGTAGTATAGCTTAAACGTGCAAACATAATCTCTTTAAAAAAAAGAGTACATATTAGTTGTAATGCTCATAATATTACCATCATTATCACCAAACCCTCGAACACACATCATACAAATAAAATATCCTTACCTCCTCATCCTGCAACACACATTCCAAGCTATAATTTCCAGTTTTATAGATTTTAGATCGTTGTATATATGCTTAATTCTTATCTCCCTAGTCTAAAATAATTGAATACAATTTCAGTGAAATAAATTTGAATCACCACGTTTATTAGATGCAACTGCCTTCGCTATCTCATCTGCTTCAGCAACTACATTTGCTCTCTTATCTGCTTCCTAGGCGTAGAGGCAATTTGAGGGATTTGCTAGAAGCGGGTGCAACCTTAAACATGGTCTCCTCTTGTTTTGCTGCGAAGGGTGGTTTGAGCAGAGCCATTGCTTCATCCACCACACTACAACAAACAATCAATGAAATACGTAAAAATGGGAATCCTTAATATTCATAAACTAAATCATATTCAATGAATTATAAATTTCATATACATAAAATAACCCAAAACTGCATGTATGGTCCATGACGAATATAATCCTAAAATGAGCCACATGATTAATAAGATGACGTTTTTATAAGTTATTACCTTAAAGACGACACCGAATCCGGTTAGTAAAATCTTCTTCGTCTGCATAGCAAGTATACATTTGCGGTTAGATAGAAAAATTTTGAAATATGATTTTCAGTTATAATAAGATGTTGGACTTTACCTCTTTACGGATAAGTATACATTTGCAGTTACATAGAAAACATTTGAGCTATGTTTGTTAGTTATAATAAGATGTTGGACTTTAGAACAATGGTCAACAAAATCAAGCAAATCAAACCTCAATACCTTTACCTTGGATGAACCTTTGTCAAAAACTCCAGAACCGTGTGCAATGTATCACTCTGTCATAACAAACGATAAATACGCGTTAGTGATCTCACATTCGTATTAAAAAACAAACAACAAAGAAAAAAATTACATGGTAAATTTATGCAACTGTTGCTTTATCTAATACAGTAACAAATAAGAAAGAAAGATAACGAATCACAAACTGAATACTAGTATGCGTTTGATCTTCTTGTTGAAGACTTGAAGTAGCTTTTCATACGTATACTGTAAATTAAATAATAAGATTCAGTTAATTATCGTAAAGAAAAAAGAATCGTACCATGATGAAATTCACAGCAAGTGAGATAGTTTTAGGTATATGCTTTTAGGGTTACCTAAGTTGTAGGGATTCTCCTACTTATCTAGGTTGCTAAGGTTTATAGATTTGGGATTGCAAGATATAATCAAAAAAATGTGGTGGTCTAGTGGTAATCAATTTTGTTGATGTTACCAACACCTTAAGTTCGAATCTTGCAAGTGACAAATTTTTAAAAAGATTTCCGAATTTTTTAAAAAATTTTATGGTTTAACTAACAAATTTTAATTATTAAAAAAATAATAATAATAATAATAATAATTATGGAGAAATTCTGCCAACATGGCATGATGACATGGCATTTAAGCTTGATTACTGGGCAATTAGGCATTTGATGACGTCATACGCATCCTGTTATATATACATATATATATATATATATATATATATATATATATATATATATATATATATATATATATATATATATATATATATATATATATATATATATATATATATATATATATACATATATATATACATATAATATATACATATATATATACATATATATATATACATATATATATATATATATATATATATATATATATAGGGGGACTTTCAAACGAGAACCATTTTATCCGCAAGAACTGAGAGAACCACCAAAAACATACATGCACGCCTTTTAAAATAAAATAAAAATACATGCAAATCATCAATAATCGTAAGTATCCACCTATGTTCTTCAATATCATCATGAACTCATCCTCTTTTTTCACAAAAACCTTATACAAGGCCGCAATATTGTCGTTGCACGCCTTATAAGAACATACATGCACACCTTCAAAGAAAAATGTTGTATTTCCAATTTCTTATCAAATTCTTTAGAACAACTATGTTTTTTTAAAAACATATATGTTGTTTTTAGAACATATGTGCAAAAATACAATTATTGAAGGCCTGCATGTATGTTTTTGGTGGTTCTCTCAGTTCTCGCAGATAAAATGGTTCTCGCAAGAAAGTCTCACTGTATATATATATATATATATATATATATATATAATATATATATATATATATATATATATATATATATATAATATATATATATATATATATATAATGAGAAGAATAAGAAAAATTTATAGCCACACATTTCAAATAAGATGGAGATTTTCTAGGGGAGATACATCTATTTTTGTTGGTGCATCTGAAATGTGTGGTTGTGTTTTCTTCTTATCATTCTTATTTTAATTTTTCTTCTTATTTGATCCTAACTGTGTGTGTGTGTATATATATATATATATATATATAGGATAAAGATCAAATAAAAAGAGAAATATCCATACATTACGTAAAAAGATTTTTGTTTTCAAAAATTTTCCCTAAAAATTCCAAAAAAATTTCACAAGATCAGGTATATTGGTGCATGAAAAAGTTGTGAAGGAATTTTTTTTAAAAGTAGATATTTTTTCCGAAAAAAAATTATGAAAAAATACATTTGTGCATTAAATCATTTTTTTGTGCATCAAAAATTCGTTTTCGCACCCAAGTTCTTTTGAATTTTTTAATCAAAACAAGATTGCGCATCTAACCAAAACAAGTTGAAAATTTTGTGCATCGAAATCTTTTTGCGCATCAAAATTCATTTTTTGTGCATTAAAAAAAACGTATAAAAACTCAAAATCAGAAAAACTTCTTTCCCAAAAGTTTTATGCACCAACATACCCGATCTTGTGGATTTTTTTTGGATTTTTTCGCGAACTTTTTTTGAAAAAAAATTCTTTTTACGTAGTGTACGGATATTTGTCTTTTTATTTTAACTTTACCCTATATATATATATATATATATATATATATATATATATATATATATATATATATATATATATATATATATATATATATATGCTAGATGTCATGGCCCGCCCGAGGCGGGCATGACTTGTGATAATTCTTTGAGTGTATTACTTTTCGAATATTAAGATATATGTATACGAAGGTATTAGTTATTGGTAAATAATATATAAGGACATTATTGTTGATCATTAATTATTGAACTGTTGATATGAAATTAAATTTATTTTTAAGGGATGTATAAGTTTTTTTTTTTGTATTGTTGGAAGGTATTAGTTAACGGATTTCATTTAATGCTAAATGTTGAAGCCCGCCCGAGGGACGGGCATGACTTATAATTATTTTTTTGAAAAAATAAGTTAACGAAAAATAAGATATAAATGTACCAAATTTTTTATTGAATGCATTAAGAACGAAAAGGAATAAACGGTTATCGAATATGAGAGAAACAACGTTTCAAAGTGGTACGCAAGAAAAAAGTACCAAAGCATAGCCGGTACGATAGGGGAGCAAGCCTTATAAATATCGTTTAAAAACTTAAGTTAACGAAAAATAATTACCCGTTTATACGGGTTTGTATTTTTGTATTAAGAATTGCATATAACTGTCTATTTACTTTATTAAACAGTTTGACGATACAATTATACTAAGTGGTTACAAAGAACTGTGTATATTTTAAAGA
This sequence comes from Artemisia tridentata subsp. tridentata, assembly GCA_021014915.2. Classification (NCBI taxonomy): domain Eukaryota; kingdom Viridiplantae; phylum Streptophyta; class Magnoliopsida; order Asterales; family Asteraceae; genus Artemisia; species Artemisia tridentata. The sequence continues at coordinate 305,829,707 of CP139503.1, read as the reverse complement.
AGCTTTATTTTGCATTTGAACCAAAAATCATACACTATGTTCGAGTGAACAACTTTGTAACTTATAATTCTTATATAATTGTTAATGTTCATATAACGATTATTTAACATCCTTATTTCTCAATAGAAACATATCGAATTGTATGGATCTTGCTCTTCACCTTCTTTTTTTCATTATAAATTATTTGATTATAGCTTTTGCAATTGAAAGGGTTGACATGAGTTAATCTAATAATTAGCTAAAAAGTAACATCAGTTTATAAAAATAATAATGACTACTCATGTAAGTAGATTGATACAAATTGTTTAACTTCATAATAATTATACAAATGCACTTGTACATAAATAGAATGCTAAATCGAGAAAACGATTTGTTTGATTTATGTCCAGTATTTTCCAAATTATATATACTGAAACATGCATGTATAAGGCTGTCAGCAAAGGGATTCCTTCTATGGCATTATTCTTTACTTGTTTGATTGAACTCTCATGTAATTTCAATTGCATATTCACTCCTGCCAGCCTACATGTCAAAAAAGACACTCGAATAATGATAAAATTGCATAAGGTTTAATTTCACATCAGGTAAGAAGTATTTGCCATCAACATAAAAACTTATTAGTCAGAAAACATACAAAAGAACTATAACATGCCCGTTAGTTGTTGAATAGCAAGAAGCAAAAACATGTTTGGTAATAATGAAAGAGTAACTACTAATCTGAATAAAATTACTATAACACCTTATACAGAGCGGAGATTTAAAACTAAATTTAGAAACAGACATTATGTATGATGTAATTCAAGCCTATAATAGAGTCATTAGTGGAATAGAAGAAAGAAAAGAACATGTTATTGTAAAGAGCTTATGTGCTCTACCGTGTACAAGTATTAAAATTTATAAACACGATTTATCCGGTTCTCTATATAACACATACGAGCAAGTATACTCGTCCATGATAGTAAAGGTGGGTAAGTCGAGATCTTCCCAAGGGATTTGGTATTTGTATTAAATTATAACTAGCTTTGTAAAAAGGGTTGTCAATCCAATTTTTGCGAAAATTCAAAAACGTAAATAGAATCCAATCAAACAAAACATATACTTGTGTGTAATTCCTTAACCATTTGCATAGAGTATTCTAGAAAGTTTGGTGTAACATGTAATGATGCACAATTTTATATGAATAATTAACAATCAATGGTTTATATCATGAAGAATCATTACTAAGAATTCAATCTCCTAGTTAACTCCTTTCGGCCTTATTAACTATTATGACAATTCTATTAAACACTAGTTGTTTGAAAAGCAATTCTTATCTCATAAATTTCTACGAATCCTTTCGGCCTTTTCTCGCGATGAAATCATTTCAAATCCATTTTAATGAGTAAATATGATGCTTGTCACACACCATATCCCATACTAATTCGTGCACTAACGTTTTGGAATAAAAACATAAAGAAAATCCTTTCGGCCTTTTTATTCTTTAAAATGTTTTTACCAACAAATTAAGCAAGATTAGATATTATTCCAACAAACTCATAAAATAAGATATGTTTTCATGCATCACTTTTTAAGATAAGAGTACTCCACAATTAGTTACATCATACACACAAGTATACCACAAATTACTCCATAGCAATCAACATAACAACATGCAAGTAACAAACGAAACTTTCATTAAACTCAAAGTAAAAATAGTTCATTGTAAGTAAACAAGATATACCTAGCTTAGGATTACAAAAACTAGAATCGTGGAACTATAGCAACCACACTCCTCCAATCGCCTACTATGACAAGTAAACAACTCCAAACTCAAACCAAACTATTGAGACTCAAACTCAATATCTCCTGGACGTTTCTACAGCAATACTAGACTTTCGGGCAATAATAATAAGATAGTAAGGACTTTGGTGTAAGCCTTTTACTAATTTGGGGTGTCACACTAAGCATACATGCATAGGGTCCAATATATAGTGTAAGAACACTTATTCTTCAAGCCAAAACGTCCCTCTAGAGTTAATATCAAGAAATGATCGGACTCCAATGATTAATGGAAAGTAAAACCTTCATTTAATGCGAAATGGTAACTGCAGATCTGTCCAACCGATCGGTTTTTGGACCAACCGATCGGTTCCTCGCCTCGGTAAATTCCAACCGAATCGGATGCGGGTTGCATCCGATTGGTTGGATGCTTCATGCACTCACAACTTTAACTTTTTCTTGCCATTTCTTGTCGCATGCTTTATCCTTCATTTAGGTGCTTATTTCTTCCATAGAACTTGATATTTCCTTGATATAGGAACATGGAAATCCTAACACTATCAAATCCTTGAGTCCTTGTGTGGTTTCTCTCTTGTCTCCATCTCGAGATTCTTCCAAATATGCATAATCACTCCAATTCTTCGTCTTTTCATCATCTTTTCCTGTACTTGGCTACATTTACTTGCATATACACTTTTTCATGATTAAGTAACAAATAAATACAAATATAACCAAATATGATGCACAAAACTAATGATAACGCAACTAAAAACATGCTCATTCCGAGCGTTATCAAATTCCCCCACACTTGAGTTTTGCTAGCCCTCGAGCAAGTCTAGCATTTAGAAAAATGATTTCAATTGTATCGTTATCGTGATTCCAAAAATCTAACAACTATTACGAAGGAACAATTGTTAATTTGTATTTTAATGTGAAAATTCTTTAAACATAAACAAGTTAATTTTGAGCCTGATAACATAACTAAGCACCTCACAAAGAATTTTGAAATTCACTCAACACTCTAAGGGAAATTGATTGGTAAACCACTCATTGCTCAGTCATGATTCATGTGTCTTACCATAAGCTTGTACAAGTATCAAAACAATAAAATAAAACATCAAAGAGGTCTTTTATTCGGGTTTAAGGTTACCGGCTAATGTTCAAATATTTCATACAAGAATATAATAGCTCGCTGGCGCGTATTTTTTACTAGCTAAACAACGGATGGTCACTAGATTGTACCTTGGTTCGCTGGCGCGTTATTTGCATAACGGATGGTCACCAAAATATGCTCTAGATCGCTGGCGCGTCATTTAGTTACTCAAAAATCAGATGGTCACTACAATATCCATGCACTACATATCTTTACAAAGCCATCACTTAATCCGGATGCTCGAAAGCTAACAACGAATAAAGTAATTTGATAAAGGGTAGGGATAAGTCATGGGAATATTTATATGATAGATTTCTACAAAATGAAAAAAATAAGAACCAAGTTCAAATTCCGTTCCCAACTCTTTATACCACAAATGATTACTTTCCAAACTCCTTCGATCGTTATTCCGCATCACATACTCACTTATTTCCTCTTAGCTCATTGGCTAATTGATACTCATACATTATAGCTCATTGGCTATTCACTTTATTCACTTTTTTTTTTTTTTACAAACGAAACTTTCTCGTCACCCCCACACATTGGATGAGCACACGCTACAAAAAATACAAATAAGAGTAGCGACCTCCTTCTTCGTTGAAACAACACATACACATATCAAAGTGTGGCCAACGTGTAATCATCAAAAAATAAATAGTTTTCGAACTTCGAATGAACTTGATTCGGGTAAGGCTAAGGTGTAAAGTATAAAATATTTTTGTATTTTTCTGGATTTAATCAAAAGAAAAGAATGGCTCAGAAGGTTTAACTAAGGGTATCTAGCGTAAGAGATTAACGCTAACGAATGGGTTCCAAATAAGAGGATAACTAACCAATGTGGTTAGCAAAAATATTTTGTAAACGGATGGCCATTTGGTGTAAATCCTAAGTTATCTCTTATCATTTGAATATATTTTATCACTTGAAAGTGATTTTAACCGTAATGCATAAAAAGTACAAGTTCTAGAATCAACATAATCACCGGCACACTCATAGCAAAATATATAGCATAAAGATATGTTTTATACGAAAAGGCTTAAATCCTCACAATTTAAGGTGAAAAAGGCTATAACATGTACTAGTAAATATTATCGAATCCAGAATGAATTAGCTCTCATAATTTGATTAAGTTCCAAAAAATTTCAAATAGCCTCATTTTTACCATTGAAACAATCTAGTTCTTTAAAATATATGAATTATGTGAGAAAACAACTAGAAAATCAAGGGCGAACGAATTCTAGTTACTTAAGTCCAAAGTTCTACTAAACCTAAAAATTTAAAATTAAACCATTTTTCCTATTTTCTTCCCTCCCCCACACTTAAGTTTTGCATTGTCCTCAATGTAATAAAAATGAACTTAAAAGTAAAGGAAATGGGAAAAATTTAGTTAAAAAGGTACTACCTGTGTAAATACGCATACGCATATTTGATCATAAATAAGCAAATGAGTTCTCCAACTCCAAATATTGATCAACAATAAGCTTCCGGTAATTCACCCCTGCAAAAACTGCAAAAATATACGAAACAAAACAAACAAACAAACAAAATACTAAAACAAAAAAAGTAATTAAATTAAAAACAAACCATACGTTATTAATCCTAAAAGAAAAAAATTAAAGAAAGTAGAGATAGAAATTATTCGACACACATAATTGTTTTTTTTTAAACACAAACCATAACATCAAGATGATCACTCGTCATCGTCATCCATACTTTCTGGTTCCTCACTGCCTTCAGTCTCATAGTTCTCGGCCTCCTCGAAAACGGTATAGACTCTGTTTCTCTTCTTCTTCTGCCGCCCAGCTCCAGATGATGAACCACCAACATCGAAACTCGAACCTACAACCTCAGGAACTCTACCATACACTGGCACTGGCTCGGGAAAAGGTGCATACCCAGGATATAGGTAAGGATACGGACCAGGATAGGGATCATATGGAAATGGGTATGGTGGAACATTTGGTGGGTTGTAGGGTGGTAACGCATAATTGGCCTCTCGTGCCAAGTGTTGGAGCATCGGCATGGAATAATCATAATTATAGTTATCCCTCATCATCATTGAATCTCTCCAAACATCACGACACTCAATATCATTTAGCTCACGGTTCCAATCTCCCCATCCCGAATCAAAACTACTCGGTGCATGTCCATAAACATTTCCCATTGGTGGTGGTGGTTGAGGTGCGGCAATTTCCGGCTCAGTACAAGCTCCCAATGTCTTGTTCTTCCTATCCAACGCTTTTCCAAAACTCTTATCATCCCAAGTCTCACTCTCAATCGGACCCGAACACTTATCCAACTCTTCATCCTCAAAATATTCTAAATTCCTTGCCAATGCGGTTACATAATGACCTCCACAAATATCACTCTTGTCCTTAATCCTCGGTGCTCTCCTAGAAAGATATTCGGCTATGATCCAAGCCGCATTACCATTCTTATCCTCCTCTAGAAATTTCATCACCCACAATTCAGGTTGATTACACTTATCTCTACTACCCGTCCTATGCAAAACTCCCCAAGCTATCAACTTTTGAAAAATCTTCGTCTAAGGGTTCCTTAACTTGGATGAATTTTTTCTAGAATACCTCGGATCACCAACTCGATTCCAATAAGCCGGAATACCATTAGTCATTATGATACCTTACTAAGCTCATGAAATGAGCTTCAAACAACCTGTATTCAACCTCATGTTGCTCATATAAACCAAGAGCAACCGCAAAACCCGGCAAAGTATACGCATGCTCATTCCCGCATAACCTAAACCAAATATAAGTCTCCCTCATAAGATCAACCACTTTCCTTTCAAAATAGAAGGTTGAAAAGAATTCCAAACACCATTCTCGATACACATCTTCATAGATACTAAAAGCTCTTTCCCATTTTAACAACTTCTTCCTTCCCTTCCTTGACCTCTTCCTTCCCTTCCTTGACCTCTTCCATTCCTTCACATAATTCCGCAAGCATCACATCTACCTCCTTTTCTTCTTCTGAATCGATGATATCAATTCTCATTTCACCAAGTGCAAAATCAACTTTACACTTAGTGGTAACAAGAAAATCCCTTCCAAATACTACCTCCGGCTCATCGGTGTTTCCATAGTCTAGAACAACAAAATCAACCTTAAAAATATGACCGTGAATATTCACTTTCACATCTTTCACTTTCTTTCTCCCGTAATCTTCATAATCAAAGCGAACAAACCCAAGTTTGTCTAGCACATCCTCGGTTATATAATTAACTCCATACTCCATGTTTAATTGAGCATCCCAAGCTTTGACTCCTTCCACCCCACAAGGTGTAGCAAACCTCATGTATGGTGCATCAAACTCCTTCGGAGGAGCTCTTGTGAACACAACAACCTTTTTCTTCTTTGGCAAACAAACTTAATTTTCTCCTACTTCATCTACCTTTTCAAGATCCATCTTAACTTCTTCCAACATGTTCTCCAAACGTTCCAAGGAATCTCCATAATCCTTGAACATTTCCTCTAAATTCCTCAAATACTCCGAAACTTCGCTCAAACGTTTCATCTTACAAAACAAATAATAACTATAACATAACCATAAACACAAAAATCCAAATCATTAGCATTAGGGTTAGTCATAATCGAAACATACTCAAAATGAAATCATATCAAGTAAACCAACAAGTTATAATACAAAAACACAAAAAATTAAAAATTAAAAAAAAAAAATTGAAATTTTTTTTACGTGGCATCCATCCGATCGGTAATCAACTCCATCCGATCGGATGGGCAAGACGTAAAAAAAATGCAACTTGCCAACCGAATCGGATGCTCGCACATCCGATCGGTTGGACAGATCGTAAAAAAAAATTTACTTTTTTTATTTTACTTTTTAATTAAAAACTAAATTAAAATTTTAATATGATAATTAAGACATAAATAAAACTAATTAACTAGAAATGAAAAGTTAACCATAATTAATAACTTTAATTAAAAACAATTAATCTATCTAATAACTACTATTAACTAAACATAATAAATGAAAAACTCTTTAAACTACTAAACATAAAATTAAATATACTAATTACATTAACTACTATAATAAAAACTTTAAAACATTAAAACTAATCCTATGATCATCATTAATTAACTAATTAAGCAAATAATTAATTATAACTATTACTACACTTAAACTATCATTAAAGACTAAATAAAACAGAAAATAAAAATTTTTATAAAAATTTTACCGTGGCCTCCAACCGATCGGATGTGTAACCATCCGATTCGGTTGGTTCAACCAAACCTTTTTTTTTTTTTACTTTTTAACACGAATTTTATAAATCAAAACTTATAAAATTACAAACAAAAATCAAAACAAATCAATTCAAATCCCCGACAGCGGCGCCAAAAACTTGATGTGTTCTACCGTGTACAAGTTTTAAAATTTATAAACACGATTTATCCGGTTCTCTATTTAACACATACGAGCAAGTATACTCGTCCGTGATAGTAAAGGTGGATAAGTCGGGATCGTCCCAAGGGATTTGGTATTTGTATTAAATTATAATTAGCTTTGTAAAAAGGGTTGTCAATCCAATTTTTGCGAAAATTCAAAAACGTAAATAAAATCCAATCAAACAAAACATATACTTGTGTGTAATTCCTTAACCAATTGCACAGAGTATTCTACAAAGTTTGGTGTAACTTGTAATGATGCACAATTTTATATGAATGATTAACAATCAATGGTTTATATCATGAAGAATCATTACTAAGAATTCAATCTCCTAGTTAACTCCTTTCGGCCTTATTAACTATTATGACAATTCTATTAAAAACTAGTTGTTTGAAAAGCAATTCTTATCTCATAAATTTCTACGAATCCTTTCGGCCTTTTCTCGTGATGAAATCGTTTCAAATCCATTTTAATAAGTAAATATGATGCTTGTCACACACCATATCCCATACTAATCCGTGCACTAACGTTTTGGAATAAAAACATAAAGAAAATCCTTTCGGCCTTTTTATTCTTTAAAATGTTTTTAGCAACAAATTAAGCAAGATTAGATATTATTCCAACAAACTCATAAAATAAGATATGTTTTCATGCATTACTTTTTAAGATAAGAATACTCCACAATTAGTTACATCATACACACAAGTATACCACAAATTACTCCATAGCAATCAACATAACAACACGCAAGTAACAAACGAAACTTTCATTAAACTCAAAGTAAAAATAGTTTATTGTAAGTAAACAAGATATACCTAGCTTAGGATTACAAAAACTAGAATCGTGGGACTATAGCAACCACACTCCTCCAATCGCCTACTATGACAAGTAAACAACTCCAAACTCAAACCAAACTATTGAGACTCAAACTCAATATCTCCTGGACATTTCTACAGCAATACTAGACTTTCGGGCAATAATAATAAGATAGTAAGGACTTTGGTGTAAGCCTTTTACTAATTTGGGGTGTCACACTAAGCATACATGCATAGGGTCCAATATATAGTGTAAGAAAATTTATTCTTCAAGCCAAAACGTCCCTCTAGAGTTAATATAAAGAAATGATCGGACTCCAATGATTAATGGGAAGTAAAACCTTCATTTAATGCAAAATGGTAACTGCAGATCTGTCCAACCGATCGGTTTTTGGACCAACCGATCGGTTCCTCGCCTCGGTAAATTCCAACCAAATCGGATGCGGGTTGCATTCGATTGGTTGGATGCTTCATGCACTCACAACTTTAACTTTTTCTTGCCATTTCTTGTCGCATGCTTTATCCTTCATTTAGTTGCTGATTTCTTCCATAGAACTTGATATTTCCTTGATATATGAACATGGAAATCCTAACACTATCAAATCCTTGAGTCCTTGTATGGTTTCTCTCTTGTCTCCATCACGAGAATCTTCCAAATGTGCATAATCACACTAATTCTTCGTCTTTTCATCATCTTTTCCTGTACTTAGCTACATTTACTTGCGTATACACTTTTTCATGATTAAGTAACAAATACATACAAATATAACCAAATATGATGCACAAAACTAATGATAACGCAACTAAAAACATGCTCATTCTGAGCGTTATCAAGAGCCATGAATTACTCAATTACCATAGTTTTTGCATAAAGCCATACATAGATAAGCCTTTTGTTGATGGTTTGAGTTTATTTTAAACGGTCACCTGTTGATCTACTTTTGGAAAGACGTTCAGTGGTCGTAAGGTTACAATGAAGTAAACTAAACTCCCTTGACTACTCGTAACTCTTATGCTTGTATTGGCTCAAAATCAACATCACCATACAGGAAAATAAATGACATTTGCTTCTTTTTTTTTTTGCTGAATTTAGTTTACAACAGTAGAAGTATCCTCACATAAGTTACTGGTCATCTCAGCTCTTGTAAACGAAAAGATGTAACATAAATAATCAAATAGGTATAACCAAAAGTGATCTCACTATTATAGCTCAATAATGGTTACAGTTTTTCTAATTTAGTTATATTTAGAATTACCGTTGGTGACAAAGTTTGGGCAGCCAATATGTTGATGAGTGAAAGGCTATTGTACAACTAACCTTCGGACGATAGGTGCGCGACACGTGCATCCGCAGATAACAAAGGACTTCCTCATTCTTCAACTCCGGTAATGCTTGTTGTAATGAAAAGTTGGTATCGTTGCCTACAACTTTAATGACTGCACATGTACAACATAGAACAGTCAGAATAATATCAACAGGAATACAACTATTCCCACTAAGAAATCTCAGGTCAGTTAACTATATTTTCATTTCTCGTAAGATACATGTTTGACTCCATTCTGAGCAAGTGAGTCGCATACCTTTAAAACTTACGATCTCGTGATTACATGCAGGTATTTTCAACAGCAGCTGACAACCAGACACAAGTTGAAATTAAAGTACTTCAAGGTGAACGTGCCATGGCAACACACAACAAAACTCTTAGAGAATTCGGGCTTGTTGGCATCCCACCTGCTCCAAGAGGCATGCCTAAAATTGAAGTCACATTCGACATTGATGCCAATGGTATGGTAACCGTATCCGCCAAAGACAATGCCACTGGTCGTGAACAACAAATCACTATAAAATCATCTGGTGGACTCTGAGAGGAAGGAATACAACAAATGGTGAAAGACTCTGAGCTCCATGCACAGAAGGATGAAGAGAGGAAAGTGGTCATGGATCTTAAGAACACTACTGACACAAACTTATATAGCATGGAGAACATTTTGAACGAATATAAAGACAAGATTCCGTTTGCATAACCGAATCTATAAGTTTTGAATCCACAGGGTTCCCAATTGCATCCGTTATAAAAAAAATGTTTTGAGCCATTCCCGTTGCTGTGGATATCTCAGCTTCTGTCACATTCATTGCGTTTTCCCTAAACGTTCTTATCACTTCAGCTAATAGGCGAGGCTTATCGGGCTTGTTGATACAAAAGTTGGGCTTTCCTTGTTTCCGTATCAATTAGATCTTAATGCTTGAGACCTGCGCACTAAGAAAACAAAAAGACACCGTTAGGCTTATCGTGGGATTGTCTCCCACGATTATCCTCCGGCGTGAGAGTAAGTAATCGGTTTTAGGGTTTAGTTGAAGAGTTAGGGTTATTAGATCGTACCCCAATGAGAGCCGAGATGCCCTCTATATATACACACGAAATCCTTGTTGGTTTCGTGTTCTTTACCCTTCGGCGTATCCGCCTAAGTCGGTCGTGTGATACATATCCCATAAATAAGAGATATCCTATATCAAGACCATAAATAACTTCGGGTTTGGGCTTTCGTAAGCCCAAACCGTTATCGTGATAGCCCATTCGTGATGGTCTTGAGCCCATTCGTGATGGGCTTGAGTGGTAGTAGCGTCCATTGGTCGGGTTCGTGACCTGAATGCGGACTATACGTCATCATGTTCCCCCAGTCTAGTATGCACAGTGTACCTACTGCGAATGCTAGACTAACAAATGTAGCAAAAAAGTATTCCTGAATGCGTAGCGGAGAAGTTTCAAGTGTTTCCCGCCTAAAAAGCTATACGATGAATCTAGTCCAAGTACATCTGTATTTTCTTCGTAAATCGTGAGGGGTGGGTGAAAAAGTGCTTTACCTTTTGGCCTCCCAGCCACACGATTAGAGCAAGTGGGTGACACATGTCAATCATCCATGAGATCTTGTAACCCTATATAAAGTGTCATCTCCATTTCACTGTGCTTATCACAGTAAAAACGTCCCTTTCCGCCATTGTTAAAAACTCTAAACAGCGAACAAGAAATCAACAACTCATAAGGTAATAGCGCGTGCGCTTCAGAATCTATTACATTCTAACCATGGTTCTTCAATTATCTGACTTTTCATCCGATATATCTTAGGGCGAACTTCGTCAGTTCACCTCGGATTATTATATCCCTATCGCATTGCACCCGGTGGTTCCGGTGGCGACTGCGTCCATAGCGAACTTCCCGGAAGGGAAAGTAGGAGTTTATACACGCTTCTTCGAATTCGCTAACCAACGTGTGCCCATTTCCCTATTCTTGTGCGATGTGTTAAACCACTATCGTCTCCATATTTCCCAACTGCACTGTATAGGTGCAACAAAAATAACAAATTTTGAAGTAAATTGTCGCTTGTTGGCGATTGAACCCACAATCCATCTATTCCGTGCGTTTTATCACACGTCGTGGTCAAACGGGTGGGTGTCCTTTTCCAATCGCGCGGGGCCGCTGCAGTGCTATACGAAAAAGCTAGACGCACTTAGGAATTGGAGGGAGAAATTCTTTTGGGTCGATGATGTATTTTTTCCATGGGTTTTTGAGTTCTATACCCAAGAGTCATTACCGAGAGATGAGCGCCCCATCCCCGGAACGTATAGCACAGATGATGCGGAGACGATTAATGCCAATCGCATCCCTATCAACGCTTATCCAGAAGAGTTTTTAGTGCATATGGGCATTAGTCGCAACTACTTCGGAAGTCCTGACGAGGTGCCAACTTTTTTGGATGAGAATAGCCGGGGTGGGTGCTTGTCCTTCCTTCCTCTTCGCTTATTAGTTGTATGCGCTCTTCCATTTGTAGCTTATCTAACTCGTTTTGTGTTTGTTTGTTGTTTGTTGCGCAGAGATGGATCTATTCAGTGTTGTGCGCTTGGCGAGACCTAAACAGGTAACCATAGGAGTGCGCCCTTTAAGAGAAGGTGAGCAGCCAGTTTTGGAGGCTACCGCGGGGCGCACTATGGAGATCGCACAGGAGGAATCAGAGGATACACCCCCAGTTGTTTTAGAGGCGGTTCCTCTTCGCATTTTCCCAACTCCTGAGGTACAAATCCCTGTGGAAGAGCTGTCGCGCACAGACTCGTTAGAGAGTGAGGGGATCGACGTGGTTGAAAGTGAGCAAGAAGGCGTTGGCCAAGGGGTGAAGCGTAAGAAGCCTTCTGGTGATGATGGCGTAGGTACGTCAAAAAGAAGGCGCCATGTCCTTGGCGAGGGGTCCTCATCAGAAGAAGATGCATCGCACACCGTTGCTGTGCAGGATACAATGGAAACTCCTTCCCCCGAGTAAGTGATTAGACTTGTGTCTTTGAAACTTTAACGCATAGTATGCGTTGATATTATAGAATAACTTTAACCCTTGCCTTTTGCGTACAGTGTTGGAGATGCTGGTGATGCTGCAGCGCGCGTTGGGGAATCGCCACCCAAGGCGAGTCCCTCGCCTATTGATCATCTTGCGCAGAGGAGCCAAGAATCTGGGACAAAGGCTTCTGAAGGTGTGCCTACGGACCAGTTGATTGAAGAGTTAAGCTTGGCTGTTGCGCATCAAACCTCATTGGTTGCACAGCTTAAAGCTAGGCATGCGGGTGAAGGTAGCAGCAGTGCGCAGAAGGATAAGGAAATTGCGCTACTGAAGGCGCAGTTAGCTGATGCTCAGGCTGAGGCAGAAGACCACTCAAAATAAGATCTTAACTTATCTTCACCTCTCTCCGAAAATACCATTTTTGTGAATCAGATCCGACGGTTTTCTATTTTGTGAATCAGATCTGATGGTTAAACAAGAACAATCCGCAACCCATCGACATGGATCTCGATTTCCTATAATTTTTGTGATGTTTCTTTGCTGATCGAGACCCACAACACGAGGTTACACAAGATTTTATTAATGGAACCCATCTACTAACATTTACATCTACAAGCATCGAACCACCCACTCTTCCCTTGAATCGATCCATCCAAATAACTGATGGCGCCGTCGTGTGCCTCAACAGCAACCACCGTCACCATGGGTGGATGAGTATTTTAGACCTTTATTATGAGTATGTTATGCTCGAGTACATATTGGACATACTGGACATAACTTGGGCTTTGAAACTTCAAATGGTGCATAGGTATTACAAAATATATTATGTCAAAAAGCTAATGTTGGCAAGTTAATAGATATTATAAATAATGTGCTACTTGAAATGTATTATGAAAATAAGTGTGTCAAAAAAATTCAGAATGTGACTGAAATGTATCAATAAATTAAATGTGTCATTTAAAATGTATCATGAAACTAAGTTTGTCAGAAAACTATTAATAAACTAAATGTGTCACTTGAAATGTATCAAGAAATTAATTTAGTCAAAAAACCTAGTTTGTCACATGAAATGTATCAAAAAACTATGTGTGTCAAAAATTATAGTATGTCAATAAAAATGTGTAAACAAAAAAATTAGTATATCACTACTAATGTATCAAACGATTAAGTATAAAAAAAACTTAACATGTCACTATAAATGCAACACAAAATAAAGTGTGTCAAAAAACATAGTTGGTCATTAGAAATATATCATAAAACTATGTGTCACTAAAAATGTGTAAAAAATATTAGTGTGTCACCGCAATTGTAATAAAAAATTTGTTGTATTTCACTAAAAATTTATTGTGTCACCAAAAAAAAATATAAGTGTCTAATCGCAAATGAAACCAAAAAAGTGTGTCACGATACTTATTGTGGACCATAAATTTTAAATTGGAAAAATGGGTGTAGAAGAAAAAATAACAAGAAAATGACGCTCAGTAAATGTAGCTTAAATTAGATTACCTTTTTTGCCCTTCCTTTTCAGATAATTAATTAAACTATCATTAATGCATTTTTTTTTTTCTAGTTTAACTGGTTTAGGACATGTGTCACATTATCATTGGTGTCTATTGTATTCTACCTTAAGTGTATATACTACAATAACGCCACCCAATATATATATATATATATATATATATATATATATATATATATATATATATATATGGTCCGGTTCTAGAGAAAAGTGTAATTAGATAGAAAAGTGAGAAAAAAATTATATGGTAGAATTTGCAAACATCTCAAACTCCAGGGTAAGTTTTGAAACCCGCCCACTCCCCCTCAAAAAAAAAAAAAAAAAAAAAAAAAAAAAAAGATCCTGCCAAAAAAAATTTTTTTTTTTGGAAAAAAGAATTTTCCGCCAAAAATTTTATAACTATGATGCACTTTTTTATTTTGGTGCATCACAGTTATAAAATTTGGTGCATCATAGTTATAACTAATTTTTATAACTGTGATGCACCAAAATAAAAAGGTGCATGATAGTTATAAAATTTTGACGGGAAAGTTTTTGACTAGAACTTTTATCAAGTATTATATAACACTAAGTTCAAATAAAAAAAAAGTATTATATGAGACAAACAAACATATTTAAAGTTAAAATTGAAAAAGAAAAACTTTAAAAAGTTAAAATATGACACTTATTTTGAGATAGATGGAGTAAGATAATACTATAAAATTTGTATGCATCGTAACTTATATCAAATAATTAAAATTTAAATGTATTTTGAGTTATATCAAAATACATTAAGATTTGTGTCAAAATTCCGTGCGTGTGTATAGCTATTTTGCAGTATATAATACAATTATTCAATTGGAATCTTTCACCCTTCTAAGGAAATTAGACCCTTATTCTAGAAATTGCATCCTTGGAATCGTGTAGAAGCAAAATACATACATTAATTATCATGATGGCTTATTTTAGTCTCAAGAAGATATTGGCTAACGACTGATGGTGATGTATAGTGTTAATGGACGGACCTTAGTGAAGACATGGAGAGTCATGGCTTTTTTAAAATTTTAAGATTTTACTTGAGAGTCATGGCTTTTCTAAAATTTTAAGGTTTTATTTATATTTGCTTAAAGAAAATACAGCTTTAGCTCTCTCAAATTAACAGATATATCACTCGGCCCTTCCAATAAATTCACCTAAGTTCCGTCTATGATAGTGTTACGAATTTCTATCCCTCGTGCCAAAATTACGATATGTTTATTGTTAGTACAAGTTCTATAGGTTCAAGATTCAAAAACGCATTGGATTAAGGGGCTGTTTGGTATCCCTCTATGGGAATCAATCAATGACAATGATAACCATAGGGGCTGTTTGGTATCCCCTATGTGAATGAAACTATGAAAGGATACCCATAGATTGATAGGTGGGGGGAGAGCCTCCTTTTCTAGTTCATTCCTTGGCCAAATAATTTTTCGAAAAAATTTCAAAAAAAAAAAAATTTCGAAAATAATTTTTTTTTTTTTGAAACTAATTTATAAATAAATAAATAAATAAATAAAACTTTTTTGAAAAAAAAAAAAAAAAAAATTTTGAAAATAATTTTTTTTGAAAAAAAAAATCAAAAAATAATTTTTTTCAAAAAATTTTCAAAAAAATTTTAAAATTTTTTCAAAAAAAACTTTAAAAAATTTTCGAAAAAAAATTTTAAAAAAAAATTTCAAAAAAATTTTCGAAAAAAAAAAATTCAAAATCATTTATAAAAAAAAACTTTTTTGAAAAAAAAAATTCTAAAAAAAATTTCTCGAAAAAAATAATTTTCTAAAAAATAATTTAGAAAAAAAAATAATTTCGAAAAAAATAATTTCTAATAAATAATTTCGAAAAAAATAATTTCTAATAAATAATTTCGAAAAAAATAATTTCGAAAAATAATTTTTTTCTAAAAAATAATTTCTAAAAATAATTTTTTTTCTAAAAAATAATTTCGAAATAAATTTTTTTTTTCGAAAATAATTTATAAATTTTTTTGTGTGATTCCCGTGTCCCCACAAAACATACCAAACAACATTAATCATACTTTTCTATCAATCTCATACCATCCATCTATCAAATACATAGTGATTGTGATTCCCGCTTACAAACCAAACGCACCCTAAATCTTTTATGAGTTATACAAACAAATAATTGAAACGGAATAGAATAATTTCTAGGTACAAGTTGAATTATATAATATTGATTTGCTATCACTCTAAACTTAAGGTGGGTTCTCAGACTGAAATGTTGACAGAAAATGTGTAGTGCAATATGCCGCAATATAAGATTCACAAGTCAAAAGTTTTACGGAGCAACATTTCTGTAACTTTAGCATAAATATAAAAAATTTACATTTCATGATTTGTATTTTCCCAACCTTTTTGCACAATAATAATGATATAAGGCCATGTCCTTGGTGGTGGGTTATGATAGTTGTACGTAGATTGCAGTCCATGGGTAATGGGCTTAATTTAGGAATGCATTGGAGCCCATACAGATTATAACATCATTATATGTGTTAGCCCATTTAATATACTCCGGCCTAAACCAGTCCACGATAATATGCAATGAATATGTGAACCACTCTGCCCACCCAATTTTGACATCTCTTATATGTATGCTACACTTTCTTATTTTTTTTAACTAATGGTTTTCGATTTTTTGACTGACTAATCTAAGAGGGTTGAGTTTGTAATGGCAGAGAGTTAAAATGGTTATATACCTTCCGTGGGCTCTACCGCCTGTTGCATTGACCAACATTGAGGAAGTAAATCATGTTAAGACTAGAAATACATGAAGAGGTAACTTGAACCCGTTACCTTTACATCAAAGTTGCATGTACCAAGCTGCCATTGCGGGGACACAATGGTAGGGATTTTGAAAGTACGAACATAAGAATGACCTTTTAAAAAGCTGATCTTTTTGACGGCCATATGTACATACATTCCTAGTTTTTATCGAGTCTTGGACTTCCAATATCACATTACTTGTTTCATCAAGTGTGTATATCAAGTGGATTGACACATGACAATGAAAAAAGAATTTGAAGTATAAATGAAAGTACATTCAATGTTTGTGTTGAACTTTATGCTCTCTGAATATAATAATTGTATCGTTCTGTATGCATATTACAGTAATTAAAAATATCACACATGTGTGTGATGGTAAGCAAGATGTAAGCTTTCACATGTAGTGTTGAAGCAATGGGTGACAAGTTGGTCTCACACTCTCCCTGTCCCTCTCCCTCATGGATTAGAAGTGTGGTCTCAATCTGACCTTAAGACTTGGTAACCTAGAAAGAAAAAAAGTTACAAGTACTTTTATGCATTTCATTTTGTCAAATTTCAAGATATTGTATGCAACCACAATATGGCACTAAATTAGGATAAAAGCCTATTATGTGAAACCAATTTTGTTTAACATCTTTGATTTATTAGTTTTAAGTAGTATATC
Organism: Artemisia tridentata subsp. tridentata; assembly: GCA_021014915.2. NCBI lineage: Eukaryota > Viridiplantae > Streptophyta > Magnoliopsida > Asterales > Asteraceae > Artemisia > Artemisia tridentata. Next base: position 305,812,255 of record CP139503.1, on the reverse strand, counting down.
AATTTAATGCAAGTGCAGCGCAGTTTGTGCTTCACTTTATTATTAGTAATCTCAATTATTTGGTCAAAGTCGATAATACATTCAAACTAGACAAAACTCTTATCTTTTACAAATATTAAGACAACTCATAAAAGTTAATTGAAATATCCAACATAATCGAATCTAAGACAACGAGACATGAGTAACAGTGAAAGTTTACTTAACTTTCTTTTTATCTCCAAGTCATCATCATTGATTTGAAATATGAGTTTTTTCATGGGGCCAATCTTCATATTCTTCTAGGAAAATGTCAAAACACAATGGTCCTTACTTTCTGACCAAATTGACCCACCCACAAACACCACAATTATTCACTCATTCATTTTACTTGCATTGCTTTTGTTAACTACTAGTAGAATCTAGTTTTACTAAAAAAAACTACTAGTAGAATCTAAGTCCAACAATCATAACAAACATCAACAAAAGCATCATGAACTCAATTAACCATTTGATGAATAGAAGACCAGAAAAATATTTATATTCCAAAATTGTAAACTGAAATAATATTTCAAAGATAAAAAAAGAAAGAAATAAATTGAACCAAAAAAAGTTGATCTTTTTACCCTTGGTAATTTCCACAAAGCCAAAACAAGTAAACTGAATTGAGTATAACAACCACTTATCAATTACAAATTGGGATTGTAAGCCCTAATCTTGATATCTTTTTTGCACCATCTTTGGCTCCAAATCGAACTTCATCAACTATATACATTCATTCACCAAGGCGTTTAAGCGTCTTTGCGGGTTCAAATAATGATGTCTGTGCCCCGTTGTCTGCCTTCACCTAATAGTTCTGGTTAGCTTGCACTTGGAAATGAAAATTGAATCTGTGTAATTCAAGCTGCATAGCTTCAATAGTTCAGCTGACCGCTGTTTTAGCAACGGATCACAACCACTCTGGATAACAAGGAGCAATTTTGCTGCAAGACCAACGTCAACAGCAACCGATGAGTATTCTTCAGGGGAAAGCTTGCAAATTGACCATAGAATCGACAAAGCAAGCTGCGTGCAGCTTTCAGAAACCCTCATCAATACTTTAACCGTATTCGGTATAGTGTTTGAACAATTGCTCAAAGCCAATTTACCTTCTTTTAAAGACGAAACAGCTTCCAAGATAAACAACGCTAATTCCAAACATTCGGGATTAAATCCAGGCAATAACTCAACTAACTGACCAACAGCCCCTATACTAACAATCAAGCTTCTCGTTTGCGTATGAGAGCATATCGACTTAAGCAGCATTAACCCCGGCAAATTCCCACTTGGGTGTCTTTTATCTCTAACCATCCTCATCAACGCAACCAATAAACTATGACTACACACAATTTCCACTTGAAAATCGTCTTCTTCCATTAACATTTGGATCAATTTGGTACAATTGATCTTAGTCTCAATTGAACCCTCATTCAACATATCAACCACAAGCGACACTTTAGCCGGTTGCATAAGATTCAACCTTGAACACGAATCAAGGCTCAAATTAACAAGAATCGAAACTACTTCAGAACCAATAGCATGAGAAGTATAAGGACCTAACAAACCTGATAAAACACTAACTCCACCTTTATCAACAACCGTCTTCCTAGCACTGGCATGATTCGCCACAATTCGCCTCAACTCCTTAAGCGACTTAACACGCGCTTGACCCTTAACCTTTTTAAGCCCATCCAAAACCTCCAAAACACTCCCTTGCACATCCTCTGACCTCTTCTTCATTTGAACATACTTTTGCGAAAACCATGTATGACACAACTGACTTAGTGTCTTATTAGGTGTAACACTATCATCCCAAAGCTCTTGCATAGTAGTAGGACAAGTAAAATGACCCAAACTAAACCATTTCAAAATATTACATCTTTCATAAGTTTGACCAGTGCAAAGAGTCACTGGATCTTGCATTGGTTCAAGAGAAATAGGACAAATGAACACTGATGGCACATCTTGCAAATCTACTAACTCTTCAATCATTTTATTAAGATCCATTTTCTCAGCAAACCCACCTCCAAAACCTATCCCTCCACCCAAATAACCATCTTTTACAGCAGTATCAAGATCTAAAACCTGACCCTTAACCCCATTATTAACCACCTCACTTCTTGACATACACACAGGCATTTTATCTTTTACTATCTTTTATCAAACACAAACAAAGAAAATAAAAATGTGGGTGGTAATGTGGTATGACTCACTTTAACAAAATTTTCAACTTTTGGTCAAAAGACTCATATCACTAAAATAAAATCAAAGTGTCGTATTCAAAGCTTTAAAAGGTATTCAATCATAAAACCAATAGATGAACAGTCAATGAATATATAAATAATAATTAAACAAACACATAGATCTATACTCACCTTTTTTAAAAGTGAGGTTATGGTGATTAAAATAAATCAAAAAAGGGGTTGGTTTTATTAAATAAATGAATAATGAAAATTGAAAGAGACCCAGATTGGAAGTGTCGAGAGAATTTTAATTTAAGGGCAAATGTTGAATGCCCTTATCACAAAGCAATCAAGCAAAGAAGTCATGAATATATATTAAAATCAGTATAATTTTTATTTTTATATTATTACCTTCATTGAAACTCGTACATATTCATGAGTAATTTAACTTAATGAAAAAACAACCTTCTACGTAAGGAATTTTTTTTTTTTTTTTTTTAACGACCAACTAAACAACGCCGGGTACTTCGTACGCGGCCCCCCAGTGGCAAAGACAGGGGCACAAACCGGCCCACCCCGGACACACGAAGCCCCCAAGCCTGCCCGACAGTCCGCTTCCAGGGAAAACCCGACCCACATACCCGCCCGAAGGCACAACAGTAGTGAACCGGTAAAACCTGACGAGATCAGGAATCGAACCCCTGACCATGAGTGGCCCTGAGTCTTCCCTCATTTCCCTTATCCATCTGAGCTAGCTCTTCAAGACTCTACGTAAGGAAATGATTTATGGCATTAGAATGATTTGTAGAAAGGAAATCATTTCTTTTCAAACTATTATCCCGTGTGTTTAGTTGGTGAAAAAAAAATTCTATTTAAAAAAAAAATCATGAAAAAATTGAAAAACTGAAAACCCGTTTAGCTACATTTTTTCAAACAATTTAAAATAAAAAGTGAAATTATTACTTTCCAAATTTTAGAGTAAATATCAAAAATAGTCCCTGTGGTTTACCGGGTCATTTGAAAATGGTCCATGTGCTTTAAAAAACCTGGATTTCGTCCCTATGGTTTACGACCCATACGGGTTTGGTCCCTTGACCGAGTCAACCGTCAGTTGACCGTTAACTTAAAGGGTATATTGGTCTTTTCATATATTTATCAGTCAACAAAAACATCTTCTTTAAATCGATTTTTCCAAGGCAAAAATTAAACCAAACATCATCCTTAAATCGATTTATCACATATTCCACTTTCAAGATCCAAAAATTAAACCAAACATCATCTTCCTTAAATCGATTGCATCTGCTTGTCAACTCGATTGCATCGTCTTCCTTAAATCAATTTTTCCAACATCATTTTTCCACTTTCAAGATCCAAAAAGAAAACTCATGACACAAAATTTTCATTTTTTGTCATAAACCCATTACAAAATCTTGAAAATCTTGATTTGGGTTGTTCTTGTTTTTGAGAAAAGTTAGAAAAAAATGGCCACTGATGGAAAGAATTATGATGTTAAAGGTGATGGTAAAGGTGGTGGTGTTTTCATTTTTTGTCATAAACCCCAATCATCATCCCACGTTAATTAAAGGTGATGTTAAAGGTGATGTTAAAGGTGGTGGTGCTGGTGAGAGGATAGAAAGAATTATGATGAGCCATTGATAGAAAGAATTATGATGAGGGTGAAAAGCTTTCATTACCATCAATAGAATCAACGTTTGTTCTTGGAAAGAATTATAATGAGGGTGAAAAGTGTTTGATGAAATGCCTGAGAGGAATTTAGTTTCTTGGAATTTGATTATATCTGGGGCGAATAAGAATGGTGAGTATGAGGTGGGTATGGAGTTGTTCATTTGATGCGAAATGGGTGTTTTGCGGTTAATGAGTTTGCTTTAGGGAGTGTTATGAAAGCGTGTGTTGGTATGGGAGGTTTTGAGTTTGGCTTGTGTGTACATTGTTTTGTTGTTAAGATTGGGTTGGAAGGAAATGTCTTTGTTGGTTGTTCGGTTTTGACAATGATGATGATGGAAGTAAGTCTCGTGCAACTGATCCAAGCTTTGATGAAAGAAAGATTGTGGATGAATTTGTCAAAAATAAGATCCAACCTACATGTTTTGAGACTAAAGGTTGGACTTATGATATGATAAACTACTTCAAATATTCATGGGAAGCTAAGGAGAGGGAGGAAAAAGAAGGGAATGAGGATGAAGATGTGTATGTTAGAGAAGACCTAGCTGCTAAAGCAATGACCCAATCTAGGAGTAACCTCGGTGTCAACCTCTCTCATTAGTATGTTCTGTAGATGTAATTCAAAAGAAAGGGTTTGTGGGTTGTAAGGGCTTAGTGGTGGGGGTGATAAGAATGAAGTAAAGTTAGTTAATTGACGGTTGAATGTTTGTTTGATTGAGAAATCTTGTTTTTTACAGGAATCTTGTTTTTCTGATGATGAGGACATGGGTGTTTTTCTGATGATGATGAGGGTTGAATGTTTGTTTGATTAAAGGATGAAGATGAGCGTATATTCGTCATTTAAGTCCTCCAATAATGGTCAATTGACGATTGACCCGGTCAAGGGACCAAACCCGTATGGGTCGTAAACCACAGGGACCAAATCCGGGTTTTTTAAAGCACATAGACTATTTCCAAATGACCCGGTAAACCACAGGGACGATTTTTGATATTTACTCCAAATTTTAACTAGAAAAATGAAAAACTCAATCTATCATTCCCTCATTTTTTCTCTCCAAAAAAAAATAATAATAAAATAATAATAATAATAAATTCTCAATCTACAATTCAAGTATCTAATTTTAAACGTAATCATTTTATAATATCTCCATCTTCCACCCTCACCATCGTCGCCCACCATCGCAATTTGAGGTAATCATTTTAAAAAGAAAAAATATAACTACAGGTAAACGGGTTTTCAAAATTATCAACTCTTATTTAAAGAAGAAAATTTATTTCATTCTCAAATAATCTAGAAACAGAAAAAATAAAATAAAATCTTCAACTAAACACTACCTGAGTTTTAGTTATATTTATTTCCATATTTCAATGATAAGTTGATTTATTTTAATATTTATAAACTCGTAACAATTTGTAATAGTTATTAAAACTGTCACATATAAAAGTTTCAAGTACTGTTATCAGTTAACTTTTAATAAAAAATAATTATAAAGTTACTTTTTCAATACAACTTAAGGTAGATGAGATATAAGATAAATTTATAAAATTATTTAAAGTATAAAAATAAAAAATTTAACACTTAAATCTATAAAGTTAAATTTAAAATTAAATATTTTATAATCATTTATCTTCTTTAAGTATAAACTTCATTTCTTAATCATAATATATTGTGTAACATTTAAGTATAAAAATATTTTATTCTAAATATTTTTGTAGTTTTAACTTTTTATAAAAATCAATTTGATTAATTTTTTGTGAAATTTTTTTATTTAACTTTGGCCTTGATTAATCATTTTTCTTACTTGCCTGGTAAAATCAACCAATATATTGCTTAATTGGAAAATATTTACTGTAACTTTTATTCAAAAGATACTTTAAAATATGTTATTATAATAAAAATACATTAGTTTGATGTTAGAGTGCTGGGACCGGTAGTTGAGCCATTTAGACCGCTCCGCACGTGGTAATGATAACACGTGTCGACTTGATGTTTCCGGTTCAAATGCTTTTGATTACGAAATTATAAATTCTAGAATTAGAATAATGACATAAATAGCCCTCACCATGTGACTTTTGGGTTAAATGGGTCCTCACACATGTGCATCATTCTATGCAGTTTTTTCGATATTTGGATGTAGTGAAAAGAAAAAGAGCCTCTTTCTAGTTAAGCAATAGTTTTGTTAGCCAAGTTATTTTAATCAAATTATTGTAGTTTCACAAATATTTAGTTCGTTCAAATTAAATGCATTTTTAAAAAACATACGTACCTTGATAATTTATACATAACTAATTTATTCACCAATTAAATTTCGTATTTACTCACTTAAAGACAATCATAATATGATTTGTTTGCAATTGGAATGAATACTCACTTTAGGACAACCAAAATAACAATGTAAAATTTTATTTTTGTAAAAATAGAGTATCAGTTATGTCGCACAATATAGTTGTTAAAAAATCTACCTACAAAGTTTTTAAAATTAAATCATATTAACAAATTATATGAATAGAATAATAGTTTGGCATCTCTTAAATACCGAGTATTATAATTATAATTAGTGATTAAAAAAGTTGTTAATTTTGAATGAACAACGAATGAGAAAGGAGTTATGTGAAGTGGCGCACGTGGTTCGATTTTTGTAGTCAAGTCTTGTGAATAAAACGCCGCACGAGGAGTACTGAGGTTAGCCAGGCCACACGCACGAACCGAGACCGTATAAAAGTGAGCATATCTCGTAAATCCTTCCCCAGATGAACACATCTCAATGTCATTACAACTTTCACTATCACCCCTTAAACTTTCTTTATTTTTCACTTCCATTGTGATATCATTTACAGTATCGTGAATCGTACTAGTTGATTTATAGTAGCTATTTCATCACTATAAAAATCAAAGCAATGATTTTGCTTCATAAATGCCTCTATATCATGTTGGATCAAAAGACATTAACATGTTCCATCAATAATCGAATAGATATACAATGAGTTGTCAAAGTTCCATCAACTAAAACGTTCACCATCACTGATCTCATTAAAGAAAATTTACGTAACGGAATACGCAATTGTAGGACAAGTATATGTGATACACACGCATGACAACACAATGATACTGTGAATGAGTCATTATCATTCTCATTACTTTTTTATAAGAATATTTAGATTGTCGAGTCAAATAGTCTTAATATACGGAGTAGTACAAATACAACCTTGAACTTACTGACAAGTTTTGTTACACTAGGCTCAGTTAAGATTCCATGTGAATATTGCTGTTGCATGCTTAAATTTTCATTGTCATCTAGAGGGTATGGTGCGGTTAGTAGCATCTTCTACTCATTTAAGTCTCACGGGTGACACATCACTATAACACAACCTCTCAAACAACCCCTTTAGGATGAAAGGTACGGTAATAAATTTTCTCTCGCCACATCATCTACACGTCACAAAAAACACTTTCATTACTTTTTCCTTCAATTTTCCATCAACCTTTGCGGCACCTTCTCTCTCCTTCCTTCAAACTTTTTTATTTTTTATAATTTAAAAATACCCCACATACACACACACCCACTCACAACAACAAATAATACACAATTTCTCCCCTAAAAATTACCTTTTCTCTCTCTTAATCTTTCGGGACTTGAGTCCCGCACATGAAAAAAAAGTGCTTTTCCAACAAAGAGGGGTATGGTTATTTCTTGGTTCCCGCACAGGAAAGAGGGTTTGCTGCTCCTTTTCCCGCTCCACACCTTAGACTCTTACCATAACACAACACAACTTACTCATTTGGGTTCAACATACACACTTATTCACACACACAACCATAATAAATAAATAAAAGAAGAAGAAAAAAAAATCGTACACTTTTTGCTTCGTTGTCTAAGCAACGAAAGGATCTTTGGCGAGTGATGGCGAGTAGCCATGGTGTGGTAGCGAGAGGATTGCGAAGGGTGGCTAGAGCCACGTCGGTTTGCGAACCCCATCTCGTTACCACACCTATCCCTGTTATTAAAGAAATAAACACTAGTGCCATGGAAAGTTTTGTCCATGTCTATAATGATATTATAATGCTTAAAACTCTGTATATATACTCCCAAAAAACGAAAGGAATTTAATTCTCAATTATACATAACTTGTTTACTAGGCAAACACCATTTCCAACACCATAAAATCCATTGTCTTCTTTTAAAGAATCTCTAATTGATTTTAAAAATATGTTCACGAAAGATTTTATTCCATTTTCCCTAATGTAAACTTTGATTCTCATTGGAAGAGAATATGGAAGACTCATCTACCCTTCATTTTAAACTAGAAAACACACATCCAAACCATACATACTTTCATCCTAACATAATAATTCATTTGACAATACTTAATGATAATAAGTTTAATAAATAATACACACCACACTAGTAGTTGTGGACATCATAATTATACAAGGTGTAGTTTATTAAGGGAGTTTTGAGAATTTACAGTTGTCCCAAGTTTCTTTATAAGAAGTTAGGAGTTTCACTAGAAGTATATATTTCAGGGTGGTTAGGTAAGGGCCGAAAATGTTCTTTGAATTATCTCGGTAAAATTACGTACATCTGAGTTAAAAAGGTCTGTCGTCCCTGAATAACCTGAACTAGGAAAAACCTCATTCGTTTACCGATTTACTTTTTCGGTTGAGTCCTAAGTTTAGTTTTACGGGAAGCAATTTGTGAATACTTTTAAGCGCGTAACTTTGTTGTTTCCGCGATAAATATCTACAAGTAACCAAGAACACTTTTGCAAACATGGTGAACTTAGAGGGGTAAATTCTATAAATCAGTGGAATATTATATGTTGATTAAAGATTGAAGTGGTGTGTCGTGTGGGTAAGGTACGTGGGGTCCAATTTCGTGGTCTTTTGGGACAAAAATATTAAAGAAAAAATGAAATACTAAAAAAAGGAGGAAACAATTGACCATGACAGTGAGTGTGTTTGTTTGACTGTACTGGGGTTCGGCCATATCTGGTCATTCGTTTGACCGAAAGTTTTTATGCTAGGTCCAAGACACCACCCCACTTTGCTCCACTTATTTCTTGACACGTTACCTTGTTTCATCCTTGATTGCGTATTCATCATTTTCAAATCATAACATTATCTCAAGAAAATGAAAAATGACTAGTATTAAGGATAAGGTTTTTGACTATTTTTTGTTAGGGTTGTGTTAATCAAATAATTACTTATAGGGGACACTATACATACCCCTTATAAGTTAAACGTAAAAACTACGAAATACACAGTATAATCGCTTGATGCGTGCAATAATTGCATATCCCCTATAGGGGTCCAGATAAACTGCCTTTACCGATAATATAGTCTCCACAATTTAGAAAGAGAAATAATTTTCCATTCAACTTTGCATTTTTACTCTAACTTCCTATTCACAAAATTCTGACACGTATAATGTGTGTGTGTGACAGTTTGAATAAAAAAAGATCATGTAATATTTTTGTTAGGGTAGTACCACATATAAGAAAATAAAGTTGTACAGTATAACAAAATTCTCTAAAAGGGAAGTAGATATTTAACTTTGTTACGCGAATTATTGGTATATATTTTTTTTTTTCCAGAAAAATGATGAATCTGAATATGTCTTATTGCAAAGCAAACAGCTTAATATGAATAAGTAATAACTAAAACGATCAAATAAACAAATTATTTTCATTATATTATACCCGTTCAAGTTTAAGTTTATTTTTTTTTAACGGCAAAATTTTATAAAAACTAGCAAAAAGCTAGAGAAACAATTACAGTGTATGTGACATTGGGTTTTGCAACCACAACGTCCAATTTTTTTAGAAGACTTTGCTTCTACTAGAACACCAATCAAAAACAGTAGAAACTATGTCATCAAATATGTTACTCCTGTTCATCTTCACTAACCCAAAGATCTTGTTATTCCGATACCTCCAAATCACCCACAAAACCGTGTTGATAATAGCATCCGATACTTTCCTTCGGTTGAAACAAATGGTTAGCGAGTCAACCCAAGAGAATATGTCCTCGATGTTACTGAACATTTGATGATACATATCTAACCATCTGAACATTCTATCCCAAATGCAAGACGCAACCTCACATGTCACAAAAGTATGGGATACGTCTTCTATTTGATTACCACACAAAGGACATAATAAAGAGGGCACGTCAATCCCTCTCTCTATTAAGTTGATCCGAGTAGGTAACCGATCAAGTCTAATCCTCCAAACTAGGATATTTACCTTTATGGGTACGAGGTTGTTCCATCTTGTAGCTATGTCTCCCGAGTTTAGTAAGATATTATCTATATGTTTCCTAGTGCAAGACACCGAGAAGACCCCATCATTCGCCAACTGCCACTTCCATGCATCTTCGCGATTGTTCAACTCCAAGGATTGAAGCACATCTTGCATGTCTTGGAGTTGTTGACATGTACGACCCCCATTTGGAATGTTTCTCAGCCAACTCCATGACCATTGACCATTTCCCCATCTATCATGTATCGTATAATTTTTGTTAGCCTCCAACGCATATAGCCTAGGAAATCTCTCCTTTAATATCAAGTCACCCACCCATAAATCCATCCAAAATCTAGTGTTGAGACCATTCCCAATTGATTTTCTCATATTTGTGTATTCTACAATGTGTTGGCCGTGCATCTTATCAATAGCTTTGACTATTGAACTCCACAACCCATAAATCCATTATATTATACCCGTTCAAGTTTAAGTTTATTGTGTTTCCAAATTGTGAAATAAAGAATGTTTTCTTATTAATTTTAGTTTGAGGGAAATGCTAGCGATTCAAATTGCGTATATTCCTACACTGAGCACGAACAATTACATTCAAGAAGTGTTTGTCGTATAAAACTGAAAGATTATTAAGAAAGGAAAATGTTTAGCGTAGCTCTTACACTATGTTCTCGAGTTTCGATTAAAAAAGAAAAAGAAATGAAATATAAAAAGTTGTATTCTTAAGTTTCACTTAAGGAAGAAAAGAAAAGGAAAAAGAGTGAAAAATAGTGTAATTTAGTTGATTTTGAAAGTAAAGTGTTTCATCCAAAAAATAGCCTGAAAATGTTTACTTACTATTACTTTATTTTTCTTTACTAAAAAAACTCAATAACACAGAGTGTTAAGGCTATGTTAAAAAATTCCGACATACATTAATTGTTTATGCATTCAAAATACTACGTAATTAACTATATCGTGAATTTAATTGTTCCCTAGCAAGTGATATCACCCTTGATGCATGTCTTTAATTTTTAAACATAGCACTTAAGGCTTCAAATATCAAAACAGTCCCAACAAAATTCTCATTAAGAAAACACAAGATATTTTTAAAAAAACGCCTCTTATTTTTTTCTGAAATGCAGGCGCAATTATAATAAAACTGTCCCAACAAAATTCTCATCTATTTGTTCTGATAAGGCAATTCTAATTAGGCAGTACGGAGTACAATGGTAGCTGTATAAGTATGAGACTTTTTCATTTTTTTTTTCAATAGTTGTTAATGGCATAGGATAGTTTTTATGAGTTCTTGTTGAGGAGAAAAAATTACAAATATGATGACAGTCCGAAATTAGGTGTCATTATTATTTTTTATTTGGATGATTTAAATATGAGTAATGGAGATCAAATCTGGTTCATTTAAAATCAGGGATGCTATGCTGCCAACTGCCAAGCTTTGACTAGATTCACATGACACATTTCTTGATTTTGACTCAATGTTGGAAGAGCTCTAAATATTTAAATTTCCAAATTAATTGAAATGTATGTTATTTATGTCATACCAACGGTAGTCTTGTGTTCTTCCAAGGAGCATGACGTTTATCTAAGGTAACTTCAGGTTCCACCTGTTAAACTGTTTCTTTCTAACTTTTTAGTAGCATGATCAATGTAAAAACATGATCAAGGTAGTTAACAGTTACAAATTGAACAATGGTAATTCGTTGTTAATTAATGAAAAAACAAATCGTTAAAAGTACTAAAGCTTGAAATTAATCGGTCACTTTTCAAATTTTCAACAAACTGATAATTGATGCATCTACAAGAGTCGGACACAACATGTATATGATCGTTTGTGATGACTAGTTTGTATCACACACCGTTTATTTGTTTCTACATGCCTCTAGAGGCGAAGCGGGTGTTTGAAACTTTGAATGCATGCCCAAGGCCAACCTCAAAGTAGTAAAAAGCACATGTTCAAGGTCTATAACAGTGAGCTGAGGAGATCTATTGTTAGTTTATGGACATAAAATAATAGTCGTATGTTATGATCGAACTCGAGACAAGGGATTGCACGCTTTACTTATGAGAATTAAATATTAATAATTAAATATAAAATGTTGTATTTAATTATTTATTACACAAATATATAACGATCGTTAGTAATTAACGGATATTGACTAACGACCGTTAACTAATAAAATGAAAGAATTAAGAGTGAATAATTGGAAAGTCGAGAAGGTTTCCGATCACCTCCTTTGGGCTATAACCGATCGGTGGGGGATTGGGGTAACCCAATCCTACACCAACTTGTCTTCCAAGTTTTCTACTCTATATAAGCAAACTTAGGGTCATTATTTTTGTATCTTTTGTACACACAAGTTAACCCTAAATTTGTTTTCCTTTTTTCTCTTTTGCTAGCCGATCGAACAAACACCCTTAATAGGGGTCGATCGACTTTTGTTGCTAAAACAAAACGTTTGGTTTTAATTTGTGTTCTTTATATAGCATTACTTTAATTCATTATAGTACGTATGTACAAGAACGTGGTACTAACACACTATTGTTAGTATCTTAGATTGAATTGCAAAAACGGTAAGGGACAATTCTTATAATCCGTATAAACCCTAATTAGGTTTCATCTTGATTGCTAGCTTGGAATTGCAAGAGGTACGTATACTTTTATGTTTGGTTAATTACTTACATGTCATTGATCATTATGCTTCCGCTATTCTTGATGTTTATGTGTTTAATTATGTATGACATGTTATTAAATTCTGACAGTGGCATCACGAGCCTTGTATTAATATGTAATTAATTACCAAAACACGTAAAAAAACGAATCTTTGATTGTGTTTAATTATATATGACGAATTTTAGAGTTTAAGAAAATTCGTAACCCTAAATTTTTTTTTGGGGGGGGGGGGGGGGGGGGGCGATTGCCTCATTAAAAAAATTGTTTTATTTTTTAATTGAATGTAGAAACCCTAGGATTGCATGATATAATTATGTGTTAATTGTATGCGATCTTGTGACTTATTGTTTGTAATTGTTATGTGATATCCATGATGGAACGTGCATGTTTTGTCATGGAATTATTGACTATATGAATTAATTGTTAAGTTTTACACATGTATTTAATTGATAAATCTCGAATTGGGAAAGACTCCAATTAATTAATTAATCAATTATGTGCAATATAGCATATTTTTTAGCTATGGTTTACGCAATTGATTCGTCAATGCATGTGGTTCACTTGCCTTTGTAAGTGAGAACCATAGTTAATGTATGCATTATTTAACCTATAATTGATTATTAATAGGTTTTATCGAATTAGTTTGCATGTGGCTACATGTTTCACATATTAATTGTTATGTTATGTGTACATTATTTAGTTGTTTATTTTTTGTTATTACTTGTTTGTTTATTTTGTTTGACATGTTTATAAATAAAGGGTAATTTTGAATAGAAAAATAATACGGACTAAATAATGGTGCAATATGATTTGGTTTTGAAGAGTTAAATTTTCATTAGTTTAATTGAGTGATAAGTTTTGTACCAATAGTAAGAACGGCTCACCCTATTGTTACAAACTATAAGAGAGGTTTAAGGAGGGTACGCATTAAATTGTGACATTAAAGAAACGGGTTTTTAATAGCTTTTTGCTAACCTTTGTTTCTCCGCTCCTTTGTGCGTCAAATTGGAGCTACCTAGTACGACTATTTATTTGTACAAAATCATCTTAAGAGTGAATTAGCTTTAATTTCATGCGCCACTTTGTGGTAATTATCCGAAACACTAAGTCTTTGAACTTATGCAAAAGTACGATATAATTGACGATAATTAAAGGTAAATTCTTTGATTAGTGAACCCAATACCTCAATCAAAACTTTGTTAATTTAATCTTAGTGAATTGGTTAATAATTTTTTTTTATTAAAACCTATGTTATGAAATTGTATGCATGCTTCTTCATACATAATTTTTGATTAGCTACATCAAAAACTAGTACCCTTATAATTTAAGTCTATGCCATCTAATTATAAGGAACACTTGAAGTCACCATTTAGCCTAAGTTAGACCTTAGCTAGATTGTGATGACAAGGTAAATTTCATGACTACGTGGGACGTACGTGAGAATTTGCAGTTTCTAAATTAGACGACTTAATTGAGTTGTTAGTGAGACTTAGGAGTCAAGGCATAAGATGGGGATGAAACATGTTTACTATGCAAAAAGGTTTGTCAATTGTAAATTCCATGATGATCTAGAAATTGGAAATTGTTTGCCAATTATTGTTCGACAATTACCTTGTTGAATACTTTCATTACTAGCAGATCAACTGATGTAATGGAACTATGTCAATTTGGATTCTAGTTTTCAAGAAAATTCTATGGTTATATGAATATTTCCTTGGGTATTTTATTTTCTTGAAAAATTGTATTATCGAAAATACTAATATTTGAACTTTTTTTATCTGTAGAAATGGCTCAAAACAATAACACTACTTTGAGTTCTGCGTTCAAAACTTTCTTTGAACGAGAAAAATTGACTGGCTCTTAGAATTTCAATGACTAATTTTGCTCACTCAGGATTGTCCTGCGAGTGATAGATCAACTGGAATATTTGTATAAGCCTTGTCCTGCTGAACCTGCTGCTACTGCAACTGATGTTGAAAAAGCAGCATGGAAAGTTGAGTATAAAACACATAATGATGTGGCTTGCATGATGCTGGGAATGATGACACCTGCTTTACAAAAGCAGTTTGAGATTTATTTTTTTTCCCTTATGACATGCTCAATGAACTTAGACGTATGTTTGAGAAACCTCAAGCTGTTGAAATCTATGATTTGATCGATGCTCTTCACAGCTGCAAGCAGGCAGATGGTAAACCTGTAAGTGCACATGTGTTGAAAATGAAGGGTTACATGGACCAACTACATGCACTTGGCAAAATCTATGAACAAGATATTGCTGTTAACTTAATCAATAGATCTCTGAATAAGGAATTTAGTAGTTTTGTGCGTAACTTCAATATGCACTGCGTGGGGAAGACAGTTAGTGAATTGCACGCATTGCTTATTGATTACGAGAAAGGTTTACCACAAAAGGCTCCTACACCTCAAGTACTGGCTATTCAGGGTGGAAGGATTAACAAGCCAAAACCGCAAACGAACAAGAAGGGTAAAGGCAAAGGTAAATGTGATAATGGTAAGCAAGTTATGGCTTATCAAACTGAACCTAAAAAAATACCCTCCTAAGAAGAAGGATAATCCCAAGAAGGATCAGGCTTGCCACTACTGTCATGTAGTGGGTCACTGTAAAGGAACTGTGTAACACCCCCTAAATTTTTAGTTAACAGCGGAAGACTAATAGGGGTATTACTGGATGGATCATAATCATAATCATAGAAAACGGCTCAAAAGAGACGTTTTGAAAGTTATTGTCATTCATATAAAAATTCAGATACAAAAGTGAAATTTCAGTGTTGTAATATCCCACAAAAGGTGTAGTAGTTTGAAATGAATGACATAATTTATTTAAAACCAAAAACCATTAGTTTAATGCCCACTCCGTGCCTTGAGTGCTCCGTTAATTACCTGAGATAAACATGCTAAAAGTCAACAAAATTGTTTAGTGAAATCATAGTTTTTGTAAATGTAATCAGTTTGAACACAAATCTATAATTGCATAGAAATACAATTATTTTGAAATAGTAATATTGCAGTTGGATATATTGCCCTAAGCCTCATGACACTCAAACCTTAACAGTACCACTCAAACGGCATGCAACACACCAAATTAATGGTGTGAGTTATGGCCCTCTATAGGAGATTGTCGTCTTCCTATTTTGAATTCAAACAAAGTGTATTTGAATAATCCAGCTAGCAACTAAGACCATCTTCTGGATAGTTCAAACAGGCAGTCAGCCTTCACAAATCTGCTCACTATATTCGCGTCCACTCGCAAGTGGTTAATGGCTCATGATTGGAGGGACTTGTAATAATGGAAATAGTAGTGGTAACTTAAGCAATATCAATCAGGTATAACATACAGAAAATACTTGTGTTCTGTTTTGTAGCATGTATCTCCCCACGTGTTTGAAAGTATGTAAAAGATAAAACTGAGACTATGAACTCACCTTGAGTGTAACTGGCTAAGGTGAAATGTGAAATCAAGTGAATTATGGGAACGGCTCCAACACACGACCTGAATAATAGTGAAGTTTGAGATTTTGACAGTTTTGGCTTAATACGAATAATGAGTGTGAAAGTGAGTAACGGATAACGAATTGGTTCGTGATGTGAATGGATGATATGCTTAAAATGCTTAAAGTTCAAAAATAATATTATATATAATATTATCTTATTTTTATGTCATTGAATCCATAAATATCGTTTCCTCGAAAGTCGTTGAATGATACGTTAAGTTTATTCGTTTTAATTCGTTAATATAAATATATAAATGTAACGTAATTGAATATATGGTACGAATTGTAAAAATGCCTTTTATGCATGAAAATGTATAACAAATGTGATGGAATTACATATGAAATAAAGTTACTGTATGGTCCCCGAACTTATATGAAATTTACACTTTCTATACTAACGGAGTAACTTTTGCACCGTTAGTCCTTGGTTAGTTATTAATTACATTTTTAGTCTAAAAGGGTCCAATATTACATTTTAAGCCTTCTGTTTACCGGATGATCATTTTCTACCCACAAGTTACTGAAATGACAGTTTAATACATAAATATGTGAAAGTGACACTTTTAACCCGATATGTAGAAATATTTGCAAATTAAGTTCAAAAATCACAAAAATGATGTAATAAGTTTTCCGAAAGTTTCAATAGTCTCCAGTAGCTTATTTGAGTTGTAAAAACTGCTTATTACCAAATAAGTGCTTATTAAGTGATTAATGGGCTTTAACGAATATAAACATGGCCCAATAAGAGATAACGAATCGTTGGGTTTTAAAACAAGTTGGGCTTGTCCTTGAGCTTATTTTATGGTCTTAAAAACATAACAAAAGAGCTTATTCGAACTGCTTATCGAGAGTGCTTAGTTTTAGCTTGTTGGGCTTAAAAGCTCACACGTATAAAAATGTATATTTAGGGTCTGTTCGAGTAGCGATAGCTTTGGGTTTCAAAAAGGACTTTTCACAAGAGCTTATTTTACCAGCTTATTAGTTGAGGTTGTGGAGAATTAGATTGTGTATTTTAATCGATATGTTGTACGTAAAAATTAGATTATATGAGGTCATTTCTATTCGACAAAAATGAATCGGTCCAAAGTATTGAAATGACATATAACGTATGATATGAAATATAAGTTAGAAACATGTCTCGATATGCATTAAAATGTAAATATAAGTGTCGAATAAAGGTATAACTTGTATTTTCTAGCCATCCATGAATAGGAGGTCAATATGCATACGTAAAATAAATACGAGAGAATGTAAAAATGCATAGGAAGTTAAATACGATCGAATGACATAGAGATACGATGCATGATATATTGAAAACATGAATAAGAGTAGGAAATGAGTTGCAAAGGACTTACAACACCCAAAAAGGTAGTGTGATACATGTTAAAATGGATTAGAACTCGGATGGATTGCAAGTCACACGTTAGGATGATCACTAATGATTCGAATGCAAGGTTTTCGACTTGGAAAAGAGGCTCGAACAACTAGAGAATGGCTCCTGTTCTTAGAAGGTCTCGGCAGGGAGTATAGAAGACTTAGAGAAAATATGTGAGTGAGTTTTCAAGTGTGAATGGAGTATGTGTATACTTAGCCGTATATATGCATGTATATGGTAAGTATATTGTATTAAATTGGTACAACTTGGGGTGATTAGATGTGTTGCAGGATTTAGATAGGATTTTAGGGGAATATATACTTGAGTACAATGGATATTAAGGGGGGGTGTTTGTGTGTAGCTTTGGCTATAAATCAAGTTGCATGATATATGTATATGTTCGACTTAGCCAAAGTGTCCAAATGAATATGTAACGTGACCAATGAATTAGAAATGATGAGGAATGATCTTATGAACACATATTCGACTAGAAATAAATAAAGGCTTAGGTGAAAATTGGTTTTGGTCGAATTGGGTATAATTTAGAGAACTTGTAATAGTGTCGAATGGTGTTTACTTTGAGTCACGTTAAATGATCAAACGTTCGAATTAGAAGGTGAGAGTTGTCAATCCTGATTATTTGGAATATGGAGATTCGATCCATGTAAAAAGTTGTATTAGTTGTGTGTTGAAATCACAAAATATACAGGCCAAGTGTTGGTGTATTGAGTCGAGTGAAATAATAGAAATAATGAAAATTGGACTTGGGCTTGAATAGTGTCAGGCTCAAAATTGGGCCGAGTATAGTAATGTGGATCCGTTTGGTTTATTATTCGTGTATTGGATTCGTCGTGGTCCGTGTGTGAGCTCGTTCCAAAGTGTTTGTGAATCACGTATCAACGTGTTTGAATTATTGTAATGTAATAAACAAAATTTTCAAATTTTGCTCGTAAAAATGGTTAAGTGAACTGTAATGGTAATTTAATACTTGATTAGCATTTACAAATCACTGGGGAATTTTACAGGTTGCTACAAACTGTCCTCTCTATCTCGAAGAGTTGCGAGCAAATAAGAACAAGAAGGCTGGGCAGTTCGCCAGCACTTCAGGTAACTTATTTATGATTGAATTATTTACTCTAAATCATAAAATTAATTCCTGGGTATATGATACTGGATGTGGTATTCACATTTGTAATACACTACAGGGGTTTAGAGTGGAAAGGAAGCTTGCCTATGGGGAGCAATATCTGCATGTGGGAAATGGAGCACCTGCAGCTGTTGAAGCCATAGGAGTGTTTAATTTAGTTTTGCCTTCGGGCTTAGTACTGTCATTAAACAATTGCTATTAGTGTTGTTTCCTTTTCTTTATTGTTGGATCTTGGTTTTATTCACACTATCACTAGTAATGAAATTTCTGTTTCTTTAAATGGTGTTTTTTATTTTAATGCTATTGCTGTGAATGGTGTGTTTGAGATTGATATGATTGATAATGTATCTAATAAAAATAATTCGATGTTTAGCATCAATAATAAGAGAATCAAGAAGGACTTGGATTCGTCTTATCTTTGGCATTGTCGACTTGCTCACATAGGCAAGACTCGCATGGAAAAGCTGCAACATGATGGGCTTTTGCAAAATATCAATGATGAATCATTTGATAAATGTGGAAAACTAGAAGGGGGTTGAATAATTTTACCGTTTTTAATTTCTTTTTCTTAGTTATCTTTGTGTGTGAAATGACTTAATACATGCAAACAAAATAACAAAATGTAAAGTGCAAGAAAGATAGAAACGATCAAACCACAACACGAGTGTTTATAGTGCTTCGGTCTACAAGGACTATTTTTCCTTGCCCTACTCCACTCCCCGAGTATCCAACTCGGGAGTTTTCTTCACTAGTCAACAAGCTCCTTTATCCGGCGGAGAAAACCTTTACATGTCGCTTACAAAATATTTTCGACACAAAGCTATATGTCGAGTTCTTTTACAAGGGTACAACCACTCCCGTCACACTATGTATTTTGAGGACTAAAATACTAACCGATCACTATCAGAGGTTTATGATGGTTTGGTACAAACAATGATGTATGAATAAATACAATTCACACAATGACAAACAAACAAGCCTTGCAACGTTTTGTTGAAGCTTGTAATGCTTTGATCTTTTTGCTACAAAGAAGTTCACTAAAATGAAATAAGAATGAGTTAGATATAGAGAATGATAAATGAGAGAATGTATGTTGTTTTATGTATGTGAGTGATGATCAAACAACATGGAGTGGCTTGCTATTTATAGGCATAAAGGCTCCGTAAACCACGGATGGGACGGAACCAAAATGAGGGTTCCGTCCGTGTAACTTTTTGGTTCCGCGGGTACCTGATAAAAAATCTTCACAATCTTTTATCAAATCTAACCAAAATATACACCATATCTTTCAAGGATTCTAGAGTGATAATCTAAACAAGATATTCACCATATCTTTCCAAAGATCCTAAAGAGCTATGCAATCTTAGAATAGGATGATGCATGGAATGATGTAAAAATACATTTTCATTTTAGATTATCATGTTTATAAAAGTATACTTGTAAAATGTATATACTAGCTAAGTAATGTTTAATTTGTGTTTAAGAAAGACTTGTGACTATATATGTAAAAGACTTAACTATATTTATGTTTTGCTAAAATAAAGTTTATAATTGTCGTTAACAAAATATAGCAAAAATCGTAAAATATAAATAACGTTTCTTAGACGAAATTTGTATTAACTATCTTTCCCTTTTTGTTGAGGACAAAACATAAAGTTTATTTTTAAGCAATGAGATAAATAAAGTGCAAGTCTTTTAAAAATATAGATTAAACTTGTTTTATGCAACATTTATATTTTAAGTTGTATAAAAATACCAATTGTGACCAATTGTGAGTTAGTTTGAGTTTAATATTCTCCCCCTTTTTGTCGAAACAAAAAGAAGAGAAGCGTAGCGGAATGTAATGTAGTGCAAGCCCGAGCTTGATTAGCTCCCCCTTGGTCAATACTCCCCCTAGTTGGGGTGCCAAGTACATGGATTTTGAATGCTACAAAACAAATGTTAGTGATAAATAATCCAAACCAACCATTTATATAATAACACAACCAACACACAAAAGTAATAAACATCATTCATTAGTAAAAATTTTATGACAAAAGTCATAAATGGAGACAATAATGATGATGATTTAAAAGGAATGCAAAAATAGAAAATAACTTAGAAAAGAAAAATCCTAGAAAAATAGAAAAATAAAATCCTAAATAAAAAGTCCTAATATCCATCCTAATAACTTCTATTGTGGTGGAGGATGGGAGAGAGCGTTAAAATGCTCAAGGATGTGAATGAGGATGAACCTCATCTCATCTTGGAGTTCATGAACCATACTCTTGGTTCTTTCACTTATCCCTGCGGTTCTCTCACAATTAGAGCAATCATGGCGGGAAAAGTTTGGAGGTAGACTAGGTTCATTTGTTTTTGGTGGTGGTGGTGGAGCATTAGTTGATTGGTGGTTGGGATTTGGTGGTGGAGCATTGGTTGATTGGTGGTTGGGATTTGGTGGAGCTATTATTGAAGAGAGCAAGGTGGTTTGAAGTTGCATAGCTTCATGGAGGTGAGAGTCCACCATATTGGAGAAGGCATAGAGGTTATCAAGTTGATCATTGATCTCCTCTTGAGTTTGTGGGGGATCAACCCACATGGATTCCTCAATGTCCCTAAGAGTAGGGGAAAAGGATTGAGGTTGTTGAGGTAGTGGAGCATGGTCTCCATATGGTGGCCCATGGATGTCCTTATAAATAGGGTGAAAAGTTAGAGGTTGAGGTTGAGATGGTTCACTATGAAAAGGCTCATTGGGCATAAAAGATACCCGTGGTTGTTCATGAGCGATACGCTCTGTTAATACAAATATCGTCTCAAAAACGTTATTTATATTCTTCGATCTTTTCTTGGTTTTGTTAATGACAAATAAAAGGAATATCTTTTAGCAAATAATAAATACTAGCTTAAGTCTCTTAAGTACACATTTTATACTTCACATAATAACCAAGAATTAGAAGTTTGCTTATTAAGTAACTTGTTTCCTTAAAAGGAAACTTTAATTCTAAAATCATTCCATGACATCATTGCATACATCACATATAATATCTTTGTTAGATCTTGATATATCTTGTTTAGATTTACAAGTTACATAGTTGACATTTGATGATTTGGTAAGATATTGAAGATTTGGAAAGATACACCAAATCCCTTAGCTGTCATCTCCCACGGATCCAATTCCAGTGAAGGACGAATCCCTATTGTAGGATCCGTGGGATTCGTGAGCTGGATATCAGCTTGCCTATAAATAGCAAGCTGATCATTTGGCTTTCTCATCACTCATATAGCTTAAACACATATATTCATTCAGTACATATCTTACTAACATCATTCATAGTTGCATTTCATTTTGATCTTTCATTTTGTAAAAGAGAGATAAAGCTTTCAAGGATCTACAGAACCGTAATCCTTTAGTTGCATTACTGTGTGATATTGTAGTTTGTTTCACACATCATATCTATCATTTGTAACCAGTAAGTGTGGTTAGTGCTTTAGTCCTCAAAGCACAAAGAGTTTAGGGAGTGGTTGTACCCTTGTAAAGAACTCGACATCTAGCTTAGTGTCGGTAAAGTAAATAGGCGACGTCAGGTTGGTTCTACCTTATGAAAGAACTCGGTGTTTAGCTTAGTACCGGAAAAGGAAGTAAGCGACGTGTAAAGGTTTTCTCCGCCTAGAAAAGGAGTTTGTTTCTTAGTGAAACATAAACTCTCGAGTTGGAAGCTCGGGGAGTGGAGTAGGGCAAGGAAGAGAGTCCTTGTAGCCGAACCACTATAAACAACAGTGTTGTGTGGTTTGATCTTTTCTCTCTTTATCTTTTGTTTACATTGTGTGATTATTTACTTGTGATTGTTTCCTTTGAATTAACATATAGTAACAAAGCAAATAAAACTTGAAAAACGGTAAAAACTATTCAACCCACCTTCTAGTTTTCCACAATTGGCATCAAGAGCTACGTTACTTAAGATTTTTAAAATATATTGTATTTTAAAACTTAAAACGATCCATGGATTTTGTAAACTTTAAAGAAGGGCAATCTATGCAAAGACCACCTCTATTTGAACCAAATTGTTTTATTTATTGGAAAAATCGCTTTGAGACTTATGTAAAGTCAAAGGATATAGATCTATGGTATATAATAGTTGATGGTGATTACAAACCTATTAGTAATAATATTTCGGGTGGTCGGGATGAAGGAGCTTCTCTTACTCGTCACAGTGATGAGCAAAAGAAACTAATTGCCAAAAATAATGAAGCCAAAATGATGCTTTATAATGCCTTACCTAAGAAAGAATATGAAAGAGTTTTTATGTGTAAAACGGCTAAAGATATTTGGCAATCTCTTATTATCACACATTAAGGGAACTCACAAGTAAAAGATAACAAAATTGATCTTCTTGTCCAACAATACAAACAATTTGTTATCTCTGAAGATGAGACCATTGATAGTGCGTTTGCTAAGTTCAATACTATTATTACATCACTTAAAGCACTTGACGAATCTTTTTCTAGTAAGAATTTTGTCAGGAAATTTCTAAGAGCACTCCATCCGAAATGGAGAGCAAAGGTGACAGCTATTGAAGAATCTAAGGATCTCTCAAGCATGACACTGGATGAGCTCATAGGAAACCTAAAATTCATGAAATGATTATGGAAAAAGACTCGAAAATTGTCAAAGGCAAAAAGGAGAAGATTAAGTCTATTGCCTTGAAAGCCAAAGCCGAGTCAAGTGACGATGATGAATCTTGTTCAAACAGTGATGATGAAGAGTATGCAATGGCCGTGAGGGATTTCAAGAAATTCTTCAGGAGACGAGGAAAGTTTGTAAAACCACCTCGTGATGAAAAGAGATCCTCTCGAAAAGATCGTGACGATAAGAAAGGTAAGGTTGATAGGAAATGCTATAGGTGTGGTGACTCCAGTCACTTAATAGGAGAATGTCCAAAGCCTCCAAAGACCAAGTCTCAAAGAGCCTTCGTTAGTGGAGCTTGGAGCGATAGTGAAGGAGATGATGATGATGAGCCTAAGAACAACGAAATTGCCCTTATGGCTAATGACACAGAAGAGGTACATTCTGATTCATACTCCTCTATAGATGACGAAACTTTAGAAGTAGAATATAACAAACTGTGTGACGTCACTTTAAAAATCATAAACAAAAACAAATTTTTGAAAACAAAGACAACACTTTTAGAAAATGAAGTATTTTGGCTTAAAGAAAAAGCAATACGAATTGAAAAAGGTAAAGATAGTAAAGAAACGTGTGTGTCTTGTCAAGAACTAAAACTTGAACTAGAAACCTTAAAAACCATACATGAAGAATTAATCAAACAAAATTCAAAGTTTAAAAAGTTTGATAAAAACATAAGTTGTGCAGATGAAATAATGAAAATGCAAAAACTACCTCATGATAAAACAGGACTAGGCTTTATGAAACTAGGAACCTTAAGTGACCATAAGGAACAGACTGTGAATAAAACTGTTTCAACCAAGTTAGACAGTCACGGATCCGACGGATCCAATAATTTGGATCCGCCAGTTGTACCCAAGGGATCCGCGGGTACTGAGGCTGAACAGAAGGTTCACAAAGTCGACCGTTCCGAGTTTGTTAAAGTTACTAAGAAACCTAACAGTAATATAACCAATAATAAACATAAACCAGCAGTATCTTTAGGAAGAGGTCAAGCTAGAAATGAATATAGAGTTAAAACGGAACAACAAAGACCTCAAATGAGTTTTCCCAAACACCCCTTTCCAAAGAGTATAGTTAATCCACAACACACTTATCAAAATAATTGGAACCAAAACATGCCTAGAAACTTTCATGGTCCTAATTATATGCCGTGGAACAATTGTCCACCATTTCAGTACATAAACCATGATAATGTAATGTTTAACCCAAACGGACCCATGAGATATTGGGGACCAAATGCTTGAGTCTTTTATGAACTTAGGTATGCTTGAAAGTTGATCTTGAACCTGATGAGTGGATCAAAGATAGTGGGTGCTCAAGACACATGACGGGAAACAAAAATCTTTTCTCAACCTACCAAGTGTATGATGGAGGTAATGTCACACTCGGTAGCAAGCTTAAAAGTAAAATCATCGAAAAAGGTACAATCTCTCATGACTCTCTATCTATTGATGATGTTGCTCATGTAGATAATTTAGGATTTAATTTACTTAGTATAAGTCAATTATGCCGCAAAAAGTATAACGTCATTTTCAGTGAAAATGGAAGTAAAATACTTAAAGATGGCATAACCGTAGGAAAAGGTGTTTTAAAGAATAATGTCTATGTTATGAAATTAGATAAAACACCTAAAGATAAGTTATGTCTTACCTCCTTGGACGAAAACTCAACTCTATGGCATCGACGCTTAGGTCATGCTAATATGAGGCTTATTCAATCTTTGTCATCCAAAGAACTCGTTAGGAACCTACCCAAGTTGAAATATGACCAACACTTTTGTGATGCTAGCAAAATTGGGAAACAAGTACATAATAGCCATAAGAATAAAAACATGGTATCTACATCTAGATGCCTAGAATTATTACATATGGATTTGTTTGGCCCGTCGGCTATACAAAGTTATGGAGGAAATTTTTACACTTTAGTCATAGTAGATGATTACTCTAGATATACATGGACAAAATTTTTGAAAACTAAAAATGAGGCATTCGATAAATTTGAAATTCTAAGCAAGAAAATTCAAAATCAAATATGAAGTAACATAGTATCTATTAGAACTGACCATGGTCGAGAATTTGACAATGAAATCCAATTTGGAAATTTTTGTGATAATAATGGAATAACTCATAATTTCTCGGCTCCTCGTACACCTCAATCTAATGGTGTAGTAGAACGTAAAAATAGAACAATTCAAGAAATGAGTAGAACTATGTTAAATGAACAAAACATACCTCAAAAGTTTTGGTGTCACGCTGTAGATACTTCTACATATATTCTAACTAGAGTTTTAATTAGACAATTTTTAAATAAAACTCCCTATGAAATTTATCGAGGCAAAAAGCCTACATTAGGATATTTTAGAGTTTTTGGAAGCAAGTGCTTCATTTTGAACACAAAGGATTATCTCACCAAGTTCGACCCAAAGTCGTATGAAGGTGTATTTCTTGGGTACTCACAAAACAGTAAAGCATACACAGTATTAAACAAAGAAACATCAAGAGTCGAGGAATCGTTGAACGTCACATTCAACGAAAGTCCACCTCCCTCTAAGACATCACCTTTGGTAGATGATGACTTAGTTGAAATTCAAATGGCTAATGATATAGAAAACATCGAAAATGACAATGAACCCGTAAAAGGAGAAATAGTTAATATTAAAGAAACTAAAAGTCATCCATTAGAAAATGTCATAGGAAAACTTAATGAAAGAACATTAAGATCCAAAGCTCAAAATGAAAGCAATTATTTTTGTTTTATTTCAACGGTTGAGCCTAAAAATATAAACGAGGCAATAAAAGATGAATCTTGGGTAATTGCTATGCAAGAAGAACTAAATCAATTTATTAGAAATGATGTTTGGACATTAGTTCCTCCACCTAAAAACCAAACCATAATCGGCACCAAATGGGTCTTTAGAAATAAAATGAATGAAAATGGTATTGTATCTAGAAATAAAGCTAGGCTAGTAGCTCAAGGCTACAATCAACAAGAAGGTATAGATTACGATGAAACCTTTGCACCCGTAGCTAGACTTGAGTCTATTAGGATATTACTTGCATATGCATGTGCACATGATTTTAAGTTATTTCAAATGGATGTCAAAAGTGCTTTCTTAAACGGTTTTATAAATGAAGAAGTATATGTTGCACAACCTCCCGGCTTTGCCGACTTCGAAAAACCAAATTATGTTTTCAAACTTAAGAAAGCTTTATACGGACTTAAGCAAGCACCAAAGGCTTGGTATGATCGACTTAAGACCTTCCTAGTTGACCATAAGTATACCATGGGCCTAGTAGACAATACTCTCTTCACCAAGAAAAAGGGATCACATATTATCATAGTCCAGATATATGTGGATGACATTATATTCGGTTCAACTTGTCAAGAGTTATGCGACGATTTCTCAAAAATCATGCATGACGAGTTTGAAATGAGTATGACGGGGGAACTAAACTTTTTCTTAGGTCTCCAAATAAAACAATTAGAAGATGTGATATTCTTCAACCAATCAAAGTATATCAAAGATATGCTTAAGAAGTTTGGTCTTGAAGACTCAAAACCCATGAGAACACCCATGTCCTCCGAAACCAAACTCACAAAGGATGAAGAAAATGAATCCGTAGATTGCACTAAATATAGAGGAATGATTGGTAGTTTACTCTATCTTACGGCTAGTAGGCCTGACATTATGTTTAGTGTTTGTCTATGTGCACGTTTTCAAGAAGATCCAAAAATGTCCCATCTTGAAGCCGTTAAACGGATATTTAGGTACATCAAAGGTACTACACACTTAGGATTATGGTATCCCAAAGGAACGGGTGTAGAAACCATAGTGTATACCGACTCAGATCATGCCGGTGACTATGTTGATAGGAAAAGTACTAGCGGTATTTGTACTTTTGTAGGATATTATCTCACATCATGGTTCGCTAAGAAACAAACTGCCCTCGCAATCTCAACAACAAAGGCAGAGTATGTGTCTGCAGGAAAGGCGTGTCAACAAGCACTATGGATGAAACAAGCTCTCGTCGACTATGGAATTGAACTCAACAACATTCCCATTCTTTGCGACAACAAAGGTGCTATCGATCTAAGCAAAAATCCAGTCCAACACGCTAGAACCAAACATATTGAAATACGCCATCACTTCCTTCGCGACAATGTATAGAAGGGAATCATCTCAATTGAGAAAGTTTCCTCAGAGGACAACATTGCCGATATTCTCACAAAACCACTTAAACGAGAACCTTTCAACTATCTTAGACTTGGATTAGGATTAATGGAACCTAGTGATTAGGTAAAACATTAGTGTAAATATTAGTTTAACCACACTCGACACAAAAAAATTGCGTTCTGTTCCGCGGATCCAATCGATAACAAGGACGGATCCTTTGTTTTGGATCCGCCGGATCCGTCGCATGCACAGTCAAGTTTATTATTAGAGTAAACTACATTTTTGGTCCTCGTGGTTTACCGGGTATAACGGTTTTGGTCCAATAGTTTCAAACGTGTCGGGTTTCGTCCATTTTCGCTGACCCGTAACGGGTTTGGTCCAAATTTAACATTCCCGTTATCTTTTGCCCTCACGTGACACGCATGTGACGGTAAACTTGTGATTCACTAATATTTCCAGGGACATATAAGTCTTTTAATCTTTCCCGCTATAAACTCTAGGCATTCACTACTTGGTCAGTCCAATTAATACACACTACTCTCAAAAATCATCCACCTAACTTCTCATTCACTAATCACTCCCATCAATAATTTTGATCACTGATAAGTCAAAACCCTAATTTTGATCACTGATTTCCCCCCAAGAATGGTTTCAACTTGGAAGTTGAGAGAAAAAGGTGCCACATTTAATCCATACGTGAAATATAGTAAGTCATTTTGGTCTTTTGCATATTGTATTTGGTTTTGTATTTGTTTAAAGGAATGTATGTTTGATGATCGTTTGTTGTAATTTTTTGATACAGAGAATGAGCCTAATCTTTTTTCCCTCAAAATCAACCATGGAGGTCATTTCACTTATTTTCCTGGTCCAAAAAGAACTAGGGCTCCCAGACGTGTATACAGAGGTGGTGATGCGGACTGGTTTGATGATGTTGATGCAGATGGGTTTTCAGTCATAGAAGTCTCAGGTATGCTAAAAGAGTTAGGTTATGTGAATCCTCAAATGAAAGTGTATTTCAAAAGACCTACACAAGATTTAGATAAAGGGCTTGAACCATTATTCAAAGATGTTGATGTGTTGGATATGATAAGCTATGTGAATAAGTTCAAACTAATGGAGGTATTTGTTGACCATCCAGTTGATAGCCATGTTATAGAAATAGACCTTGAAAACCAGGAAAATGTTGATTTAGAGAATGCTAATATTGGTGTAGACACACAGGGGAATGTTAATGTTAATGAGTTTGATCCTCTGTTTTCTTACCCTGTCAATGAAACTAGTCCTAATGAAACTACTGATGCTAGAGAAGACATTGAAGGTAGTGATAATGAGGCTGATTCAAATGATGGTAGTCAAGGTAGTGATAATGAGGCTGATTCAAATGATGGTAGTCAAGGTAGTGATAATGAGGCTGATTCAAATGATGGTAGTCAAGGTAGTGATAATGAGGTTGATTCAAATGATGGTAGTGAAGGTAGTGATGACACTGAAGACAGTGATTTTGAGTGTGATTTAGATGATATGATTAATGATGTTGATGTTGACATGGAAATGTTTAGAAAAAACACTGATCCTAGTGCAGAATGGGTTGGTTCTGATGAGGTAGATCCTAGGGAAGTAGATGCTGATGTTGACATGGAATATGAGGAATGTGACATTGATGATTTTGATAGTGATATTGATTCTGATGATGATGAGGCTGAGAGGAAGAAAGCTTTGAGGAAGTTGGGAAAAGCTAACAAGTCTGTAGATGGTAAGTTTTATATTGAAAACTTTTATGTTAGTCAAACATTTGCTAACAAAGAGTTGATAAAACAAATGGTGACAAGAATTTCAGTTGAGCAGAGGAGGCAAATATATTTGACTAAAAATGATAAGGTAAGGGTAAGAGCAGAGTGCAGAGGTATTACTCCTCAGTTTTCTAATAGTGGGCCAAATGTTGATGGGCTGGGTGAAGGCAACAGTCAAGGCCCAAGTGTAAGTGAAGGTCCAAGTGGTGTGGATTCCAAAAAGAAGTCAACAAAAAAAGGGTTAAAGACGGTTGGTGGGGAATTAAAGTGCCCTTGGTTATTGCATTGTTCTAGACCTAGGGGGGAAGGCACATGGTATGTAAAAATATATCAAGATATCCACACTTGCCTTAAATCCAGGACTGTCCCAAAGTGTACAGCTACATTTCTATCTAAAGAGATTGAGCAAAAAATCAGACCAAATCCTAAAATACCCATTTCTGCTCTCAAAGATCAACTATCAAAGAAGTATGAATTAGGCTTGTCAAAACAGAAGATCTTTAGGGCAAAGCAGATGGCAGAACATAAGGTGATTGGAGATCACACTAAACAATATGCTCAGTTGAGACAATATTGCTTAGAGTTGAAAGAAAAGAACCCAAATACAACAGTGAAGATTGATGTTGAAAGAAACTTTGTACCTGATAGTCAGACAAGGAAGTTTAGAAGAATCTATGTTTGTTTAGGGGCTTTGAAAAGTGGATTCAAAGCTGGAAAAAGAGATCTTTTAGGCCTTGATGGTTGCTTTATGTCTGGGCCATTTCCTGGTCAGATCTTAACAGCAGTAGGTGTGGATCCAAATAATGGAACATATCCTTTGGCTTATGCAGTGGTTGAGTCAGAAACTAAGCAATCTTGGCTTTGGTTTCTTGAGTGCCTTGGAGATGACTTGGAGTTGCTCAGAAATTCAAACTTCACATTTGTTACAGACAGGCAAAAGGTATCCATACATGTTTAATTTTGTTCTACAAAATATACATTCCTGTTTGTGGAAAAGTGTTTAACTCATTTAATTCTTTTTAGGGCATTATACCAGCATTGGCAGAGTTGTTCCCAGCAGCAGAACATAGGTATTGCTTGAAGCATATCTATGATAACATGAAGTTGCAATGGAGAGGACAGCAATTTAAGGATCTATTGTGGAGATGTGCAACTGCAACTACCATACCACAGTTTAACAGAAACATGGAAGAAGTTAGGGTAGCAAACAAGGAGGTGTATGATTGGTTAAAACTGATTCCTCCTCAGCATTGGGCAAGGTCCCACTTTTCTCGTAAGTATAATTCTTCCTGCATACTATCATTTGATACTGCATACTTTCATATCAGTCAAAATTCATATTTAGACCATTCTAATTGCAGCAAGACCTCATTGTGATGTTCTTTTGAACAACATGTGTGAGGTTTTAAACAGACAACTTTTGGATGGAAGGGATAAGCCTATAATTACATGCCTTGAGTTTATAAGACACTATTTGATGAAAAGGATTGTGATAGTTCAAAATGTAATTAGGAAGACTACTGGTCCACTAACCCCTGTTGCCACTAGAATGTTTGATATCATTAAGAAAGAAGCTGCCAAATATGATGTTACATGGAATGGTGGGGATCTGTATCAAGTATCTGGTCCACATGGTGACCAATGTGTGGTCAATGTGAGTGAAAGAACTTGTTCTTGTAGAAAATGGGATTTGACTGGGATGCCATGCAAACATGGAGTGGCATCTATCTGGAACATGGCAGAGAATGGTTTGGAACCTGGTATTCCTGAGTCATGGGTACACCCAAGTTATTGGCTAGCTACATGGGAGGAAATGTATAGTTTTAAGATCAACCCTTGTGCTGGTCCAGATATGTGGCCTCCAACAGATAGCCCTATAGTTATAGTCCCACCAGATTATCACCCTCCCATTGGCAGGCCTCAAAAAAAGAGAAAGAAGAGTGCTGCAGAGTTGTATGATGGAATGGTGAAGAAAGGTAAACTGAGTAGGGCAGGGAAAACTGTTACTTGTGTGAAATGTCATCAGAGAGGTCACAATAGTAGATCTTGTAAAGGTAGAAGAGAGTCTCAGCCTAATGAAAGACAATCACAGTCAAGCCAAAGACCAACACAAGCAAAAAAATCCACAAAAAGACCATCACAGTCAAGGCAAAGAGCAACACAGTCTACACCATCTCAAGTTGCCCCATCTCAGACTGCAAATGTGGTGCCACCTCAGTCTGCAAATGTTCAATCTCAGTCTGCAAATGCCCCATCTCAGACTGCAAATGTGGTGCCATCTCAGTCTGCAAATGTTCAATCTCAGTCTGCAAATGTCCAATCTCAGACTGCATCATCAAATTTCAAGTTTTCCAAGACAACTGCAAGCAGACTATCACCACTCAAAGCTACTAACACTACAACAAAACCATCTGAAGTTCCAAGTGGCAAAGGGAAAAGAAAGCTTGGAGATTAATGTGTTTTAAGAATTGTCTTTTGGTTATGTATTATGTCTTTTGGTTATGTCTTTTGGTTATGTATTATGACTTTTGGTTATGTATTATGACTTTGGTTATGTATTATGACTTTGGTTATGTGTAAGACTATTATCAGTATGTTTATGACTTGTTTGGTATTTGTAGTGTGTCTGTTATTTGCAGTGTCTTTAAGACTTGTTTGTTCATTGTTGTGTCACTGGTTTTACAACTAAAAACAACCCAATTTTACCCATTTGACATGTTATAAGTCAACAGAGCATTGCATTAGATATGATGCCAAAACAACAACAACAACAAACTTCATTTGACATGTTTAAAACATGTTATAAGTCATCAACAACAAATCTTGTGAAAAGTCAAAAGAGCATTGCATTAGATATGATGCCAAAACACAAAAGACCTACTAACATTATCTAAGACATTCAAGTCACTTCAAACCAACAACAACCAACTTCATTTAAGAAGAAAATACAACACAAAAACCAACCAACTAAACCCTAACATGATCTTCAATCTTCTTGCTTCACCTTGGTATCTTGCAACATTAGCTTGTAACCCATTCATGTTTCGTAAAAGCCCAGGAATAATCTGACAAGCTCTTTCACAAATTGGTGGGTCGTACCAATCAATAATACCACAATTTGTGCCCTAATCAAAAACATCACCAAATTAGGGAAAGTATGTGATATTTCATAGATCTCATAATTAAGATCTTACCCTTTTAGAACAGCAATAGAAACGCCTTCCTGGATTAATATCAGTCCATGCTGTTCGAACAATTGCTCTCGAATGGCACCTTGGACAATGAACCATGGTGTGTGTTATGCGTGTTTTTGGATTTAGGTTTGACTGGAAGTGAGTTAGAAAAGAGAAGGGAAGATTATATAAAGAGGATTGATAAGGAATGACTAATTTGCCCTCAAATATTAGTCAACTAAACGAGTTAACGGTCAAAGATAACGGGAATGTTAAATTTGGACCAAACCCGTTACGGGTCAGCGAAAATGGACGAAACCCGACACGTTTGAAACTATTGGACCAAAACCGTTATACCCGGTAAACCACGAGGACCAAAAATGTAGTTTACTCTTATTATTAAATAAACAAGAACAAGTACTATTCATTCCTCACTCCAAAACATATCACCCTACTGTATTCGACACACACTCAATCTCCATCACAATTTAGACCATTTTCTTCCACAAATTTGTGCTTCTAACACCACTGTAAGTATTCTTATCATATTTATACTCCTGATCTGCGTCTAGGATTTCTATTTCATGCACAAAACCAAAACTTGGGGTATATGCATAATTTTTGAAATATCATGAAGCATATTTACTGCATTACACTTAAAAGCATGTTTTTCTTAGTTAGGAATTACATCTCATAGCACATTGTCTTAATTTAAAAAAAACCTCTTGAAAATTTTCTTACTAAAACCTTCTAACGACTAGGTAAAATGATCTTTTTGAACATTGTTCATACAAATGCAAAAACGTTATCTTTTAGACATCACTTGCATAATGTCTCTTGAATGCTAAAGGGAATACATAATTAATATGTATTTTCGGGTACATTCAACCGTAGCTACATTGAAATAGGAGCGTTTGGGTTATCTCTTGTTTTTTACACAAAACTTGCATAAACTAAATTTTCATGCATCAAAAAGAGTCGAGATAACCGCACCTTCAC
This sequence comes from Artemisia tridentata subsp. tridentata, assembly GCA_021014915.2. NCBI lineage: Eukaryota > Viridiplantae > Streptophyta > Magnoliopsida > Asterales > Asteraceae > Artemisia > Artemisia tridentata. The sequence continues at coordinate 305,778,612 of CP139503.1, read as the reverse complement.
ATTGTCCCCATGAAGGCACACACTAGGAATTTTACACTTAATTTGATCATTTCAACTAAAACTATGTAACTTTTGTACTTAGGTAAATCATGCCTCCCGCAACCAACTACGATCACAAAAGAACCGTTAACTACTTACCCGAAGTCCATAAAACCAAAGGTCTAACCAATGCCCAAATCAAAATTTTCAAAGCTTTAGAGAAAAAGTATGTCCATGAGGGTAGAGTCGTAGATTCCTCGTTCTATGAAGGAACACAACTTAGGGAACAATTAGCCGCAATACGATTTGATACTCTTTTGGATATAGATGAACCAATCGTCCCTAGGTTCATTCTTGAGTTCTATGCTAGTATAGGTCTTAGTTCATGTGACCAAGGTTTCTTAAGTCTTCAGTTTACTTTAAATGGAAATTTTGTCAACATCCCTCTTGATCAATTTGGTGAGGTCTTGGGCATTCCAAGTCAAGGGACATGTATTTACTCGGACAAATGGTCCTTAACAATCTTAGAATCCAATCTCGATAGGACGACACCATATGTCACTCCTCTCGCATCAAAAGAAGTGATTAGGGAACATCTCTTCATTCCTAAGAACAACCCCACAAGGATGTATCGTGGCCGCGAAGTTGCTAGAGATCCATTTGCAATGGAGCTAAATGAACTCAAACCCGAATTCAAGAAAATGGAAAAGGTCTTAAGGGCTAATGTGATGTGCACCATAGGAAACCGTGATCACATCAATGCTTGTTTGTGTCATATGATGTACAACATCTCTACTCGTCAACCCTTCAATCTTGCTTATTATGTTGCCAAAAGAATGTGTGACATTCCGGTTCAAGGCAAGATTGCAATGCCTTATGGAATGCTCTTAACCCGACTCTATAGAGCCTTTGCACCCGCCCGTCCAAACCCGTTAGGTTTTGTTCCGGAGTACAATGAAATTGAACATATCTTCGTTCCTTTGAGTGACTTCAGAGTTAGTGTTGATAAAGGTAAACGTCCTCGTGTACCAACATCATCCTCATCATCTTCAATGAGTGAAGATGATGGTTTGCCGAATTCTAGAATTCCTCCACCCGAATACTTGAGCCATCTTCCTCCAATTCAAAATGAATCCGCTGAGTATCAAAACATTAAAGGAATGGTGAAGAATCTTGGTCGTTGGATGATGAAATTGCACAAAGGAATGAAGAAGTTGAAGAAGAAGCTTAGTTGAAGGAGTGTTTGGATTTGAACAATGTTAGACTATGTGATGTTAAACTTCTATGTGTCTCGACTTTATCTGATAATACTTGTTATGTATGTGTAATAACTAACATTTGCAGGTAGATAACCCTCATGGTTATCAATTTTCCGGGTTATAGCCTATGTTTGGCATAACACCTAAAAAGGTAAGTTTCTAAGAACGGATTAAACTATGTTCAATCGTGTGTTAATATTATCATATTTAGTTGTTTTGCTATACATATTAGATGTTAAGTAAGGTCTAGGTGAATTTTCGGGTTTTCGTCGAAAAACGCGAAATATGACAAGTCTTCTGTTTAGTTTTAGCAATTAGGACACGGATCCGGCGGATCCCAAACCTTGGCTCCGCCAAGGCTTATCGTTGGTTCCGCCATCCGCCAACCTGCGGATTCGGCGGATCCCTAACTTTGGTTCCGCAGGTTCCCCAGTAAAATTCTAAAACTTTTTCGACTCATCTCGATTCTTAAATCTTAGTGTTTAGTATCATTTAGGATTCATTCACTGATCATAATTCATCTTAGAATCATTTAGGAATTCTTAGAAACTTAGGAACAAAATTTCCCACCAAAATTTAAATTTTTGAATTTTAGGTGTGAGTTACCAAACTGATACAAAGAAGGAACCCTTTTTAGGGATCCGTCAAATCCGTGGAAATATCAAATCATAAGATTTTCCACTATCTCCTTGTATTTACTGCAAATCCACAACACATTACTCAACCCAAGCTCAATGGATTGACTTCCTTGATATGACCTGCACAAATTTTTGTTCCAAATCATTAGAAACCTACATTCTCTATTGGATTCACATCAAATCCAAATACACAGACTCACAAACCTTCTGTCTATAAATTAGTACTTTAGGATCTTCAATTCACATCACAACCATTTCTTCTCCTGTACATTTTAGCTATCATACTTCACCAAAAAGTCTCAATGACAAAATCAAACAACTCCTCCACATCTAAGCCACTAAAAAGAACAGCCCGTATTAGTGTGAAACCTTGTTGTTTCATCAACATCCACAATTCATCCTCTGAAGAATCATCACCACTAAACATATCCTCACCCATTGCTAGTGAAAACTTCCTTACTTTATCCACTCCAACTCCCTCACATGTAGTCATAAAAACACCACCTCCTACCATTACTCCTGTAGCAACACACACCACCCCGCTCCCGCTCCATCACAGTCTGAGAAAGCTGCATCATCACCATCCTCACCAAAACTCCAACCCATGGAACTCTTTAGGACACCACCAACATCTCCACAACCATATCTTGAAGAGTTAGAAGATCTTCCACCTACATCAACCAATCCTCCACCAATAAGTCTTGAAAACTTAGAACCTATGCTATTTCATCCTCTCCATCCGGAGATTCATGGTCCTCTATACCGTGAAGCACCACAACATCATCCCCAAATACCACCACTATCACCAACTTCAACACTCATCGCCATAGATGAGGCGATGTGGAGCAACATTCCTCAAACACAAGAGGAGATAAGTGCGGAGTTAACACAACTCTATACTCTCTCGGGTATGGTTGACCATCGCCTTCATGAAACCATAGACATTTGATGAACTCAAATAAGTACATTTTATTACTATCATTTATCCTATTAATTTGACTTGTTTTATTATATTATGTATGAGGATTGATACTTAATCGTTTACTTTTGTAATTCTCAGGTAAAAACAAGCATTTGGTGAAACTTAGCGATTTTGGACTGATTATGGAGCAAAACATGCATAAAGTTAAGAGTCTACTGAAATGAAGAAGGTCAAGACTAATCTGCTCCAGATGCGCCGCATCTCACTCATGACATGCGCCGCATCTCTATCAAGATATCACCAGATACGATCCAAGATACAAGAGGACATGCGCCGCATCTAATCATAGAGTTACGCCGCATCTTCTGGCGGTGTACGAATATTCCTGAATATTATAATCTTGGACCCCACGCGAAGTTAAGTCAATGTGCCGCATCTACTTACTAGATGCGCCGCATCTTCCCTCAGACAGAAACTATAAATACCCCAAGACCAGACGAATTTCGGACGTACCATATAATACCGAAGACCGAACAGGAGGAACCAAGGACAAATTCAGTCAAGGAGGCAGCACAAGACACACCCAAATCAAAGATACAAGAGCTGTAAGAAGGTGCTGCATGTGTTTAATTCATTAAGTAGTTTTGTTTTATTGTGTTAGCAAACTTTAATTCATCAGGATTGGTGGCTTGTGTAATGTGACAACGAAAGATTGCACTCCCTTTAATACTTGCTTTCCCATCAATTAAAGTTTATATGTTGATGTCTTTGGTTACTACTTATTAGTGCATTGATAACCTCTGTGTTTATTAGTGGCTTGCAGGCATTTGACTGCGGAAAATAATGTGGCTCCCACGGTTATTACTAAATTGATCACTTAGGAATAACTTTTAGACATAAGTAATCATTAAGGGTTTACTCGCCGATAAGAATAGGACCAACGAGAAAGGGTTAACTACATACACTTCATATAAAGCTATCAATAAAACAAGTGACAATCTACTTAATCATAAGAACAGCCCTCTTATTGTCTCGAGTATTTATCTGTGTACGTGTGCGCTACTTGCTGATTCGTGCCTATTGGTTTATTTTATTATTTAATTGCAAACAAAATCGTGCCAGTCTCTCAGGCTGAAACCCCCTTGCGTTAGGATATTAAAATACTGATTAGAATAACGAGATAATACGTTCCACTCTTAGTGATCGACACTCTACTTACCATTATATTCATACTGACCGGGTACACTGCTCGTTAAGTGTGTGTGTTATTTATAAGTCGGCTAAATATAAATTTAAAACTTGAGTAGGCATTAAAACTGCCAAAACTTTACTCCAACGCACGCCCATCAAGTTTTTGGCGCCGCTGCCGGGGAGTGAATTGTTATTATCTGTTAATTTGATTAGTATTTTAATTAGGTTTTTCTTTTTATTAGATTAATTTCATCATTGTATTATTTTGCATATTTGTTGTATTGTGTGTTAATTGTTTTCTTTTATTTTTGTGTGTTTATTTTTGTTTGTGTGTTTAATTTTTTGTTTTTGTTTTTCGTATTTTTTCTGTTCTGCTATCATTGTACTGTGCTAAATCAAACGATACGGCGCATCTGATCTATCAGATACGGCGTATTGCGTTTAATTTTTTTAAATACAACGCGTTTAATTAATTCGATACGACGCATCTTTTCCCCAAGATACGGCGTATCTGTTTTTAATAAGAAAATTTTTCTAAGCGATAAAGTAATACGACGCATCTGCTTTAGCAGATACGGCGTATCTGTTTTTGATAAAAAAAATTTTCTAAACATTAACGCCATACGACGCATTTGCTTTAGCAGATACGGCGTATCTATTATTTTAATTAAAAACAGTTTGCGAATTATTAAACAGATACGGCGTATCGATTTTTATCGATACGGCGTAACCTCTGAATCAAAAATCTCGTATTTTTAAAACGTAACGAAAATACGGCGCATTAACTTTCGTTAATACGACGTATTTAATTTTAAATAAATATCGATTTTTGATTAATTAATTCGATACGGCGCATTCATAAATTCTAAGCGGCGTATCTATTTTCTGAATAAAGTCTGATTAAATTTTAACGTATTAAGATACGGCGTATCCAACTTTTTGGATACGGCGCATCGTCTGCAGATATCAGCTATTTGTATTCTTATATCCGTTTCTATATTCATTAATTTCTCTTCTAGCGAACAAATCCTACTGATGATTTTACCTTGGATGACAGATTTTGCTATGGAAGACATGTCAGTTAACGGATATCTTGCTAAGGAATGCTTGTTTTCAGATTCATTCAATGTGCTCATGATCGATGCAGATTTATTCTCTTGGGAGACTCCTCTTGAAGCTGCTTTTAAAGAATTCATGCGTTTATGCAACATTGACAAAGAGGTGTTCTCTTATGATGTATTTGTGAGGTACACTGGAGAAGAATTGTCGCTCTTATGGCCTATCATTGAAGCCGAAGGATTGAACTGGACTACTATCGAAGAAGATGATGGGAAATTCTATCTTGCATACATGGACTCGAGCAACAACAGCTGTGGTGGAGGCAATGCCCAAATCTCTTACATGCCTTATTCCGAACAGTACTGGGGATTAAATGAGAACTATCTGGATAATGACATGAATTATGCTTTGGCGGAGTTACTATTTCATGGCAGATTGGTAAGATTGATAGACCTCTCCCTCAATGATTGGCTAGAACTCAAATATGGTAGTCCGGAATTTGCCCCTGCAGATGAAGTCAAGCAGATTATGACTTCATGGTTGACTCGGAGTTTTAAGAAGCAATTTAACGAGTTCATGGAGATAAAGAAGAATATGATTGGGAAGGCTTGCTTTGACGTTAACCACGATCCTAACGATGTTGATTTTTCAGAATGGTTAGCTAGTAAATTTAATAACCATAAGAGCATGGATCGAGCTACTAAGGATGCGTTATGGGTATATTGGATGAGAGGAGAAGATGAAGAAGTAGAAAGCGATTATGGGTCGTCACTTCATGATTCAACAATCAATGAAGGCATTGAAGAGTTATTCAGAATAGACATTGATGTGTTCGATTATGAGACACCCTTGTGCAAGCAGTTCAAGGAATTTAACTACCTTCTTCAAGTCGATGATGATGTGCTTACCGGAGATCTACCAGGATTTAAGACTTATGATGATTTCAAAAACACCTGGTACTATGAATGGAATGACCAAGTACCATGGGTTTGGGATAAACCATGGGAATTTGCGCACATTAATCACACTTGTACACCCTTCGTTTTCAAGGACGGGAGTAGTGTTTGGCCGACCTGTGATTATAAAAGTGACGGAACCTGTAATGGGGGAAGTATAATTGGGATGAGACGGGTTGGAAACGATGTAACCTTTGAAGATTATGAGTGGTACGATAATGTTGAAGACTGCCCACAAAAAGCGGAGGCTTTACAAGAAAAGGGGAGAATTGAACGCTTGAAAGGACTTAAGGGGACATCGGATACTACTTTCTGGGAATGGGTGCATAAACAGTTTGATGATTTCACAAAGCTTAGTCGTCGGTTACAATATGATTTGGAAAGAGAATGGGAGGCGATTCAAGATGATAATAATAATGAGTCGTTGATTGAAGAACTAGATGATTATTTGATTAAGGATCCTTATTTTAAGTTTGTTGATAAAGACGAGGAAGAGTTCACCAAAAGAAAGTGTCAACTACTTGGGATTCCTTACAATGAGCCACCCATGATTATTTCTGAAAAATTTAAAATCATCAAATATTCTTTGGGTCCTGATGAAGAATATACTGCGGTGAAGACAAAGAGTTATACTAGATTAAGTCGAACGGAAGAAAACATCGCAGAGATATACGGGAAAATCTTTCGGATGAAGGAAGAAGGATGGACCGTGACAAGGACTTATTGCTGAGCTGAACGTGAGTCTAACTTGAAGACTCTGGAATAAAGACAAGTGCTTACCGGGAGACAACCCGGAAAATTTTTATTTTTCTGTTTATGTGTCGAGTCAGTCAGGCCGCGTGAGGATACGGCGCATCTCAATTCTGAGATGCGACGCATCTCCTGCAATGGTCATATCTTATTTTATTTTTCTGCATTTTTATTTTCGACTTTAAAACTATTTATCAGTTTATTTTAATGCGGCGCATCCCTGGTTAAGGATGCGGCGCATCTTTATTCTGATCCGTATTAATTCCAGGCTCGATACGGCGTATCTTCTTCCATAAGATACGGCGCATCGACTGACCTGATGATTTTCAGTTTTAATTTTTAAGTTTTATTTTTTCCTAACTACTAATGTATTATGCAAGTTTGAACCTTTCTTATCTTAGGTGTGTTTTAAAGTGTTGGTGGTGTTATAGTTTCCTGGATTTCCTGTGGATACATCAAGTATGAAGCTTTAACGTTCTAATCCACAAGAAGTTGATTTTTGCTCTAATACAAATGGAGGATCATACCGAGCAAATCTCAGGGGAGTTTTCCTGTTCTAATTCTTTTATTTTCCAGTTTTTAACCTTTTATACAAACAACGAGGACGTTGTTTAACTTAAGTGGGGGGATTGGAGAATTAGAACACTTAACAATTACTTGTCCTAAACTTTTTCAAAATATGCTTAAAATGTGCTTAATATATCAAACTTAAAATTTTTTTAGCATGTTTTTGTTTAAGATCTAAGTTGCATAGCTGCACACATGACGTTATTTTCAAAAATTGTGATTTTTCAAAACTCACAAATCTATGAGTGTGCCGGTGACTTGTAAACTTTAGAACTTGGCTTGTATACTATTCGAGACCACCATAATGAGTATTATTTATATAATTGGAATGACTTGTCTAAATTGGTAAATTTCTAGGATTACACCCAAATAGCCTATTATATGTTATGTGTTATTAGCTAACTACACTGGTTAGTTAACCCCCGTATAAACCCTTTGTTACTCTCATTTTTAGAGTAAGATACCCCTAGAAAAACACTCAGAGCCATTCCTTTCGTTTCTTACACCTATGTTTAAAATGTTTCGTTACACCCTTACACCTTAGCCTACCCTGTAGATTAGAATCCGTGGTTGGTTAATTGCTATAGGCAAAGTGTGTTTCCTTACATTACTTGTGTTCGCGTGCGTAATTCATTATCTATGGTTAGGTCGGGAAATTGCACAATGCAATTGGAGTGAAAGTAAATATTGTATATCTTTGAGTTTATTTTTCGTGTGTTTACTACTTTCACTATTACCGTTATTTCTGAAGTTATGAAAAATATGGAAAAATTATCCAGAATTATCATTATAGTGATGTGGTGAAATTTTACACATTTTTGTTTATGTATTAAAAAAAAAAAAAAAAAAAAAAAAAAAAAAAAAAAAAAAAAAAAAATCGAAAAAATAGAAAAGAAAAAGAAAAAAGAAGAGTTGGATGTTTGTTTTAACCAACTTATGTAAAGTTTTGTATTAAGTGGTCGATATCACCACTAATTGTTGTATATTATATTTATGGATTGAATGGGAATTGGCAGTTATGGGAACGCCAATTAAGGTTTATTCTTTGATTAAGATCTTGTTAAGTATAATTCGTGTCTACCTAAAGCGTGTGTTTCAAGTGTTAAAGCGTGAGTTATTCGATGATATGAGTCTTATTCATGGGATGGTTGGGATAGTGATTAACCACACTTAGGATTTTAATTTATTTGTTTTGTTTATTTTTCATTTTACACCAATTTATATCCCAAATGTTATCCATACCCTTTATTATTCTTTATCCAACCGAACCTTTGATTTATTGAGATTAGGGATTTGAGCAATCTTAAGTATCGTAGTCGTGGATTCGGCTATGTATTTATGATTTTGTCGCCCTTTTTGATATATTATTATTGGTGAAGTTTGGACCTATCTTTAGCCTATTCGAGTTAAGGATTTGAGCAATTGCAAGTATCGTGTTCGTGGATTCGATCATGTATTTGTGATTTTTTCGCCTTTTCTGGAATATGAGATCGATAGTGATCAAGAATAATTAACCCTTAAGCCTAAAAACCCTTTTTACCGCTTTAGACTTGTTATTCCTTAGCTTTAGTGGAGGAGATGTGTATACTTGCCAAGCTTATGATAGAATATTCGTCACGACTGGACAGTTAAACGATTAGATTTGCTTTTATCGACTTATTTTATTTTACTTCTAATTCGTTAAGTGTTTAGTTGTGTGATTATGAAATAAACGAATACATGCTTAAATATAAAAATAAATCCTAACATCTTTTAGGATACATTTTCATCAAAGAAATTCTAAGGTTTACTTGGGGACAAGTAAAGTTCAAGTGGGGGGATATTTGATGAACTCAAATAAGTACATTTTATTACTATCATTTATCCTATTAATTTGACTTGTTTTATTATATTATGTATGAGGATTGATACTTAATCGTTTACTTTTGTAATTCTCAGGTAAAAACAAGCATTTGGTGAAACTTAGCGATTTTGGACTGATTATGGAGCAAAACATGCATAAAGTTAAGAGTCTACTGAAATGAAGAAGATCAAGACTAATCTGCTCCAGATGCGCCGCATCTCACTCATGACATGCGCCGCATCTCTATCAAGATATCACCAGATACGATCCAAGATACAAGAGGACATGCGCCGCATCTAATCATGGAGTTACGCCGCATCTTCTGGCGGTGTACGAATATTCCTGAATATTATAATCTTGGACCCCACGCGAAGTTAAGTCAATGCGCCGCATCTACTTACCAGATGCGCCGCATCTTCCCTCAGACAGAAACTATAAATACCCCAAGACCAGACGAATTTCGGACATACCATATAATACCGAAGACCGAACAGGAGGAACCAAGGACGAATTCAGTCAAGGAGGCAGCACAAGACACACCCAAATCAAAGATACAAGAGCTGTAAGAAGGTGCTGCATGTGTTTAATTCATTAAGTAGTTTTGTTTTATTGTGTTAGCAAACTTTAATTCATCAGGATTGGTGGCTTGTGTAATGTGACAACGAAAGATTGCACTCCCTTTAATACTTGCTTTCCCATCAATTAAAGTTTATATGTTGATGTCTTTGGTTACTACTTATTAGTGCATTGATAACCTCTGTGTTTATTAGTGGCTTGCGGGCATTTGACTGCGGAAAATAATGTGGCTCCCACGGTTATTACTAAATTGATCACTTAGGAATAACTTTTAGACATAAGTAATCATTAAGGGTTTACTCGCCGATAAGAATAGGACCAACGAGAAAGGGTTAACTACATACACTTCATATAAAGCTATCAATAAAACAAGTGACAATCTACTTAATCATAAGGACAGCCCTCTTATTGTCTCGAGTATTTATCTGTGTACGTGTGTGCTACTTGCTGATTCGTGCCTATTGGTTTATTTTATTATTTAATTGCAAACAAAATCGTGCCAGTCTCTCAGGCTGAAACCCCCTTGCGTTAGGATATTAAAATACTGATTAGAATAACGAGATAATACGTTCCACTCTTAGTGATCGACACTCTACTTACCATTATATTCATACTGACCGGGTACACTGCTCGTTAAGTGTGTGTGTTATTGATAAGTCGGCTAAATATAAATTTAAAACTTGAGTAGGCATTAAAACTGCCAAAACTTTACTCCAACGCACGCCCATCAACATTCAAAATATCCTTATGAACTCCCTCCAAACACCACAACAACCATCAAACAACAACAACAACCAACCACCATCACCACCACCACCACAAAACTTGGAGCCTAGTCTTCTTCCCGGCTTCTCAAGTCATGATTGCGCACATTGTGAGAGAACAGCTCACTTGGCCCAAAGGACCAACATCTTGGTCCATGAGCTTCAAAATGAGATGAGGTTCATCTTGAACCATGTTCTTGAACGGTTAAACGCCATCTCTCATTCTCCTCAATAGGAGCTTTCTAGACTAGTTGTTAGGACCTTTTGGATTGTTGCTTTAGGACTTTTTACTTCTTTCTAGGATGTCTTTTTATTGTACTTGTAACATCATTTCATCATTGTGACTTTTGTCACAAAATTTTCAATATCTATGAATATGATGTTTTATGCTTATGAGTGATCAACATATTGCATATTATCATTATCATTGTGAACTAACATCCTTATATAGCCTATATTATACCTTGATTATGATTGCTTTAGGTGCAAATAATGATCAGACACCTACTTTGACTTTTTAAAGTCAAAACATATTGAAAGGCTTGTTTGGAAGAACACTTCACAAGCATTCTACTTCTTCATTGAAGTCATTCATTACTAACACTTCATTTGCAGCATATCATACCCTTCAAAGTATACGTTGGTACTCGAGAAGTGAGGAGTATACATCGAGGGGGAGCATTTCATAAGCATTTCATATACTAACCGTTTGTTTTGTAGATTCATGCATCATTTCCTTGATTACTCTATCTAGGGGGAGTATAAAACAAGGGGGAGCTTTAAAGTTCTCAAAATCGCATTCCGCTACGCTACTCTTTTTGTTTCGACAAAAAGGGGGAGAAAGGACTAAGTTTGCATTAACTGTGATTCATCACAGTACATACATTTTTACAAAACTTTTCTTTAATAAACAAACTTAATATATATTTTTAAGAACTTATACTATATTTATTTTCTTGCTCAAAAATATACATTATGTTTTGTCATCAACAAAAAGGGGGAGATTGTTAATACAAATATCGTCTCAAAAATGTTATTTATATTCTTCGATCTTTTCTTGGTTTTGTTAATGACAAATAAAAGGAATATCTTTTAGCAAATAATAAATACTAGCTTAAGTCTCTTAAGTACACATTTTACACTTCACATAATAACCAAGAATTACAAGTTTGCTTATTAAGTAACTTGTTTCCTTAAAAGGAAACTTTAATTCTAAAATCATTCCATGACATCATTGCATACATCACATATAATATCTTTGTTAGATCTTGATATATCTTGTTTAGATTTACAAGTTACATAGTTGACATTTGATGATTTGGTAAGATATGGAAGATTTGGAAAGATACACCAAATCCCTTAGCTGTCATCTCCCACGGATCCAAGTCCAGTGAAGGATGGATCCCTATTGTGGGATCCGTGGGATCCGTGAGCTGGATATCAGCTTGCCTATAAATAGCAAGCTGATCATTTGGCTTTCTCATCACTCATATAGCTTAAACACATATATTCATTTAGTACATATCTTACTAACATCATTCATAGTTGCATTTCATTTTGATCTTTCATTTTGTAGAAGAGAGATAAAGCTTTCAAGGATCTACAGAACCGTAATCCTTTAGTTGCATTACTGTGTGATATTGTAGTTTGTTTCACACATCATATCTATCATTTGTAATCAGTAAGTGTGGTTAGTGCTTTAGTCCTCAAAGCACAAAGAGTGTAGGGAGTGGTTGTACCCTTGTAAAGAACTCGACATCTAGCTTAGTGTCGGTAAAGTAAATAGGCGACGTCAGGTTGGTTCTACCTTGTGAAAGAACTCGGTGTTTAGCTTAGTACCGGAAAAGGAAGTAAGCGACGTGTAAAGGTTTTCTCCGCCTAGAAAAGGAGTTTGTTTCTTAGTGAAAGATAAACTCTCGAGTTGGAAGCTCGGGGAGTGGAGTAGGGCAAGGAAGAGAGTCCTTGTAGCCGAACCACTATAAACAACAGTGTTGTGTGGTTTGATCTTTCCTCTCTTTATCTTTTGTTTACATTGTGTGATTATTTACTTGTGATTGTTTCCTTTGAATTAACATATAGTAACAAAGCAAATAAAACTTGAAAAACGGTAAAAACTATTCAACCCCCCTTCTAGTTTTCCACACGCTCGATTGATGCAAATGATGGAAGAGGTGGTGGATTTGATGATCTTGGTGGTAAGTCTTCCAAGTTCTCCAAAATGGATGAGGAGAAGTTGGTGGTGTAGCAAAAAGTTCAATGGGTTTAAGTTTTAGAGACTTGGGAGGTAATGGTGATTTTGGTGGTTGTGATGGAGCAGGAAGTGGTGTGGTGGCTATTGGTGTTTTGGTTGGTGGTGGAGTAGTGATAATGATAGGTGATATTGGGTGCATACGTCGTATCCCTGTTCTATGATACGCCGTATTCTCATTTTGGGATATGCCGTATTCATTGATACACCATATCCCTACTGTATCCTGTGATACACCCTATCCTTATTCTGGGACACGCCGTATCCTGTGATACGCCATATCCTCATTCTGGGATACGCCGTATCGACTATGCAGTAGGTCTACACTAATTTCTGCACTTTTATACACTTAGCAGAATTACCATATGGAACAATACCTGAACCATTCTACTGAAATATAACGTAGTCTATAAACTGATAAAACATGAACATAAACTAACACTTGCGCTAAACATGAAAAACTCGTATAACGAGCTACTACTAAACCGTTACTCACCTCGGTTGACTTAGGCACTCCTCGGGTATTCTTGGACTTTTCGAGACCACCTAAACACCTGGATTATCATTTTAATATTATAAACCGCTGCTGCAACATCATTTTCATAAGAGATAATATCAAAGTTTACTAATTTTGAGCTAATTCAACCTTGTGCCACACCCCCTTTTTGGGCCATAACTAACATTAACATCAGGTTTAACATGATTAACCATAGATTTCTAACCATAAATATCATAATTAATGTAGCATGATTAACCCTAATTCAAAATCATGCCAACATCATCTATGTTTACAAAACTAACACATCACACATATGTAAAGCTTCGTAAACTAGTCAAGAATCATCACTAACATCATAATTGGACAAAAACCTCAAATTTCCACCATATAACATGAAACTAAACTGAATTAATTCACATACCTTGATGGGGAACATGTTAATGAGGCTTATTACATCTTGTGGGTAACATAAAAATACTAAAAAGCCACTTAGAATCATCAGAAGGATGACTTCATCATTAAGCATTCTTGCCATTTTTCCCTCCAAGAAACACATAGAAACGTGTGTTTTTGAGGTGAGTTTTTGGACTTAAGGGGTTAATAAGACACAAGGACACTTTGGTAAATTCAACCCATAACTTAACTTTGCACCGTTAGTCCTTTTCCGTTAAGTCATTTGCATCGTTAGTGCCTTTATGTTAACTATTTGCATGACAAAAATCCTTATTTTTATTAGAAACTAACGAAATGACTTTTCTAATATGCTAAAAGCATTATAATATGCTTCTAACTAATCTGAAAAATTTGGGGTGTCACAAAAAGAAAGAATTTGTTTTAGTTTGCTTATGAAAAATAACAATTAAATACTCTGTAATAAACATAACCACCACCAAATTGCCTAATGGTAAATCTTTGGTTTTCAAACAAGATGTCAATACTCTAAACATACATGGCTAGATGTGTAACAGTCCCAAGATTAATCCAATAAAACCAGTAAAAAAAAGCTGGCCTTCTCCAACTCTCCAAGTAACCTGAACAAAAATCCACATATCTTTACCCATTTACCCAATTTTGTTAGTAACAAACATAACCAAGCTACTGGCTAAACAATTACCCGACTAAAAAAAAAAAAAAATCCTTGAATTTCATATATCAACAATCAGAGCATGAAGAGAAAAGTGAAACAAGAAAAGTTTCATGAATCACTCATCAACATGCTCTATGCTCCACCTTCACCCTCATCATCACCACCTGATCAATTTGATCACCAAACCCTAAATTTAGCGCGGGAAATCGTCAATTCAAATCATCATCCCATCAGTACGTGTTCCTTTTAATATTCGTTTACACGATTAATACCAATAGTTAATTGAAGTTAGTTTATATTTTCTGAATTTGGGGAAATTGTACAGATACTGATGAGTTAAAGGAAGAAGAGGACGATGATGATGATGATGATGAAGGTGAATTAGGGTTTGAGAAGCTTACGAGAGCTCAACGGAAGCGATTACGAAAAAAGAAGCTTAAAGAAGCTGCTTCTAATCGTAGAGAGATTATTGGCCCGCAGTTGCCTGGGCAAGGTGAGGATGATCAACAGTCCGAAAGTGTTCGACGAAATGCGGCAGAGAGAGTGGAAAGCGGAAATGAGCATCATCATAGTAAGGCGTCTTCCGTCTTTGTGAATATGATATCTTTATGTGTTCTTCTATAATTATAAAAGATAGCTGTCGTACTCAGTGGCGGAGCCAGGAAATCAACACGAAGGGGGCAACGAGTGACAAGAATGACTCGATAAAGGGTACGAAGATTATAGTAAAAGTCAAAATGGACCGGGTCGGGTCGGGTCGATTTAATTATACACAAAATAATACAGTGCTTCTTTCATGCAACTAACATTAACTAAAGATGTGATATATCCAAAATGAGACCATATTGATACTGCAATTTTATTAAGTTACCTGCAGTTAATTATCACTTATTAGATACAAAAACGTAACTAAATATAAACGTAAAGCTAAAAGCTGCTAAACTTGTATCAAAATCTTCATAAATTTCTTATAGAAATTAGACATTTATAAACTTGTATAAGATGATTTTTATTTTTATTTATTTATTTATTTTTTTAAATTGTTAACATGAATCTTTTATTAAGGACGGAACTTATATACTTAAAATTTATAACTTAGATTTTGAACTAAAATAAAAGCACCTATTTATAACATGTAGGGCTATTGGACAAAATAGTGACACACAAAATAAAGACTAAACGCATT
Source organism: Artemisia tridentata subsp. tridentata (assembly GCA_021014915.2). Classification (NCBI taxonomy): domain Eukaryota; kingdom Viridiplantae; phylum Streptophyta; class Magnoliopsida; order Asterales; family Asteraceae; genus Artemisia; species Artemisia tridentata. Next base: position 305,763,088 of record CP139503.1, on the reverse strand, counting down.
TGAAATTGAAACTACGAGTGCCTAAACTAAAAGTAAAGCATTTATTCTTGTAGTATATATCAAAAGTAAAATAACAAAATATGAATTAACTAAATAATATATTTAATGTAACCCACTTCCCACTTCCCAATATCCGGTCTTCATCTCTTTTCTTTTACTTCAACTTACTTTATCAGTCACCCTATGCCATTTTACGATTCCAGTAAAAGAATTTGAAGATTCAATTTAAGTTATTTTCTCTCTTGTAGAGGGCACTTTAATTTCTATGATGAGGGCACCACTTATTTTTGAAACTAATTTAACCATTTTCTCTAATAATTTAGCTATTCCGGTGAAGCTTTGTTGGGGGCCTTTCCCCCCACTCCTTAGAAGGTGGCTCCGCCTTTGTAAAAGATAGCTGTCGTACTTGACCCTGTGAATTTAAGAGCATTCATGTACTGCTATAATTTTGTAATATGTCACACTAATAACCACAAACCTTTATAAAATGTCCCACGTAACTCATGTGCATCGAATTCTCCAGATATTGTAAAGGTTCCACAAATTGGACGTATTACGGATAGACGTGAAACAGGAAGTCGTTATGGATGACCAAAAGATAAATTTCGTCATTGTTTTTAGACCTTTTTTTGGAACTATTATAGTGGATGCCCTAAGTAGAATTTTAGAGTACCAAAGTGTTTGTAGCTGTTTAGGGCCGTTAGCTCTTTTACGTAAGCTTGTCCTAGTTGTAGCTAGATTGAGTTTCTAGTTATATGATACTCATTGCTAGAGTTGCGATGGTACATATTGAAACAATCTCCTGAACATGAATTAACTCGTTTTTCCAGTTGACGCAGTGATAGGTTCAAATACGTAAACCATTTTGTACTTGTGGCTTAAAAACTTTTTTTTTTAGAATCCGTTTTGCCTAACAGAGAGTTCAAGTAATCACATTTCTTATAAGCTTGTGTAACTTTAGTACTTTACCATTCTAGTTGTAAGGTATTTATGAAACTGACAGTCTGTTTTTGGTTATTTAGGAGGAGAAACACCTTCCTGCATCAAAGTAAAACATAGAAGGATGTCTAAGAAAAAGGCAATGGAAAAACAGAAGGCGTATCCGACTGATCCCAGCCATGACACTACCCATCCTGGTGACAAAAGTTAAGCCTTTTCCAGAGAAAGTATACTTAGTGTTGGATGTCTGCTAGTGAAATCCAAATATTGTTATAATGTATTACAAATTTACAATGAACCAACACAAGTTAGTATTCATGATTATACATACTTGGTTCATCTTTTACTAATATGTTGGTAGATTCGATATATGATAACTACATCATACGTTTTAGGATCAAAGTCATGTGGCATGTTGATTAGTTTGCTAGTTCCAACATTTTGATCTTGGATTTGGAACTCGTAATGGCTTTGAGCAAATTACCGGTAAGTTCCGTTCTCAATTGTTCTTGGTAATTCTATTATTTAAACATACTTTTAGTTTAGCATAAAATGAAAATATAACTTTACTTAGAAGTCATTGGCGTACCTTTATTTTCACCTCTCTATTTTGTTGGTATTGTCCCAATATACTTACCACCCACAGTTAGGACCATATTTCTTCTCATTGGACAATTCAAAACATGTTAGAAACGTTAGTTGACTTGATTTGTAGCAACTGAATTTTCATTGTAGTGGTTGGTTACTTAAAAGACAACCTGAAGCCCTTTGTTCACTCTCTACAGGTATAACAACTATTCACCAGAAGTCATAAACTAAAGGCCCAAACTATAACTAATGGAAACACACATTTATTCTAAGTAATAAAGATCAATGATTCATGTTTCAGATTCAGGCATAAGGTATAAAGATCAGTGATTCATGTTTCAGATGTAAGCTGCAGGTATCTGTAGTGAACTATTATTAGGAATAAAGTTCATAGATTCACGTTATGATGTATGACTTAGGTATTATAGACGGATGCTTGCATATACTGTTAGGAATAAAGATCATTGATTCATGTTTCAGATGTATGCATTAGATCCTTAATGAATGAGTTTAAATGATGTTGGGACAATATGACAGTCGAGTGGTCCAATCCAGGTATGAGATCCTTCAGTAATAACTAATGTCAGTAATAACTATAGGCTGGCTCAATTTATGAGATCCTTCAGTAATAACTAATGTCAGGTACGCAAGGCCCATTCAGGCATCTCATATTCTCATTGCTCTTTCCTGACACCTTACTTACTACTTTGGGAAATAAATCATTTGTCATGTTGATGCATCTTTGTTAGACATGATTCAGAATTCAAATTCATGGCATATAGATAATCATAAAATAGTTTCAACCACTTCACTATTCCCACAGACAATATAGCAGAAAGATCCAACTACAATAAAGTCCCTCTTTCACTGCATTCCTGATTCCTCCTCACCATCAGATTTTTTTAAAATATTTTTGCAAAGCCTCACCATCAGATCTTAATTACTTGCTCGTGTTGGGCATTGTAAGTAAAATTCTGGTTTCTCTTCCTTTTCTAGGGTGCTCACGTAGGCGACTACATGTATCACTTGTGACAATGATTTTAATAATCAACCGAGTATGATCAATGATAATAATATACCATTACAAGATTCCATAGACCTTAAATTCTCTGAAAAAATTCTGTTTTAAATTCTTGACAAAATTCTGTTTCTGTAGAAAAACTACTTGTAGAAGGACCATTCGCCATGAAGTTCGATACATTGGACCACCTCTAGGTTAATGTGAACACGAGTATGAAAAGTGATGGTTTAATAATATTTAAGGTTTTCCTAGTCTTAAACACACGATAGGAAGACATGAAAATTTAGATGATTAAAATTTGTATATTATAATAATAAACAAGTACTTGATTGCAAAGCATAATAATATTAATATGTAATTATGTATTTAATGTTGAATGACATACTAAGACTGTGAAAAGAAACATGTAAGGGAACCTTACTTATTCATGTATAATTTAGTCTACCTTTCAAAAAGAATGTACATTGGAGTAGATATCGACTTTTCGTCATTGTTGATACTACATTAAGTCCTTTGAAACTGCAATCTAATTGATATTGTCATCAAACGTTCCAAAAAGTTATTTTCATAAAGTTGTCTTTTATGTAGGTGAGACTGAATAAATGTAGACGTTAACATAGCTAAATATGGCAAGCAGTTTTATGTGAATTGTGTTTATTTTATTTGAAAATCCAGAGCAGGGTGGTCTGTAGAGCCGAGTCTAGTAAAAACCCCTATTGTTTTCTGCGAAATTCAAGTATCTGTGCTGGGTTGATTTCCAACAGATGTAATCAGGTCTGATGCATTTGGGATGTCTGATTTCTTCTTAGTTTGGCCCCTCCCTGCAGTTGCTTATCTGCACCTTGCAGATAGTTTTGTTAGTTTGTACGGGGTGGGTTTAGTTCATAATTAGTGTTTATACACTGTGATACTGCTTTTGATACGAAACTTTAAGACAATACACCAATACCGAATACATTACTCGTGTTTTGTTTTCCTACTGTACTAGAACTATACGGACACAAATTGCCCAAGAGTTTTTAAAAACAAAAGCAGGGACACAGTCGCTGCTTAGCAAGGCACATGAAACTCTTGTTTTACTCATATCTCAATTTGTGATAGCTGGCTATTTCCCCTGTAGGATAAGGGTTTTTGTTATCTTATCTGAAATATAAGGCCCTCATATTCCACTGAATGTAATAATATAGAATAATGTTAGAAATAGGATATAACAAGTAGCTCTCGTAGCTCAGTTGGTTAGAGCACCCGTTTAGTAAGCGGGAGGTCTTGAGTTCGACTCTCAACGAGAGCATTTCTTTTTTGCTCATCACATTTTTTTGGGAACCTATAATAAAAAATGGATCTCCGGAAACCTTCTTAGTTGGGACGAAGATCAGTGGCAGCAGTCTGACAAGATAATCTTGTTTGGTAATTCAAGTCAGATGACCTTTTTGTCCTATGGAAAACACCACAAAACTCTAATAGGTGATGCAGGTAGATAATATAAGGCCCTCGTATTTCAATGAATGTCAATGTGATAATATAAAATAATGTTAGAAATAGGATATAACAAGGCTCTCGTAGCTCAGTTGGTTAGAGCACCCGTTTAGTAAGCGGGAGGTCTTGAGTTCGACTCTCAACGAGAGCATTTCTTTTTTGCTCATTGCGTTATTAGGGACCACAAAATTGCAGAATGACTCCTCTAAGAACTTTCTTACTTGCGATGACAGTCACTGGCAGCAGTCAGACAAGCTAGTCTTGTTTGGTAATTCAAGTCAGATGACCTTTTTGTTCCATGGAAACTACCAGAAAACTCTTAGCTGGTGATGCAGACAGAAAATACAAGGCCCTTGTACTCCACTGAATGCCAATGTGATAAATATAAAATAATGTTAGAAATAGAATATAACAAGTTGCTCTCGTAGCTCAGTTGGTTAGAGCACCCGTTTAGTAAGCGGGAGGTCTTGAGTTCGACTCTCAACGAGAGCATTTCTTTTTTGCTCATTACATTTTACTGGACCCCAATATTACAAAATGGCTCCAGCGGGAACCTTCTAACTTTGGATGACCGTCACCGGCAGCAGTCAGACAAGATAATCTTGTTTGGTGATTCAGGCCAGATGACATTTGTGTCCTATGGAAACCACCACAAAACTTTCACCGGTGTTGCCAGGTTTCCATCAGTTCAAAGCTATATTTTGAGGTATTCGATGTGAAAGAAGTCGATTTGATTCTTACTGTTAAGTTACACCCTCTTTTTATCTATCAAATTACATATATTAAGGGTAAAGATGGTTGGTAGTATTAGATGTAAACGAACAAGTATGATTCAGGTATAATACAATGACCCGTTATATAGAGATTCCATAGCTTGGGAGGGTATCAAATGGGACTCTTTATGGCTACTCTCTCCCTCCCTCCACTACCTTTCGGTCATCCCTTTTTGGCCTCGACCATCAAAACGCATCACTGTCCCCCTTTCTGAACGGGTTCGGTTATCTTCAATCATCCTTCAGCTCTCCAATACAGTCCTTTTTTTGGCATTCCTTTCTCTTGTTAATAAGAACTGTGTTTTCAAAATAGAGTAGATATAATATATATTCACTTAAAAGTTTGACTTGCTTCTGTATTTGGTTTATGACAATGATTCTCAAGAATCAGCCTGGTTAATCTTTGACACATTAATATATCCTAGACCTTCATATTATCCAACACAATTATCTTCAGGTACTAATATTAGAATGATCATTAAGCTTCAATGCACGTGACTACCACTGGGTGAATGGTGAACATGAGTAAGATCTTTGTAAAGCATGATAGATTAGTAATAATTTCTATAGGCATTTCTAGGCTTAAGTGCTCTAAAATTTGATCTGCTTGAAGACTTGCAAACTTAAGTTTAATATCTGTTTATGATAATACTCCATCTCAAAATAAGTGCGACATAAAATTGACACACAATTTTAGAAATGTACTCGTTATTACACTTCAATACAAGACACTACATTACATATATGCATTGAGTAGCTAACTGCATTTATATTTTATTTAGTGCTTCCAAAATCTTGATAAGGTGTATCATAGCTGGCTGTTGGTGACTTGGTGGGGGTAGAGAATGTAACTTACCAGATAAGAAACACAAGGTGCTCATTTCTTGACGTGGTGATGACTTTTGTAATTTATTGTTAAAGATAAATCAGAATAAAGATATAGCAAATAGCTCTCGTAGCTCAGTTGGTTAGAGCACCCGTTTAGTAAGCGGGAGGTCTTGAGTTCGACTCTCAACGAGAGCACATATCTAAATACCTTTTTTTGCTTTTTCAGCTCCTCTTGGGCTTTTTTTATTTGGATACCTTATAGCAAAAATCGTTTCCTCTATTGTATTTGTATATATGTTTCGACACTGAAGTCTGCTTATGAGTATCAGATGAGATAGGATGAGAAATTTTCACCTAAATACAAACATAACTTATTGGTAATTAAAACTTATTGAGACCAACTTATAAAATTATATGTACATATATGCTTTAAGGACATGTGGTTGCTAATTGCTATCACGATGTTAAGTTACTATGCTATACGTCGAGACTTAAACAACCATGTTTTTAGGTTAACTCTAACCTGTGGTCGTTAGGTACCAAATTTAGTCGGTTCTTTTGTCCAAAACCAACTTCCAATGACCCAACCGGTTCGCGGTTTCAGGCTCAATCTACTGAATCTAACCTAAGTTTTAACCATTTTAAAAATTATTTAACACAGCTTGTGATTATAAGAAATTTAATCTTTACAAAAAGACAAAACTTTAATTACTTATCATAAACCCCAAATGCAAATAATGCTAAAACTTAAAAGCATGCATATGTTAACATACGCCGACCGATTAGTTAACATATGCCGACCGATTTACGATAGCAAATGATAAGTTGTTTGGTTTGAGGGTATGAAAATGAGAGTATGACTTTTATTCTTAATACAATTGTTTGGTTTGTGAGTTTTGTTATTAAAAATGGGTATCAAAACCAAACTCACGCATATTCTAAACCCACCAAAAGAGATGGATTCATAAACTGTTAGTTTATAGACATTATTTTAGTAGTCGTATGTTAGGATCGAACTTGAGATTACGGGATTGCATACTTTACGTATGAAGAGTAAATGAATAATAATTATTTATAAAAAGTTCTATTTAATTATTATATACACAAAACACATAACGACTGTTAGTATTTAACGGATAATGACTAACGACCGTTAGACGAATAAAAGGAAAGTTTTATAGATGGAATATTGGAGATCAAAGGAGGTTCTAGAATCCCCTAAGGGACCTAGATCGACCGGCCATAGGGCTAGGATTTCCTAATCCGAATCTAACTTGGACTCCAAGATTTGCATCCTATATAAACAAACCTTAGGGTCATTCTTTTGTACCTCTTGTGCACTTGCTAATACTCTAAAGTTTTCTTCTCCTTTTTCTTTGCTATTGCCGATCGAACAAACACCCCTAAGGGTTTCGATTGGTTTGTTTTAAACAAACAAATTGTTTTGTGTTTCTTTTACTAGCATAATCATTTACTTGGTATTAGTACGTGTGTACAAGAACGTGAATCAAACACACTATTGTTTGATTCTTGGATTGAATTGCAAAATCGGTAAGGGGCAATTCGTGTAATCCTTATAAAACCTAATTAGGGTTCATCACTATTGTTGCTTGGATTAGATTCTTGTTTGGCTAGAATCCTAAGGTACGCTACTATTTATGTTTGGTTAATTAATTTATGCATTATATGATCCTACTTGCTTTCGCTATTACTTTGATGCTTTATGTGTTTTATTTATGATTGTCATGATATTAAAATTCTAACAGTGGCATCACGAGCCTTGGATAATGTGTAATTAATTACCAAAATGCATAAAAAAACGAATCTTGAATTGTGTTTTTACATGTTAGTCGATTTAGGGTTTATTCCATTCGAACCCTAATTTTTTTTAGGCCGATTGCCTATTAATTTTTTTTAGGGGTTGTGTTTGGTATATTAATTTGATTAGAAACCCTAGATTAACATGTTTATGTGTTAGTATGCGATCTTGTGGCAACTTGATAATTGTTATGTAAAATCCATGAAAACGTGCATGTTTGGTATGGATTCATTGTTGTGATAATTTAAATTGTTTAAATTTGCTATATGAATTAATGGTTAAGTTTTACACATGTAATTTAATTGATAGATGTCGAATTGGGGAAGACTCCAATATATTAAGTAATCAATTACGTGCTATGTGGTGTATATTTAACTATGACTAACGCAATCGATACGTCGATGCATGTGGCTCACTTACCTTTGTAAGTGATAGTCTTAGTTGAATATATACAATATAAACATAGAATTGATTATTAATAGGTTTTATCGAATTAAGTTTGCATGTGGCTACATGTTTTTTACACAATTAATTGTTATGCTATGTAAGTTTATTTAGTTGTTTTATTTTTTATTTGTATTACTTGTTTTTTGTTTATTTATTGTAAAGACATGTTTATAAACGAAAAAGGGTAATTTTGAATGGAAAAATAATATGGACTAAATAATGGTGAAAAAATGAATTGTTTTCGAAGAGTTAAATTTTCAAGTGTTTAATTGATTGTTGAGTTTTGTACCAATAGTACGAATAGCTCACCCAATTGTGACAAACTATAAGAGGGGTATGATTTGTTGAAATCAACATCTAAATATTTCCAAAGAAACACAAGTGAAGTATGTGTAACCCGGGTCGTTATCCCCAACGAAGGATTGAATGGAATTTTGTTAATTCGAATCGTGAAACGTGTTTGAATAGTGAAAATAAAGAGATTTTAGATTTTTAACACTAAAATAATAAAAAGATGTGCTTACTAAATAATACGAGTAATTAAACTAATAACAATTAATTCTACAATAGTAAACATAATATTAAACTAAGTATTTAAGCTAAAAATGATAAAAAGGTAAGAGATTAAGACCCGGTGATTTATACAAGAGAATAACCACCCGATCTTATAAACTAAATAAATGATTAAAGTTGTAAACTTTATTAACTTTAATTTTACTAATTTGTTAATAAAGTTGAAACCACCGATTTCCAAACAAACTTATATAAAACTACTCGTACATAATAAAATCTATGCTAATAACAACGATAATAATCATTACGTTAAAAAAATGACAATAAATAAACAATAATATATAAAGCTAAATTACTATGACTAGTATTAAAACTAGAATAGATCGGACTAGTATTAAAACTAGAATAATTACTAAACAAAAGAAAACTAAAAATAAACAGACAAACTAAATTTTAAGTGCTCTCAAACTTAAGAAATATCAAGGCTTATTTGAAAAATAAGCCGAGCTTAATAAGCTCATGCATCTCTTTTTGTGTTTGAATTGAGCTAGAGGGTAAAGAAGAGAAGAGATAATAAGACATAATAAGCTAAAACTAATACTAGTAAATATTAAAAAGACAGAATTTAAATGCTTAAGAAGACAGAAATTAAATGCTAAACATGAAGTTAAAACATAATATGAATTGAAAGAGATAACTGTTGCAGAAAATTAAATGTCTAAGATTGTCAACTGCTACTAATTAAAATGAACTGTGTGTGCGATGCGAAGAGAAAATAAAGATAAAAGACTGCTACTGTTATTAAAATGTAAAGAGAAAATAAAGCTACATGAACTGTGTTTAAATACGAAGAGAAAATAAAAGTTATCTAAAAAACTACTGATGAAAACTACTACTGATCATCTCCATTTTATAGGCAATTTGAGTCGGTTATGTCATGCCACGTGGCAGCTTCTGGTTGGCTGCAACTTTTCTTGAAGTCGGTTGGCTGCAGCAAATTGAAAATTGTTTGGTGCCTCACGTGCCTCCTTTTTTTTTCTTTTCTTCCTCACAGCCAACAATACCAAAAATAGTGGGACCCTCCTAGATTCCCATGGAATTAATTTAAACTTTGGTGTAAATTGACACTTGACACCCCTGGCTTCCTTTTTAGTCATTCTCTTTTAAAACTTCATATGAATTAAACACATTTGGTCCCTCATCGTTCTTTATGTTTAATTCATTGGTCCTTAAAATAAAAAAATCTTTAACTTTTTCTTCTTTTGCCTCGATGCTCCAAATAAAATTAACGATAGACTCGCAATTCCGTGCTCTTTCCAAATCTCGTGCTCGTTTTTTGTCCATTTTGCCTTTCTTTTTGTCTATTTCTCACATATCCGTACCTGCACATGTACAAACACCAAAACAAGCATATATATGGCATTTTTTTTATATGTTTTTGGTTTATTTGGTCTGTTTTATCGGGTAAAAGGTATGTGTAATTTAACACATATCAAATCCCTCAGACTAAAGTATTGCAGTGTCCTCACGCAATGTTATCAACTCACGCTTTTGAAACAAAAAATTTCAAACCTCTTTTTACAAACTTTGAAAAGTATCAAAATATTCAAAAGAGATTAAGAAATCAAAAGTTCTAAAAATGTCCCGTTTTTCCATTTTATTCACACTTATTCTATTTTTGTATTTTTCTCTTTTTCTTGTGACGGGATGTTGACTTTCATTATTTCACAATAACTTTTAGGATCACAGAGTAGGAAACACAACTCATAAAGAAGTGACCATTCGGATAAAATTCATCGTCCCTGATTTTTCACAAGTCCCCAAACCAAGCTTAAAAACAAAATCATTATTAAATACAAGTTAAGATGCTAACGCTACTCATGAATGTAAGTTGTCAACTTTTCACCCCCAATTATTCTATAAGTTTGGTACGTGTGCTCATTTTCAAAAGTTTGATCACAAAAATCGACATCATTATGGTTATTAATTGTTTAAGTCAAATATTAATTCACCGGGAATCTTGAAATCTAATGATCAAAAGGGTCTTTTCCATGTAGCGGCTTTCTTCTCGGCACATCCCAAACCAGTTGGTTTTAGGTGACCAGGCTTTTGACACCCCACAGAGAATAGTACCAGAATCAGCGGGATTTCGATTTCAAAGATTTCTAAAATTCCCGCTAAGTTAATATTAAATACTTAAATAGACAATAACCAACGATCATTTGGAGATTAAAGACACAAAGATGAGATCACTCCATGTAGCGACTTTCTTCTCAGCTCGTCCTTTTAGCAAAGCTTAGGAGGCTAGGTTTTTACACCCTCGAGAATAGTATCAGAGCTTTTGGGGTCTTTCGAAATCAATAATCTACCAAATTCTCGTTAAACTTTTAACACAAAATTAACGAATACTAGTTCAACTTCCGATTTAAATTTAAGAAAAAGCAAGCTTTCGTACATTTATTCATATGCAACATTTTTATTCACATAACATATATTTTTCATTTTTTTTTCACTTTTTTCATCAATTTTTTTTTAACACATACATATATACTTGCATCATACTTGTGATTTTACTCACTTGCTTTTGCAATATTATTCTGATTTTAAGAAAGTATGCTTGTTAGAAAATTTAAATAAAAGGTTAAACTTGTACTCTATATCAAAGTTGTAAAAAAATTTGTAATAAAACGATTTCTAAGTTTAAATTTTTTGAAAACAGCACTAATTTAGCTTATGGGAGAAAAAACTACAAATTACACTGATGAGCCTTTAAGATAACCAACTAATCCTTGCTTAGCATCACAACTTATAATTAACTCTATCATTTCTCGTTCTTCGCAAATTTAAAATCTTTAATAAAAAGATCCGCGAATGCTTAGTCTAAATGGTTAAGGTGACAAGCTAGAGCTCAACACGCCCGGTCAAGTCAAAATTTTATTCCTACTCTAACTAACGGAAAATCAACAATGTGTCAAAACACTTATTATATTTTTGCAAAATTTTTTAAATTTTCTCGTTTTTTTTTTTTTTTTGGATTTTTTGTGAAAAACGGGGTTGCTAAGGTAAACGACACAATGCAAGGTAAAATCAAATCGAAAGATCACCCTCCCAGACTAAAACAAAACATTGTCCTCAATGTTTTTAAAGGTAAGGGTTATCCTACGCAAATCTAAGGCCGTTTATGAATTATGCCAAATAGATAACGTTAGTCGATAAGATTAAGGATACCAGATTTCTTGAGACTTGAGTGATAGACAAAACCATGAGCACGAGAGTCTTCCGATATCGGGCAAAACCTGCACAAGACAACAAACACAAAACACAAGAAATGGAAGAGGTAGACCTCCTCATGTCACACTTATTGAAAAGAAAATAGAAAGATGATAGAAAGATAAGCATGGGGTGCCTCCCACAAAGCGCTTATTTATGATCAAGTCGTTAGTTTGACTTGCCCGGAATTCAATTGTCCTTGAGGGAGCATGTGGAAAAGATAATCTCCATTGGACTTCTGTTCAAGAGGTTTGGATAAACATTGAAGTTCTTGAAAGTTCCACTCCGCTGACATACACCCGGCTCAAAAGAATGATAAATGGAAATGCCGGGGTCAAAAATTTTATCTTCACTCCCGAACGAGTGAATGAAAAGACAAGCTACCTTATAGGTGAAGAAAGGTAGAAAGATCCCGATAACAATTATGATATAATCGTCATCATTGTCAGATTTTTCATTTAAGTTTTCAAAATCATGATCTAGACGTATCTCAGGAGGGCGGTTTGGGATAGTGTCTTTAATAAGAAAATGCTCACCATAGATCACGTCTCCCTCCGAGTCCTTAGTGTAATCATACTCCGACGGAGATATGATGTGAGAGAGGTCATCTGCTAACTCCCCCAGACTAGAGGCACAATTAGTTGACTGATCATGACTTATCAAAACTTCCAATTCTCTCAGATTTGATTCAAAATTGAAGTTTTTATCTTCATCCCCAGGTGGGATGGGATCAATGTGAGTGAGTTCATCAGTGAACTCCTCGAGAAGATAATCACTTTTATGAAGTACGTCTTCGAGCTTAGGCTCTGGAAGGATACACGGAGGTGGGACATGTGCTGTACTTTGTATGCTAAAAGTTTGCACCTCGTCCATTAATGTCTCCATATCTGACTCATCACATTCACTGTCCGATATATCCTCAGACTCACTTGGGATTGGGAAAAAGTTCTCAACACTAGACTTTATGAATTCGTCCAATTCCTTTTCAGGAATAGTGCTAAGAGGCTCATCCCCCATAATGAGAGAGTCATCGGAGTCCAAAGTCGGTAAGATGGATGTCTTTGCAATAGACTGAGGGAGTTGAGAATTGGTATTATTCATAAGAATAGCACTCTCCTCGTCGTCCTCTTCTTCATCATCGAGCATGGCAGCCTTATTAAACAAGTAACGCTTATGTGCTGCTTGTTCTATGGCAAGTAAATCTTCCATAGATTTACCATGATGATCTTCTTGGGTATGTTTAACAGTTAAATTTTTAAGCTCATTCCTCACATCTTGAAGTTTTTGGAATACATCTTTGAAAGATTCTTGAAGAGATAGCTGAGGCTGAGTTTGAATCGTTTCATACTGTGGAGGTTGGTCATGATAAGAATAATCATAATTGTTACAAGGGTCATGCTCATAGACAAGCGTGTTCCCTGTTTGACAATCAAAACCTTGGTGTGGACCTCCACAAATTTCACAACAGTGAAACTGCTGCGACTGGCTTGGTGAATCATATGGATATGGGTCATAACCAAAATTCTGATTGTTACATGAAATTTGCTCATAGACAAGCGTGTTTGTTGTTTGACAATCAAAACCTTGGTGTGGACCTCCACAATATTCACAATAAAATGTTTCCATCTCATGGTGTGGGGGTTGGTTAAAGAAATTGGTTGTTTCATTGTAGGGATTTTGGTCATAGACAAACCCGTTTCCCGAATTTACAATACCACAACCGGGGCAATTTTCACCATTTTGAGGTCCCCCACACCATTCACAACCATAGTTGTAAGATGAAGACATAAAAAGAATTAAACGTGTAAGTGGTATGAGAAGATTATTTTTGGATTTTTATAATTTAAAAACATTTTGAAAAAAAACAAAGGGAAAAAGGAAAAGGGAAAAATAAATCTTGAAAAGAAAATCTTTTTGGGTTTTTTTTTTTATAAGAAAATATTTACGAAGAAAACGATAACTTCTCGGGAGAAGGGTCTTCAAAACACGCATCGACAAACGAGAATCGAGAAAATTCACTTCAAGCCTTCCCCGGCAACGGCGCCAAAAATTGATTCGTTGAAATCAACATCTAAATATTTCCAAGGAAACACAAGTGAAGTATGTGTAACCCGGGTCGTTATCCCCAACGAAGGATTGAATGGAATTTTGTTAATTCGAATCGTGAAACGTGTTTGAATAGTGAAAATAAAGAGATTTTAGATTTTTAACACTAAAATAATAAAAAGATGTGCTTACTAAATAATAATTAAACTAATAACAATTAATTCTATAATAGTAAACATAATATTAAACTAAGTATTTAAGCTAAAAATGATAAAAAGGTAAGAGATTAAGACCCGGTGATTTATACAAGAGAATAACCACCCGATCTTATAAACTAAATAAATGATTAAAGTTGTAAACTTTATTAACTTTAATTTTACTAATTTGTTAATAAAGTTGAAACCACCGATTTCCAAACAAACTTATATAAAACTACTCGTACATAATAAAATCTATGCTAATAACAACGATAATAATCATTACGTTAAAAAAATGACAATAAATAAACAATAATATATAAAGCTAAATTACTAGGACTAGTATTAAAACTAGAATAGATCGGACTAGTATTAAAACTAAAATAATTACTAAACAAAAGAAAACTAAAAATAAACAGACAAACTAAATTTTAAGTGCTCTCAAACTTAAGAAATGTCAAGGCTTATTTGAAAAATAAGCCGAGCTTAATAAGCTCATGCATCTCTTTTTGTGTTTGAATTGAGCTAGAGGGTAAAGAAGAGAAGAGATAATAAGACATAATAAGCTAAAACTAATACTAGTAAATATTAAAAAGACAGAATTTAAATGCTTAAGAAGACAGAAATTAAATGCTAAACATGAAGTTAAAACATAATATGAATTGAAAGAGATAACTGTTGCATAAAATTAAATGTCTAAGATTGTCAACTGCTACTAATTAAAATGAACTGTGTGTGCGATGCGAAGAGAAAATAAAGATAAAAGACTCACTGTTATTAAAATGTGAAGAGAAAATAAAGCTACATGAACTGTGTTTAAATACGAAGAGAAAATAAAAGTTATCTAAAAAACTACTGATAAAAAACTACTGATGAAAACTACTACTGATCATCTCCATTTTATAGGCAATTTGAGTCGGTTATGTCATTCCACGTGGCAGCTTCTGGTTGGCTGCAACTTTTCTTGAAGTCGGTTGGCTGCAACAAATTGAAAATTGTTTGGTGCCTCACGTGCCTCCTTTTTATTTTTTTTTTTTTTTTTTTTTTTTTTTTTTTTTTTTTTTTTTTTCTTCCTCACAGCCAACAATACAAAAAATAGTGGGACTCTCCTAGATTCCCATGGAATTAATTTAAACTTTGGTGTAAATTGACACTTGACACCCTTGGCTTCCTTTTTAGTCCTTCTCTTTTAAAACTTCATATGAATTAAACACCTTTGGTCCCTCATCGTTCTTTATATTTAATTCATTGTTCCTTAAAATAAAAAAATCTTTAACTTTTTCTTCTTTTGCCTCGATGCTCCAAATAAAATTAACGATAGACTCGTAATTTCGTGCTCTTTCCAAATCTCGTGCTCGTTTTTATCCATTTTGCCTTTCTTTTTGTCTATTTCTCACATATCCGTACCTGCACATGTACAAACACCAAAACAAGCATATATATAGCATTTTTTTTATATGTTTTTGGTTTATTTGGTCTGTTTTATCGGGTAAAAGGTATGTGTAATTTAACACATATCAGGGTATAAGTAGTAACGGGTTTTTAATAAGCTTCGCGCTGACCTTTGTTTCTATGCTCCTTTGTGCGTCAAATTGGAGCTACCAAATACGACTATTTTATGTATAAAATCACCTTAAGGGTGAATTATCTTTAATTCCATGCGCCACTTTGTGGTAATTATCTGAAACACTAAGTCTTTAGACTTATGCAAAAGTACGATATAATGGACGATAATTAAAGGTAAATTCTTTGATTGGTGAACCCAATACCTCAATCGAAAACATTTGTAAATTTGATCTTAATGAATTGGTAAATAAAAAGGTTTTATTAAACTTATGATACGAAGATGTATGCATGCTTCTTCGTACATATTTTGATTATAAACATCAAAACTAGTACCCTTAAAATTAAGTTAATGACATCTAATTAAAAGAACACTTGAAGTTGTGATTTACGCCATGTGAGAGCTTGGACTAGATTGCGATGGAAAGGTAAATTCATACTTTCATTACTAGCAGATCAACTGATGTAATGGAACTATATTAATTTGCAGTTCTTTAAATTAGATGACTTAATTGAGTTGTAAGTGAGAGCTTGGACTCAAGGCATAAGATGGGAATAAAACATGCTTACATTGCAATATTGTTTGGCAATGTAAATTCCATAAAGATCTAGGAATTGGAAATTGTTTTCCAATTATTGTTTGACAATTACCTTGTTGAATACTTTCATTACTAGCAGATCAACTGATGTAATGAAACTATGTTAATTTGTATCCTAGCTTTAAGAAAATTCTATAGTTTATATGAATATTAACCAATGGGTATTTAATTTTCTTAAAGATTGTATTATCGAAAATACTAAAATTGAATTTTGTAAATTCTTTTAAATCTATTAATGCAACATTAAACCGTAAACATGAGATATTCTTTTATTGTTAAATTGATCTACACCCGTAGGGGTTTTTGGCTAGAGTCAACTTTACTAAAAGGATAAACCTAGTCTTCTTTCCATGAGAGAAGCGTGAGACTTAATCCTATTCTTTTTCATGAATGAGAAAAATATGACAGGAAAATTAGAATTGTCTAAATTCTAAATACATAACTCATAGCAAACTTTAATAGTTAAGAGAATTTTACATTTTCCATAGAGATTTTATTACCCTCTTTCGGTAATTGAATTCTCATATAACAAATATGACATTTGGTTAACTGGAAAACATGTGTAACTTTTTATGAGTTATTAAATTAGAAGCTAGACTAATTACCGCAAAATGGTAAAAGACAAACTAGTATATTTTATCTAGTTGTTTTGTTTTGACCATTTAAAGGTGCTACATACCATTGTGGGGATGGTATACCTGTTAAGGAAGAAATTGCACGCCCAATTTTTCAAGTTAATTGCATTGATGGATAGTCCATCATTTACAAAGTAGAATACAATCTTTTAGTACCTAAGTAATTGTTACGTATAGGTTTTCTCAAAGGTGTAGGAAAGTAAATAGCACACTATTTGCTTTTACTGGTTATGAAACACTTACAATGTTGTCAAATCCAGTAGGAGCATTGTGTTGTAATTACATGAATAATGAATTATTGTAATGATCTGTAATTAAGTGGGAGCTACAAGCTTTGTCATCTTGGTAGTAACCCAGATTATCTCTAGAATGTCTTGAGATAATTACTTTCCAATTGTAGATACTTTGTGTTTTTAAGGATAGTCATGTACGTTTCCTTACTAGACAATGTGGTTCTATATCTAATAATTATGCTAATATCTATGACACAATCATATTGATCACATAAACAAATGAGTGACGTGTTGTTTATCTGATACATGATGTTGTTCCATGCACAAGTGGGAGAAATCTTTATTGTGTGCAAGGTACAACACATAGGAATATGATTTAAAGGATTCTCTTGACTGCAAGGTAAGAGATTAACGTTCTAATGGGACTTATTCACATCTAATCCAAGAAACACTTGGTGTTGCAATTTACGTTATGTAACACCCCAACCCAAAAAGGGCCTAAGTGTAATATTATGGTGTCAATCAGAACATATAAACGCAAGCGGAAGACTTCTTATTAAATACTAAGTCAAGAATTACAAGGACTTAGGAAATATAATCCAAACAATAATCTAAGGGTGCGTTTGGTTCATGCTTTTGGAGGGGTATCACCAAAAGAAAAAATAAAAACTTTGTTTGGTTGTTATTGGGCCCACACTTTTGGGAATGAGGGAATGAAATTTTGATAGATTTCATTCCACCAAAATTTGGTGGGTTTTTCTCATTCCATCCAATCAAAAAAATTTTTTTTTTATTTGATCAAATTTTTTCAACCACATATTATTTATTCTTTTTCTTATTTTATACTTTTTTTTTATTTCAAACAAATACATAAAACTTATTAAATATACATATAATTTAAATATTAATTAATTTTCTCTCTCCTTCTTTTCTTTCAAACCTTTCCTAAATCCCATTCCAATTCCAATCCCACTTACGAACCAAACGCACCCTAAATAAAATACATATCCAAATCATAATGTCTACAATCATAACTCCAATAATAGAATCTAATCAAGGGTAGGTCCTCTATCTTCTACTCTCAACACTCATGCCCAGCATCCCGCTTATAACCTGCCGCAGAGAAAAGAAAATGCGGCTGAGCTAACGCTCAGTGAACAGATATAAATAAATGAAAGGTAATAAGTGTATACGAAATGAATAAGCGAATGAATCCAAGAGAATCTGCTAAACAAGATGTCAAACAGAATATGGAACATATGAAAGGGATCAAAGCATAATAATGAACGTAAAATGGATATCAATATCAAAGGAAATGCCCAACAAAACATATAACAAATTGTACATGGAGTAGCTAGCTCGATGTACCAAGAGTGAAATAGGGTGTATTGCACACACTCAAGTCCATTCACAAGTATATATCAAAACTGAACTAAGTACCTAGGATGCATCCATACGCTCCCTTCAAAACAGAGATACATATGCCAGTTCTAGACTAAACATACATATAATAAACACGGGCCAGGTGCGCCATATATACAGCTATATAAATAAATGGGAACACTGTGGACAAAAACCCACATCCACAGATAGTGTCAATACCATTGGTGCATCAATGGCACGGCCATGGACTCCCCATGACTGGCTACAAATATGGGCAACATAAATAGGCATAGCACATGTAATCTAATGATAAGGGATAATTATAAATTATCCAACTCAGATAATAGCTATATGAATAGAATATAGCATGAAACGAATAATCAAACAAATACTGAACAAATATGGATCAAATCATATCGAATAACAAATATCAGGAAATCAATGAGTCATGAGAATCCTTAAGGATAGAGCACAACCAGATTATGTAATTGTGAAAATTATTTAAATGTTGTTTTCATGAAAGTATTTTTTTTAAAACCGTTTTCATAAGAGTCATTAAGCCTTCATATAAAAAGTGGTGTTACCTCGTAGTCATAGAAGTCATTTTAAAAATAGCATTTCCCAAAACCATCATCAAGATATATATTCAAAAACGTTTTTCATACGAGTCATAATATCTAATGGATTACAAAATATCACAGGATTCAAATGCGAATATTGAAGTCACGAACGAATCAAACAATATCATAACGAAACGAGTCATGAGGAAACCCTTACTGATAACGGATAGAATATGTGTACCGATACGAATGTAAACGAAAGGACCAACAAAACGTACCAACGAACAAAGAAGTACATATCGTATCAAAAATGTATAATGACGTTAGTAGAATATCTGTACATGAACAAGAGTCTAACATGTCTAGCATCAAAAAGGTTCCCCAATATCCTCAACCGAGTATGAGCAATTATCCCTATATCGGAATTATAATCCATTGTCATGTTTAGCTTATACTCATTTACCTAATAACTGTTATTGCCCAAATGTATATAAACTTTGAATATTACTAAAGAATGTTCGAAACCAAAATTTATGTTTTCATATTTTACTTGCATGGCCAAACTATTTATTGAAAACCAATTTGTGTGCATGGCATCATACTAAGACTTTTGTGAAAAACTAGAAGGGGGGGGGGTTGAATAGTTTTACGTCTTTTTAATTTTATTATGAAAACTTTGTTTCCTTTTAAAACCTTAGATTTGAGTTTACATGAAAAATGATACTTGAACAATATTATTAATTATATGTGTATCCTTTTAGATTTGTTATAAAAGTTTACTTTTTATGAATGGAGTTTTAAATTGATCTTTATGTGAAATCAACTTCTAATTAATACTAACAGTTATATATGCCTATATGTATGAAAGTAATGACGATATAAAGAAATAAGTAAGAGATGGAAAGATCAAACCGAGACACGAGGGATTTATAGTGGTTCGGCTAAAAGGACACCTTCCTTGCCCTACTCCACTCCCCGAGCACACCTTGCTCGAGAGTTTTCTTCACTGTGTCAACAAGCTCCCTTATGGCGGAGAAAACCTTACACAACTTTAGCTTACACCGGCTTAACGACACAAACTAAATGTCGGGTTCTAATCGTAGCTAGAACCAATCTCACAACTTCAATCACAACTTCTTCACGACGGCTTCACGACTTCAACACAACGGCTTCACGACTTCTACAAGACGACTTCACAACTTCTAAGCTACGGCTTCATGACTTCTACACAACAACTTCACACCTTCTAAGCTACGGCTTCACGACTTCTAAGCTACGGCTTCACGACTTCTACATGACGACTTCACAACTTCTAAGCTACGACTTCACGACTTCTACATGACGACTTCACAACTTCTAAGCTACGGCTTCACGACTTCTACATGACGACTTCGCAACTTCTAAGTTATGGCTTCACGACTTCTACATGATGACTTCACAACTTCTAAGCTATGGCTTCACGACTTCTACACCACGGCTTCACAACTTCTACACCACGGCTTTACAACTTCTACATGACTTCTTTACACCACAACTACTTATACACCTTCTTCACTACTTACACACTACACTAATCTAATCCCAAAGTTTGTTTCTTTATTATTGATGAGTGTGTAAATACTCATCATTTCTTTTACATTTGAGCTACAGAAACAGTCAAAAATACTTTAAAAAGTCTAAAAATGTATAAAAATATCATCTGACTGTGTTTTTATAAGTTTCAGGGAAAAACAAACAATAAATGGCATAATTTGCATTTTAGTCCCTGAACTTTCAAAATTTGGCAAATCCAGTCCCTAGAATCTAAAAAAAAAATGGAATTTATCATTCAAGGTCCCTAAAATAATCTTAATTGTCAAATTTGGTCCTTGAATGATTGTTTGAGCAAATATTACAAAAAGGTCCCTCAATTTTGAAAAGTGTCAAAAATGGTCCCTGGGTTATTTAAAATGGAAAATTAATAATTAAAACCCTTGTACTATTTAAACTTGGCAATATTTACCCTTGTGATAACTTTGGAATAATTACAGGATGGTCCTTGGAATTTCAGAAATGACAAATTTGGTCCCTATGTTTAACCAAATCCGGATCTAAACTATCCCTAAAAATCCAAACCCAATATTCACTAAACCCAGCCTACCCAATTACCCAAGCCCAAACACAAATAAGCCCAACCCCCATCTGAGTTTAAAAACTCAGTCAAACCCCCTTTGACCCGTCTCTTTCCCACTCACCCCAGCCATAACCAGTCATCCCCCAGCTGGCTCATCCACCTCATCCCCCCTCCTCAACACTCCACCTAACATGCCAAAACCAATTAATGCATCCCTCCCACTCCCCAATAGCAAAATCAGAGATTAATCACCAATTTCCACTTTTCCCGCCAAAAGTGCCAAATGGTCAAATCTGATGAATTCTTGGGAATCAATGGCTCAGATGAGGTGGGAAGTACTCAGAGATGTCGACAAGAAGGTTAGAGGCTATAAAGAGCAGAGGAGAGAGTGTGTATCAAGATATCTAGTGTAATTTAGTTTTATTAATGTCGAATTATTAAATTTCAAGTTCTTAGTTTAATTTTAATCTTGCAAGTGTTGTAATTTATGTTTTCAAAGTGTTATAAACCTTTTCTAATAATTAATTTCAAGTTTCAGTTGTTATCTCAGTTTATGCCATTTCTACTTTTATCTCAAAAATCTAATTAAGCTGTATTGTTGTTGTTGTTTGTTTATATTGACTCATAAGTAAACATAAGCTCCCATATAGCTTATTAAAGCTATTAGTAATCAGTAAAACAAGTTTAGTAATCAGAAAATCAAAAATACAAAAACAGTCAACAAAAGTCAAAGTTTCATGATCATGGTGATTAATGCTGGAGCAGGGTAAATATTGGATTGCCCTGGGTTAGTGAACCTGAGGAGGTTCTATAGGAGTGATTCATTGGTCCTTGTTCTTGGATTTTAGCTGGAAAGCAGTTGTAAGCATTTCCAAGGAATTTTGCATTTTACTTTTTAAGTTGCTTTTAAGCTTTGATCTTCACATTTCTGTGTTTCTTAGTTGTTGTTGAGTAGGTTTATGCTATAAAACACTTTGCTTGTTCATTAAAAATCTTAGTTGTTAAAAATTTCATTTTGGCAGTCAAAAATTGCATATTTGTTGTTTCTGAGTATCATGCTTGTATGGCTGTTGGTTTATGTTTCTTTAGTCCTAAGATATGATACCATAAGTTCTCAAATTATAGTTGTGGTTTAAATCTCTGAATTCACTTGAAAATCACCATTTCTGAGTTTGAAAGGGGTGTTTGGATTTGCTGAATCAGTAGGTCTATAGGGTTTGTTTGTTGTTGTTTGCTGTTGTAACTTGGTTCACTAGGGTCTATTAGCTCAGTTCTAGCATAAAATTCAGTAGTCAAGAGTTAAAAAGTCAAAATTGTATTTAAATCTTCATCACAGTTAACTGTGATTGGATTTGAGTTCATGATTGTTCAAAATCATTTCATAAGTGTGTAACCTTGCTTGATCTAGTTTCTTTTAGACTTATTACATCAATATCAGTCCATTAGAACTAATCAAATCTCACCAAAGTCAAAACTTCTACTTTTCTGCAAAAGTCAACTGCATCAGCAGAAACATGGTTCTGAGCAGCTGAACTTGTGCTCAATTGGAGTACAATTGGTGTGATTCTCATAGGGCTTTTGTGATTTTTGGACAGCTCATAAGCCAATCTAACTTTTGCCCCCCTTAGGCTGACTTTTAGACAGCTTATTGAGTGCTTAATCTAGCCCTCAAGTTTGCCTGTTCAGCTGAATTTTCTGTTTTGATCTTCATAGCAGTCAAGTGTGTAGTTTGCTCAAATCTTGTGCTTATTTGCAATTTTTAGTTGTTTTAAGCTTATTTTAGTATATTTAGCTTATCCTGGTCAGTTGGTGAAGTTTAGTGCTTATTTGCTTAATTTTGGCTTATTAGCTTATTGCTTATTAGCCCAAATCTGCTTATTAGGCCTTGTCAGCTTTTCATTTTATTTTTCTTATCTTTCTAATATTATTTTAGAATTATCTGTAATTTTTCATAATTTTCTGATCAGTTTTAATATTTTTAATCATTTTAAGTAGTTTTTAATAGTAATTTAATCATAAAAAATAGAAAAATAATCAAAAAAATATAATTCCAATTTTCATAATTTTCTTTTGTCATTTTTAATCTAGGAAAAATATAAAAATATTTTTAGGACTTAAAAACAAACGAAATAGAAATATAGTGATAGCTTCTATTTAATAGAATTTATCTTTTTAAATTTTAATTAAGTAATTTTAATTTTTATAATTTTCTTATCTTTTTATTACCTTAGAGTATTTATATAAAAAATTTCAGATTTTTGTTTGATCTTTTAGTATTTATTAGAATTTTAATTAGTTTAAATAATTATTAAATAGTTTTTAATTAATAATAATTAATTAATAAGTTAAATAAATAATTTTCTTTTTCCAATAATTTTCTTTTATTATTAGGATTGTAAAAATATAAATTTCATATCCGTAGGCTGTTTATTTCTTAAAACTCACTTTTTATTTCGTACGTTTACGTTTATTTAAATTTAAACGTACGCTTTTAGGTTTTTATACGTTTTTAAGTAATTTGGTTTCCAGTTCTTGTTTATATAGCTTGGTTAAAGCTATTTTCTTATCTCATTAGTGTAATCAAAATCATAATCCCTTTTCTGTTCAATAACACTTGATCACAATCCGTTTTTAATCACAATTTCACACTTCGCTGGGACTTAAACGACCCGGGGATAAAACTATACTCCTTGGATTATTGCATTGTGTCCTGGATAGTTTGACTTTGTTTAACCACATCAGTGGTTGATTTAAGTAGACTGTTCAGAGCCAACCAAATTTTGGCGCCGCTGCCGGGGAGGTGTGCAGCGTGTTTCAAACGTTTTGCAGTATCGTGTCTTTGAACCCCAATCTGTGAATATCTTCTCTCTCTTGTATATTTATCATATATAAAGCAAAACGCTTGTGAAGTTAACTCATTTAACGGATCAAGCACCAAAAATATCGTATTCCTATTCCCCATAAACTATATAAAAAACAAAAATATTTTCTTTTCTTTTCTATATATACTATCATATAAAAAATAAAAACATCAAAAATATTTTCCATTTTCTGTGTTAAATAATAAACAAATAATAAAAATTAACCATCGAGAACTAAGACTGAGCACTACCTAACTGGGGGTGCGGCCATAATAAGTTCCCAAACCTAAGATAAAAACTTGCCTTTGTGTCACTTGCGAATATCGGCTCACCTTTAATTGATAAACAAACTCTAACGGAGGTTCTAGGATAGTCTGACATTAAATTGTCGGACTGAAAGAAGCGGGTTTTTAAGGAGCGTAACTGCCCACCTTTGCTTCTCCGCCACTCTGTGCGTTTGTCAGTTAGAGAGCTACCGTACGCCTGTTGATTATTGGTTTAAGTTCACTTGTGTTTTTTCTCGATCTTGATTTTTAATAGAAAAATTTTGTTTTCATAAAATCCAAAAAGAATCTTCTTACCCTTTTCTGAGTTTCCTCCACTATAAAGGATTCTTAGACTCGTCTTAGTGCATGCGCACTCGTTCTTCTAGGTCATCAAGCCCTCTCCGTGAGCTTGGAAACATACCTCGAAGGCGTCGTAGACGTTCTGCCCCATCAGGCGTATCTGAGGAACGTACTGATCCTGTCGTCATGGCAGAATTGCCAATGAATGAGCTTCTCCAGGCACCCATCGAGGGTTATGGAGATGCCATTGTTGTTCCAGCTATTGTAGCTGAGAGTTTTGAGCTCAAAACCGGGTTACTGAATCTTGTAACCTCAAGCCAATTCTACGGTTTTGAGAGGGATGATCCTCATGCTCACATTCGATGGTTTAACAAAATTACATCTACCATCAAATACAAGAACATCCCTGCTAGCTCAATCAAACTTCTTCTATTCCCATTTTCTCTCGAGGGACAAGCCCGAATATGGCTTGAAAAACAACCCCCTCGTTCAATTGAGACATGGGAGGACTTAGTTACAAAGTTTGTGAACGAATTTTTTCCACCGTCTAGAACGACAAGTCTTAAAAATGAAATAATCAAATTCACACAAAGATTTGATGAATCGTTTAGTGACGCGTGGGATCGTTACAAAGAATTGCTTCGTAAATGTCCTCATCATGGTTTTACCGAGTTGATGCAAATCGACACTTTCTATAATGGAGTGAGCCAATCTGACCAAGATTCTCTCAATGCCTCCTCAGGAGGTAACTTTTTGAGCAGAACTGTCAAAGAAGCTTTAGCGATTATTGAAAATAAGTCTAAGGTCCGTACTGCACGAACAAAACCATATCATTCTCAGGCTAGTGCCGGTCCTTCTACTTCATCTCCTGTGAGTACTTCTAGCACCGATGCTAAGATTGACAAACTCACGGATGCTATTCAAGCTTTGGTTCTCTCAAGCCAAAAGAAAGTCACTTTCACACAAACTCCTTCACATGCTGAAGTGAAGAAAGTGGAAGTCTGTGTTACTTGTGGTGGCCCTCACGCATACTACGACTGTACTGCCACCGATGGTAGTCCTTTTGAAGTTAATGCTATAGCCGGTACTTCAAATCAGGGGGGTAATCAATACCGTCCTCAAATGGAACCATACCGAGCTAGCACCTACCAAGGACCACCCGGGTTCAATCAAAACCAGAATTTGCAAAACCGGAACCAAAATCAACCTCGAATGAACCAAGGTTATCAAAACCAAGGGAATTTCAATTCTGGACAAAATCAAGGTTTCCAACACCAAGGAAACTTTAACCGAAACAATTCCAACCAGGGAAATCATTTTCAGGGAAATGGTAATCCAAATCAAGGGAATTTTCAACCTCAAGGTTATAATCAAAATAACCGAATGCAAAATTTCCCTAATCAACATCAAGCCATTCCAGCCCAACATCCATCATCTGATGAGTTGTTGAGGCAGTTCATGAAAGCTCAAGAGGACACAAACAGGTTGTTGGTCAGCCAGATCTCTGAGATTAAAAAATCTTTAAATGATCAACCTTCGGGCTCAGGAAAACTTCCGAGCAACACGATCGCTAACCCGAAGGGCGATGCTAAGGCGATCACAACCCGAAGTGGTGTTTCATATAAGGGACCCACTGTTTCCACTACCACTTCTTCTTCTTCCCCCAAGATAGTGGGAAGTGAACCTGAGGTGACCAAGGACCAGGTACTTCCTACTAATAACGGAAGTACCAACAACGTCCAACCTCAAAGTGTCCCGAAACCCAAGACTAAACCTCAAGTTGTCTTTGAACATCCTGAAACTCCGGTTGAAGACCCTAAATCCAAAACTTCTATTCCCTACCCATCACGTTTAAATGAGCAAAAGCTCCGCGAAAAAGCTAGTCAACAAATGGATAAATTCTTCCAAATTTTCCAAGAATTACACTTTGACATAAGCTTTGCGGATGCTATCATTCTGATGCCCAAGTTTGCATCCACAATCAAACACTTGTTGAGCAACAAGGAAAAACTGTTTGAAATGGCAAAGACTCCATTGAATGAGAACTGCTCAGCAGTTATCTTAAAAAAGCTTCCCGAGAAGCTTGGAGATCCTGGAAGGTTTCTACTACCTTGTGTCTTTCCAGGAATGGTTGAATGCTACGCCTTGGCCGATCTTGGTGCAAGCATCAACCTAATGCCTAAATCAGTATGGAAGAAACTCTCTCTTCCTGAACTTACTCCTACCTGCATGACTCTTGAGCTTGCAGATCGTTCAATATCTCGTCCACTTGGCATTGCTGAGGACGTATTTGTGAAAGTAGGAAAGTTCCATTTTCCAGCTGACTTTGTGGTTGTGGATTTCGATGCTGATTCTAGAGTTCCTCTCATTCTTGGAAGAGGATTCCTAAGAACGGGCCGTGCTCTCATAGATGTATTTGAGCATGAAATCACATTACGTGTGGGTCATGAAGCTGTTACCTTTAACCTCGATCAAACTTCGAGGTACTCCTCAAATTATGATTCTGAATCGGTTAACCGAATCGATGTCATTGATATTGTTTCAGAGGAGTATTCTCAAGAGTTTCTTGGTTATTCTGATAATTCTGTGAGTGGGGAAACCACCACATCTTCTTTACCTGGCATTTCCGACTCTTCCCCTTCTCTCACTCCGTTTGAGGGAGGTAATTTCAATTTGGAAGAGATCGATGATTTTCTCAAGTGTGATTCATTCCTAGAGGGGATTGATGACGCTGAGATTGATCTGGAGGGAGATATTCTTCTTCTTGAGACATTGTTAAATCAGGACAATTCTCCTCCACTCCCTCCCGTTGAACTTCATAATGAGGAAATCAGAGCAGTTGAGAAAACTGAAGAATTTCCTGAGGTCGAACTCAAAGACTTACCGCCTCATCTTGAGTACGCATTCTTGGAGGGTGATGATAAATTACCCGTCATTATTGCTAAAGATTTAAGTGATGAGGAAAAGACTGCTCTAATAAAGGTCTTAAAGTCACACAAGCAAGCCATTGCTTGGAAACTCTCCGACATAAAGGGTATTGACCCTGAATTTTGTACTCACAAGATTTTAATGGAGGATGACTTTAAACCAGCAGTCCAACATCAAAGAAGGGTGAATCCTAAAATCCACGATGTAATCAAACAAGAGGTTCTCAAACTTCTTGATGCAGGATTGATTTATCCCATCTCTGATAGTCCTTGGGTTAGTCCCATTCACTGTGTTCCAAAAAAGGGTGGCATGACTGTTGTCACGAATGATGAAAATGAGTTGATTCCAACTCGACTGGTTACAGGGTGGCGTGTTTGCATTGACTATCGTAAGTTGAATGATGCCACCCGTAAAGACCATTTTCCTCTACCTTTTATGGATCAGATGCTTGAGAGATTAGCAGGGAACGAGTACTATTGTTTCCTTGATGGTTTCTCGGGTTACTTTCAAATTCCCATTGATCCACAAGATCAAGAAAAGACTACCTTCACATGCCCTTATGGAACCTTTGCTTATAAACGTATGCCTTTCGGCTTATGTAATGCTCCAGGCACATTCCAGAGGTGTATGATGGCTATATTTACCGACATGATCGGTAAAACAATGGAGGTCTTAAAATCCACGATGTAATCAAACAAGAGGTTCTCAAACTTCTTGATGCAGGATTGATTTATCCCATCTCTGATAGTCCTTGGGTTAGTCCCATTCACTGTGTTCCAAAAAAGGGTGGCATGACTGTTGTCACGAATGATGAAAATGAGTTGATTCCAACTCGACTGGTTACAGGGTGGCGTGTTTGCATTGACTATCGTAAGTTGAATGATGCCACCCGTAAAGACCATTTTCCTCTACCTTTTATGGATCAGATGCTTGAGAGATTAGCAGGGAACGAGTACTATTGTTTCCTTGATGGTTTCTCGGGTTACTTTCAAATTCCCATTGATCCACAAGATCAAGAAAAGACTACCTTCACATGCCCTTATGGAACCTTTGCTTATAAACGTATGCCTTTCGGCTTATGTAATGCTCCAGGCACATTCCAGAGGTGTATGATGGCTATATTTACCGACATGATCGGTAAAACAATGGAGGTCTTTATGGATGACTTTTCGGTCATTGGGGATTCGTTCCAAGCATGTCTCTCCAATTTAGAAAACATGTTGAAACGGTGTAAAGACACCAATCTTTGTCTAAATTGGGAGAAGAGTCATTTTATGGTCAGAGAGGGCATTGTCCTCGGCCATAAGATATCAAAGAACGGGATTGAGGTTGACAGAGCTAAAGTTGATGTCATTGGTAAATTACCTCATCCCACTACCGTCAAAGGTATTAGGAGTTTTTTGGGTCATGCCGATTTCTATCGTAGATTCATACAAGATTTTTCTAAAATCGCCCGGCCTATGACTCACCTCCTTGAAAAGGATGCTCCTTTTATCTTCTCACCAGAGTGCATCAAAGCTTTTGACATATTAAAGAAAAAGCTTACTGAGGCACCCATTCTAGTTGCCCCCGACTGGGATTTTCCCTTTGAGCTCATGTGCGATGCAAGTGATTTTGCAATCGGTGCAGTCCTGGGGCAACGAAAAGCCAAACATTTTCAGCCTATCCACTACGCAAGCAAAACAATGACTGAAGCTCAAACTCATTACACCACTACAGAAAAAGAATTGTTGGCTGTGGTGTATGCCTTTGAGAAATTTCGGCCATATTTGATCTTGACAAAATGTGTAGTGTATACGGATCACTCGGCTCTCAAATATCTCTTTGCAAAACAAGATGCAAAGCCGAGATTACTCCGTTGGGTTCTCCTCCTGCAAGAATTTGATATCATTATACGTGATAAAAAAGGAGCTGAGAACCTAGCTGCTGATCGTTTATCCCGATTAGAGAACCCTCACCAAGATGTCTTCGAGAAAAAGGAAATAAATGAAACATTTCCTCTCGAGACACTCAATGCGGTTACTTTTCGTGGAGATTCTACCACCCCATGGTTTGCTGACTTCGCAAATTACCATGCGGGGAACTTCATTGTGAAAGGGATGTCGACCCAACAGAAGAATAAATTCTTCAAGGATGTTAAACATTATTTCTGGGACGACCCCTACTTATTCAAAATCTGTGCGGATCAAGTCATCCGGCGGTGTGTTTACGGACAGGAAGCTATTGACATTCTCAAAGCTTGCCATGCTGGACCCACGGGGGGCCATCATAGTCCAAACTACACCGCCAAAAAGGTGTTTGATTCCGGGTTTTATTGGCCCACAATCTATAAGGATGCCCAAGAACTCATAAAAACTTGTGAAGCTTGTCAGCGTCACGGTAATATTTCACAACGAAATGAAATGCCACAAAATGCAATTCAAGTCTGTGAAATCTTTGATGTCTGGGGCATTGACTTTATAGGGCCATTTCCATCATCTCGAGGAAACAAATACATTCTCGTGGCTGTTGACTATTTGTCAAAATGGGTTGAAGCAAAAGCTTTACCCACTAATGATGCCCGAGTTGTTGTAAAATTTTTGAAAGCTCTTTTTGCCCGTTTTGGAACCCCACGTGCTATAATCAGTGATCGTGGTACGCATTTCTGCAATGACAAATTTGATAAAGTCATGCAAAAGTATGGTGTAACTCACCGACTTTCTACTGCGTATCACCCACAAACAAGTGGGCAAGTTGAAGTTTCAAATCGGGGTATTAAAAGAATCTTGGAAAGGACGGTAGGAGAAAATCGTGCATCCTGGTCGGATAAATTGGATGATGCACTATGGGCCTTTCGTACAGCTTACAAAACACCCATTGGGTGTACACCTTACAAGCTTGTGTACGGAAAGGCATGTCATCTACCGATCGAATTAGAGCACAAAGCCTACTGGGCCTTGAAACATGCTAACTTTGATCTTCAAACTGCGGGTGATCACCGAAAAGTTCAAATGAATGAACTAAATGAACTACGTGATCAATCTTACGAGAACTCTTTGATTTATAAAGAAAAGACAAAGAAGATTCATGACTCTAAAATCAAGAACCGCGTTTTCAACGTTGGTGATCGAGTCCTTCTTTTCAATTCCAGATTAAAGATTTTCTCGGGAAAACTCAAATCCCGTTGGTCTGGTCCATTCTCTGTTACAAAAGTTTATCCATATGGTACCGTTGAGTTATCTCAAAATGACGGACCAAATTTCAAAGTGAATGGCCATCGGTTAAAACACTACTTTGGAGAGGACATACCATTTATGGTTGTCCCGGATCTTCAAACTTTCCCCATGAACCAATGAATGCGGGGATCGAGTCAAGCTAGTGACTCGGTGATCAAAAACATTAGCAAAACATGGGTTCTCACTCGTGTCTCTGTTTTCTTTCTATTTTCTACTACCTAGTGTGGGGGAGATGGTCCCTTCCACTTACTTCCCCGTAGACTTTTAAATTGCTTTTTCTCCCGGGCTGTTCAGGAGCACTTTATTACAGTTGGCCGTTCACAAGCGGTTAGCTAGCGTGATAAACCTGACTGTTCGGGAGGAATCAACTTAATTCGGGGTCGAGTCAAGCTAGTGACTCGGTGATCAAAAACATTAGCCCGCACCATATGGGTTTTCACCCATATTTCTGACTTCTTTCTATTTTCTACCACCCAAGTTTGGAGGAATGCCCCACAGGTTGTATATATGTAAGTATTTCAGTTTCAGTTGAAAAAAAAAAAAAAAAAAAAAGATAATAATAGAAGGAATTTGCATGCCTTAACGGCTTAAATGCAAATTAAATAAAAATAAAATAAATATGTATATAAAAATAATGGCTATTCAGTATTTCCCTTTTACGTTCTAAGTGTTGGTTTAACAGCCGGTTCTTTGAATATTGAGGGCAATATTCAGTTCTAAGTGTGGGGGGGGGAAATTCTAGCGAATTTTATCAAATGTATCATCTAGCACCCCCATTTTAGCCAAAATTTTAAAATTTTTTCTCACTTAGAACTCAGAAAATGGTTATCAGTCCGCCATGTCTAACACACATAAGGATTGGCTAATCCCGGAGCAAACGGCTCTGGGTAAAGATGTATCAAATCCGTTTATGGCTTGCAATTTGCCAAAAATTGTATGGTTCTCGACTCACCATATCTTTAATTAGTGAAGAGTTGGCTAGCCCGCAAGTTCATGGCTTGTGGTAAAGGCAGTGGAACACCATGATGGGTAATCAGCTCACCAAAGATAATATTAATAATTTATCTAAGAGCTGGCTAGTCCAGAAGCAAACGGCTTCTGGTAAAGACAAATCAAACCCGTTGAAAGCTGATGGTTTGCTCAAAATCATTTGGCTATCATTGTGCCAAAGTATCACATACCAAAACAATGGCTAGTCCAGAAGCAAACGGCTTCTGGTAAAGACAAACCAAAACCGTTTACAGCTGGTGATTTGCTCAAAATCACATGGTTATCAGTGTACCATAGTTCTTACTTGAACTGAAACATTTGGCTACTCCAGAGGTGATGGCTTCTGGTAAAGAGATACATCCATTAAAAACTTCATAAAAGATTGCTAGGGATTAGCAATAGTTTAGTGTGGGGGATTGATGAGTGTGTAAATACTCATCATTTCTTTTACATTTGAGCTACAGAAACAGTCAAAAATACTTTAAAAAGTCTAAAAATGTATAAAAATATCATCTGACTGTGTTTTTATAAGTTTCAGGGAAAAACAAACAATAAATGGCATAATTTGCATTTTAGTCCCTGAACTTTCAAAATTTGGCAAATCCAGTCCCTAGAATCTAAAAAAAAAATGGAATTTATCATTCAAGGTCCCTAAAATAATCTTAATTGTCAAATTTGGTCCTTGAATGATTGTTTGAGCAAATATTACAAAAAGGTCCCTCAATTTTGAAAAGTGTCAAAAATGGTCCCTGGGTTATTTAAAATGGAAAATTAATAATTAAAACCCTTGTACTATTTAAACTTGGCAATATTTACCCTTGTGATAACTTTGGAATAATTACAGGATGGTCCTTGGAATTTCAGAAATGACAAATTTGGTCCCTATGTTTAACCAAATCCGGATCTAAACTATCCCTAAAAATCCAAACCCAATATTCACTAAACCCAGCCTACCCAATTACCCAAGCCCAAACACAAATAAGCCCAACCCCCATCTGAGTTTAAAAACTCAGTCAAACCCCCTTTGACCCGTCTCTTTCCCACTCACCCCAGCCATAACCAGTCATCCCCCCAGCTGGCTCATCCACCTCATCCCCCCTCCTCAACACTCCACCTAACATGCCAAAACCAATTAATGCATCCCTCCCACTCCCCAATAGCAAAATCAGAGATTAATCCCCAATTTCCACTTTTCCCGCCAAAAGTGCCAAATGGTCAAATCTGATGAATTCTTGGGAATCAATGGCTCAGATGAGGTGGGAAGTACTCAGAGATGTCGACAAGAAGGTTAGAGGCTATAAAGAGCAGAGGAGAGAGTGTGTATCAAGATATCTAGTGTAATTTAGTTTTATTAATGTCGAATTATTAAATTTCAAGTTCTTAGTTTAATTTTAATCTTGCAAGTGTTGTAATTTATGTTTTCAGAGTGTTATAAACCTTTTCTAATAATTAATTTCAAGTTTCAGTTGTTATCTCAGTTTATGCCATTTCTACTTTTATCTCAAAAATCTAATTAAGCTGTATTGTTGTTGTTGTTTGTTTATATTGACTCATAAGTAAACATAAGCTCCCATATAGCTTATTAAAGCTATTAGTAATCAGTAAAACAAGTTTAGTAATCAGAAAATCAAAAATACAAAAACAGTCAACAAAAGTCAAAGTTTCATGATCATGGTGATTAATGCTGGAGCAGGGTAAATATTGGATTGCCCTGGGTTAGTGAACCTGAGGAGGTTCTATAGGAGTGATTCATTGGTCCTTGTTCTTGGATTTTAGCTGGAAAGCAGTTGTAAGCATTTCCAAGGAATTTTGCATTTTACTTTTTAAGTTGCTTTTAAGCTTTGATCTTCACATTTCTGTGTTTCTTAGTTGTTGTTGAGTAGGTTTATGCTATAAAAACACTTTGCTTGTTCATTAAAAATCTTAGTTGTTAAAAATTTCATTTTGGCAGTCAAAAATTGCATATTTGTTGTTTCTGAGTATCATGCTTGTATGGCTGTTGGTTTATGTTTCTTTAGTCCTAAGATATGATACCATAAGTTCTCAAATTATAGTTGTGGTTTAAATCTCTGAATTCACTTGAAAATCACCATTTCTGAGTTTGAAAGGGGTGTTTGGATTTGCTGAATCAGTAGGTCTATAGGGTTTGTTTGTTGTTGTTTGCTGTTGTAACTTGGTTCACTAGGGTCTATTAGCTCAGTTCTAGCATAAAATTCAGTAGTCAAGAGTTAAAAAGTCAAAATTGTATTTAAATCTTCATCACAGTTAACTGTGATTGGATTTGAGTTCATGATTGTTCAAAATCATTTCATAAGTGTGTAACCTTGCTTGATCTAGTTTCTTTTAGACTTATTACATCAATATCAGTCCATTAGAACTAATCAAATCTCACCAAAGTCAAAACTTCTACTTTTCTGCAAAAGTCAACTGCATCAGCAGAAACATGGTTCTGAGCAGCTGAACTTGTGCTCAATTGGAGTACAATTGGTGTGATTCTCATAGGGCTTTTGTGATTTTTGGACAGCTCATAAGCCAATCTAACTTTTTGCCCCCCTTAGGCTGACTTTTAGACAGCTTATTGAGTGCTTAATCTAGCCCTCAAGTTTGCCTGTTCAGCTGAATTTTCTGTTTTGATCTTCATAGCAGTCAAGTGTGTAGTTTGCTCAAATCTTGTGCTTATTTGCAATTTTCAGTTGTTTTAGCTTATTTTAGTATATTTAGCTTATCCTGGTCAGTTGGTGAAGTTTAGTGCTTATTTGCTTAATTTTGGCTTATTAGCTTATTGCTTATTAGCCCAAATCTGCTTATTAGGCCTTGTCAGCTTTTCATTTTATTTTTCTTATCTTTCTAATATTATTTTAGAATTATCTGTAATTTTTCATAATTTTCTGATCAGTTTTAATATTTTTAATCATTTTAAGTAGTTTTTAATAGTAATTTAATCATAAAAAATAGAAAAATAATCAAAAAAATATAATTCCAATTTTCATAATTTTCTTTTGTCATTTTTAATCTAGGAAAAATATAAAAATATTTTTAGGACTTAAAAACAAACGAAATAGAAATATAGTGATAGCTTCTATTTAATAGAATTTATCTTTTTAAATTTTAATTAAGTAATTTTAATTTTTATAATTTTCTTATCTTTTTATTACCTTAGAGTATTTATATAAAAAATTTCAGATTTTTGTTTGATCTTTTAGTATTTATTAGAATTTTAATTAGTTTAAATAATTATTAAATAGTTTTTAATTAATAATAATTAATTAATAAGTTAAATAAATAATTTTCTTTTTCCAATAATTTTCTTTTATTATTAGGATTGTAAAAATATAAATTTCATATCCGTAGGCTGTTTATTTCTTAAAACTCACTTTTTATTTCGTACGTTTACGTTTATTTAAATTTAAACGTACGCTTTTAGGTTTTTATACGTTTTTAAGTAATTTGGTTTCCAGTTCTTGTTTATATAGCTTGGTTAAAGCTATTTTCTTATCTCATTAGTGTAATCAAAATCATAATCCCTTTTCTGTTCAATAACACTTGATCACAATCCGTTTTTAATCACAATTTCACACTTCGCTGGGACTTAAACGACCCGGGGATAAAACTATACTCCTTGGATTATTGCATTGTGTCCTGGATAGTTTGACTTTGTTTAACCACATCAGTGGTTGATTTAAGTAGACTGTTCAGAGCCAACCACTTATGTTCACACCTACTATACACTCCTTATACACAAATGAATGAATGATTTACAAACTTTACTAAACTAACAACTTAAGTAACAAGATGATACTAAGTTGTAATAATTCTAGTCTTGATTGATAGAAGTATTCTTCTTTTGCACAAGGATGGTAGAAGCTTGGATCACTTGGAAACCAATGCTTAAGAATCTATGATCAAAGGATTTTGGAAAGGATTTAGAAAGAAAGGAGGAGATTTAGAACAGAAGGTTTGAGGTGCAAAAGGTGAGGAAAAAGTCCAGGGAAAGTCCAGTATTTATAGGCAAATCTGGACAGCTGGAGGAGCGGGGCGGTCCCCTTAAATAGGTGGCCGGCCCCCTTAAAATTAAGGGGACCGCCTAGTATAATTAAGGGGGCCGCCCTTCCTGAACATTGCCCAGATTTGTCTTTTTGTGGGGAAGGTTTTTCTGGAACATTTTTACCATTTTTGGTTGAAAATTTGAATTCATAATTTTATAAAAGATTAAACATTTTTATTTAATACCAAAAATGATTTTCTAAAAGATATAAAATGTTTTGGGTCATTTTATAAAAAATCTAGTGATTAAGAAAATGTTCCTTTGATCATATAATGCATTAAGCATTTGTTCATTCATACCTTAAGTGATTAAGTTGTAAAAATGAATATTTCCAACTAAATACTTGTTTACTTAATAAGATTATGTTTGATGAGTTTACATTTTGTGATCATCAAAACATAGAGATATGAATAAGTATTGATAATATTTTTAGGCATTATTTATATCAACAATCTCCCCCTTTTTGATGATTACAAAACTTAAACTCATTAAATCCAAAACATTATTTTTGGACAAGTATTTAGTGAGTTTATATTCACTTCTCCCCTTTTTGTAGAATCAAAAAGGTTATGCCGACAAGTTTTATAAATAAAATTTGACGGGACGAGAACTCCCCCTTGATGTGTACTCTCCCTCGTTTGAGGGCACCAAGGAATCGAGATATGGAATACTTGCAAGAAAAATATTAGAAGCACAAGCATATATGTAGCATAGTATAATAGCATGGCAATCAAAATATTAGAAGAACAAGCATATATAATAGCATAGCAATCAAAATAATAAAAACACAAGCATATATGTAACATATTATAATATCTTAGCAAACAACTATTAATGACATCAATGAAAACATACATTAATTCAAAATGATCATGTGGAAAACATAATCATTAATACAAAATTTATTATGCTTAGAGCATACAATAGGTAGAAAATTCTAATTTGCCAAAGAGAGCCATCGGACTTGCTTGCAACATAAAAACTTGGACTATTTTGTTTGAGAAAATATAAGCATATAGTATGCTTGGATGGTTGATGGTGGAGTGTTTGAAATTAAGGTGGTTAAGTGAGGGTAAAAATGATGGATTAATGGAGGTATGTTTTTGGGTGCATGGATGTTGGAGAGTTTGGTGGTGGAGATATTGGAGGTGAAGAGTTTGGAGAGGAAGATGTTGATTGAGGGTTTTGATGTTGTTCAAGTGAGGGTGTTGGATGAGATTTAGTGAGAAGATACTCAATCCAAGTGAGGTGCTCATGCAAAGCAATGGTTTGTTTTCGGAGAAAGATGCAACAAGGACAATTGTTGACATGTTTCTCAATTTGACTCAAGTTGTGGGGTGATGATGGAGAGCTAGATGGAGGTTTATCTAAGTTGCTTTGAGCAAGGTGTAGAGCAAGAAGAGCACTAAGCTCATGGGCTTCCTTGAGTTCTTCAATGAACTTCAAGTGTTTGGTGGAAGGTGATGATGGTGGAGTGTGGTTGATGGTTGGGATGAATGTTTGGACATGTAACATAGGAGCAACATGTGAGATGGTAGGAGGTGGTGGTGACACTCTTGGTGGTGAAGACATTTGTGAGCTTGGGTAATCATAAGTGGATGAGGATGGAAATGTGGAAGAAGAGGGTATTCCAAGAGTGATGAGTTTTTTGGATGGTACATTGGTAGGTTGAATGAGATGTGAGGTGTTGTGAATGAGATTGGGATTGATCTTGCTCTTCATATGACTCATGTGGGTGTGATGAAGGTGTATTTATGGAAGTAAGAATGGATGATTGGTTATGTTTGTGAAAGGGTTCATTTGGATGATCATGAGACTTAGGTGTTGGTTGATTTGGGTGAGTATGAGGTTTAGGTAGTGGTTGATTTGGGTGAGTATGAGGTTTAGGTATTGGTTGATTTTGAACAACATCATTTGTTGAGTTGGAGTTATGACAAGTGTCAAGCTTCCGTCTCCAAACGAACCTTACGGAGATTTTAGCAACTCTTGAAGGCTTGGATCTTGGGTTGTTGGGAGATGACATGTTCGGATGGATGAGCATTGATGATGGAGAGGGGTATTTATAGTGTAGAAATGATGTGGTTGAGGAAGGTAAATTTTGGTGTGAGGTTTAGGACAAAACATGTTTGTGAGTTTTGGGAAGTGTAGGATAAAATGGGCTAAAAAGTGAAAGAGAAAACAATAACCCGGACCAATCAGATGGCCGGTCCCCTTAAATAGGGGCCGGTCCCCTTTATAATTAAGGGGGCTGCCTTATGAATTAAGGGGGCGCCCATCTGATGATTCCCAGGTTGCCGGAAATGGGTTTTTGGCAGAAATTTGTAGATAAGGTTGTGTTTTTGGGTTTAGTTTCAAGCAAGTCCAATCTATTTGATTCAATTTATCATTTAATAACTTATGTATGCAAAGCATGTTTCATAAGGACATTAAGCACTTCTATCTAGCATGCAACCTACTTATTAAGCAAGTGATATATATAAATTTATGGACAAGAAACATGATACCAAGTAATTCCTAATATGATTTTTAGGGAGATGGGTTTAAGTTAATGAATCCTAATGAGTGTCTATGTGCAAAGCAATGGGGAATTGTGATAGCATGGACTTCTAGACTTGTACCAAGCAAGATCTTAATGAGAAAACTATGGTTTTTCGGATTTGATTTAGTTTACTTATAAATGTCATATACATAAATATAGATGACAAATATGAGATCACCATGCATGATTTAAATAAGAGTTTTTGACATTATTCAACAATATTTGAGAGTAGGTTTTTATGTGAATGTGAAAAATATTTTAATGAAATAGTTTTGATTTTATTTCAAAATGTTTTTATGAGGAAAGAAAACATATTTTTCCAATCTTTGGTTTTGATAAACACGTAATTATGGACACAAGTTTGGAAGAAAGGTAGGATGGTGAAACATGTTAAATAGAAAGGTGTCATAATCTTTTGAAAAATTATTTTTCCAAAATGTGAAGTTTTTGCATATTTAAAAACAAATCCCATTAGTTATGGGTTTAAAAATAGTGGTTATAAAAGATCTCATGCTCTAGGGTATTGGTTAAGTATATTGTCACATGCTACCCTTTTCTATATATCCTATGGCACTTAGGCATGTGTTATGACTAAATACAAAAATACATCATATCAGAATAGTTAGAGAAAAACAAAAAATTATTATAATAACTATGCATTCAACAACTAAGCAAATAATTACGAAGGCATGCAATCAAATCACATAGGAGCAAGTAAACATCTAGAAATTTAATATATGCAAGATGACATAAATCTAGGAATGAAAAGCTCTAATGAAAAACAAAGTTCATAAAAATAAACTATCGTTAGGTATATTTAGGAAGAATAATGTAATCAAGTTGGAGAATAAGTATGAGACTATTACTAGTGGTGCTCAATTCAGGCTAAACACGACCAATTTTTTTTTACGGGTTACACACACCCAACTTCTCACATAGAAGCAATTCAACCGTTAGGTCAAATTGAATTTTTAGTCAATAGATTCTCCAGTAGTCATTCTCTTACTAGAAGAAATTAATTTCCTAAATTTACCTATTGAAGAATACCAAATATGAAGTTTGCTTGGTTCACTAATTAAGTTCCTAAATTTCTAGTCAATATAACCTGACATCTCTAGCACATTTGATGTCGCATACTTATCTATCTTGATGCCATAGTCTACAAGAGGTTGTATCATCCATAGTTTTCTAACGCGAGAAATCTAATCTTACTTCTATGTTAATGATTTATCCACTTAGCTTAATTCACTTCATCACCAAGAGTTTTCTAATAGTGGACATAGAAGATTTCCATTTTAAATTTGAGAAGGCTAAATGAGTTCGACAGTGAATACTTCATTTAATACTTAGAAGGCTAACTAAAGGGTTTCTAATTTATTAAATCGTAAAAGTAATATAGCTAAAAGTGTAAAGGCAATGCAACCTATCAAACCAAGCATATCCTAAGGCAATACTATATGCATGAAGTAATTACTCATGAAATTTAAAAGGAGAACTTACCTTATATCCAACTTTTCTTCATAACATACAGGATGGTAGATGAAGTAGTGAATGATAGGTGAGTCTTCAAGATAACCAAGGTATGACGGTATATCATAGCGGACTTCTAATACCTTATTAGATCATAGCGGCTTGACCCGAACATGTCTTGTACTAGACTCATTTGATGTCTTAGCCTTGATGCATATAACGTCTTTTGTTGAGACTTTCTCATCTTCATTGCAACCGCATCATGCTTTATCAACAAGTACGGATAATAATCTTCTTCTTCGTCTGTGTCACTCCATGATTATTGATTGAGTTCACTTTGGAGTTGATTCATGTAGTATTCTTTATTAATACCTTCATTAACAACGTTTGAACTAGTAGCACATGTATCTATTTTATCTAAATGTTTATCCATTAAATTTTCTAAGATAACTAATTCATGTACAAGATCAAATTCCTCATCTTTGGCTTGACATTTTTTTTGATGAAAATTTAAGAGATTTTTCCAAATATCATTTGCCGTTTGACAAAAGGATATTCTTTCATATTCAACTTTCGGCAAGGTTTTATAAATAATTATTTTAGCTTTATTATTTATGTCATTCTTTGTTTTGAAATAATTATTTTGATTTTCAAAATTCGTTTTTGTTGGTTGAAAATCACCAATCGAAATGACATGCCAAAGATCTAGATCAATTGATTTCACATAAATTTCAAATTTATTTTTCCATTCAAGAAAAGTATAGTTTTCAAATAGCGGTGGTTTTTGCATAAATTCTCTTTCTAAATATTTTTCGAATTCCATAGATCGATTCAAGTTTTAAAATACAACATATTTTAAAAATCTTGTTTAACCTGGCTCTGATACCAATTGTGGAAAACTAGAAGGGGGGGTTGAATAGTTTTACGTCTTTTTAATTTTATTATGAAAACTTCACACCTTCTAAGCTACGGCTTCACAACTTCTAAGCTACGGCTTCACGACTTCTACATGACGACTTCATAACTTCTAAGCTACGGCTTCACGACTTCTACATGACGACTTCACAACTTCTAAGCTACGGCTTCACGACTTCTACATGACGACTTCGCAACTTCTAAGTTATGGCTTCACGACTTCTACATGATGACTTCACAACTTCTAAGCTATGGCTTCACGACTTCTACACCACGGCTTCACAACTTCTACACCACGGCTTTACAACTTCTACATGACTTCTTTACACCACAACTACTTATACACCTTCTTCACTACTTACACACTACACTAATCTAATCACTTATGTTCACACCTACTATACACTCCTTATACACAAATGAATGAATGATTTACAAACTTTACTAAACTAACAACTTAAGTAACAAGATGATACTAAGTTGTAATACTTCTAGTCTTGATTGATAGAAGTATTCTTCTTTTGCACAAGGATGGTAGAAGCTTGGATCACTTGGAAACCAATGCTTAAGAATCTATGATCAAAGGATTTTGGAAAGGATTTAGAAAGAAAGGAGGAGATTTAGAACAGAAGGTTTGAGGTGCAAAAGGTGAGGAAAAAGTCCAGGGAAAGTCCAGTATTTATAGGCAAATCTGGACAGCTGGAGGAGCGGGGCGGTCCCCTTAAATAGGTGGCCGGCCCCCTTAAAATTAAGGGGACCGCCTAGTATAATTAAGGGGGCCGCCCTTCCTGAACGTTGCCCAGATTTGTCTTTTTGTGGGGAAGGTTTTTCTGGAACATTTTTACCATTTTTGGTTGAAAATTTGAATTCATAATTTTATAAAAGATTAAACATTTTTATTTAATACCAAAAATGATTTTCTAAAAGATATAAAATGTTTTGGGTCATTTTATAAAAAATTTAGTGATTAAGAAAATGTTCCTTTGATCATATAATGCATTAAGCATTTGTTCATTCATACCTTAAGTGATTAAGTTGTAGAAATGAATATTTACAACTAAATACTTGTTTACTTAATAAGATTATGTTTGATGAGTTTACATTTTATGATCATCAAAACATAGAGATATGAATAAGTATTGATAATATTTTTAGGCATTATTTATATCAACATACTTAGACTTTAAGTAACTGAAACATTTATAATCGTATATATATAACTTCTTCTTCTACATTTCCATGACCACCTCAGTTTGTTCATATTATTACAACTTGTTTAGTTAAATTCAGGTTGCAAGATTAACATAAACAAATCAAGTTATACAAACCAATAAAACATGACAATTACTAAAAGTAAGACTTAACTTTTATTATATGAGTAATTTGAAACAGGTTTTACTCAATATAGCTAGTTATGTAAACTCACAAAAACAGTTCCTTATCGATATTATATATATACGTCATGTCTTGTGTTTTAAAATCATACTCTCCATGCAAGATTTTTAGTTTTTATTAGCCATCGACCAACACAGTTCATTTCCGATCATTTATAAACTATTTTGAGTGTACTACTATACGCCATATAATTATAGGATTATATAAAGGTCACGCAAATTAACCATGCATGTAAACATGCGTACAGGTCAATTACATTTCATGACTAAACGTATATCTGAACTTGTTCCATTTTTTTAATGTTCTATATTTTAAATTTAAACTCCTGATCTAGTATTTAGCGCATGTGTTTAGAGTTTAGGCATACCTCGACAAAACAGCATATCGAATCGAAAATACGAATACTCACACCAGGATATAACGAGGCAAAACCAAAATCCTAAACTCATTCGTACACCACCAGTTAACCGAGTTTGAGTCGCGAGTGAAACTGAAGCAAATTACCAGCCTCGAAACAAAGGTCATGACATGTGTGCCCAAGCCAATACCCGCTACTCTCCAAATCTTTACACGAATTGAAACAAAGTCTAAACTGGAACCTCTTTTCTTTCTGTGTTCATCCAGTAGCAGCCACAAAGGAGTAAAACCATTTCCTTTCTTTTATCATGCGATACAATGAGATGGAATCTATATTCTGTGTCGCATAAGATGATAGGTGTTTTGTAGTAGCTTTGGAAAGACAAGAATGGGTAATGCTCTTAACTGCAAGTAGGAGTCATATAGTTGTCTTAGGTTTTTGGTTTAAGAATTTTAGATATACATACGAAACTCATGCAAGAGGGCACGTAGAGATAATGGTTGACCAAAATCAAATCTTTAGAACGTATAGAAGGATATGGAGCCTCTATTCGGATCTGCTTAATAAGCGAAAGACGTGTAGAGTTCATGGAAGAAAAGGAAATGGTTAATATGGACGTGGATACATTTGCATTTCGAAGAAAACGGGATTTGGAGGTGGATGAATCTCACTGAGTGTTTCTCGTGTAATATTGATAACACCAAATCTTGGTTAAATGTGTATAATGTGGATATGCATGACACGTAAGAGGCTATATTAGGAGCTAAACCAAGTTTGTCTAATTAATTATTACAAAATTAGGTTAAAGTTTCAAATTAGACGTAAAATAGGGATTCAGAATTTAGGGTTTTACACATTATGTGAGAGCTTAGCTAGATTGCAACAACAAGGTAAATATCCATGTTACGTGTGACCGTATCTGGAAAATTTGCAGTTTCTAAATTAGATACCTATTAGAACAAGTGTGAATATGATAATAAGACTACTTCAAACTAAATATTTATGTATTATTGAAATGACATAAATAAATGAAGTAATCTAATACTACTTCAATTTGAATATTTATGTAATTTTGGAATGACATAAAATAAGTGAAGTAATAAATTAACTTGAAATAAGTATTGAAACCAAGAGATGGTGTTCATAATTACTTTAGTTAAACATGTTTATGTTTCATTGTGAAGATATAAACATGAAGTCTTTTAATTGTTACAAGACTTATAATAAAGTAAGACGTT
Source organism: Artemisia tridentata subsp. tridentata (assembly GCA_021014915.2). Classification (NCBI taxonomy): domain Eukaryota; kingdom Viridiplantae; phylum Streptophyta; class Magnoliopsida; order Asterales; family Asteraceae; genus Artemisia; species Artemisia tridentata. The sequence continues at coordinate 305,719,565 of CP139503.1, read as the reverse complement.
AACTTGTTATGTTTTTTAATTAAGACATATACAAGAAGTTATTGAGTTGATCAATGATTTATAACGTATAGTGTGATTATAACAGTTTATGTCTTTTTGTTGAGACATGGACATGAAGTGACTTGGTCAAAAAGTACTTATGTTATATAGCATGCAATTGGTTTGAAAATTCTATTATACCATTAAGTTGACTTGGTTGGTGAATAGATAAGCCAAATAAAATATATTTATCTTATATATTGTAAGATTGTCTTACAATATTAATCCTAATGAAATACCAAATGTTTATGGTATGTTCAGTTAGGAAAATCAAACTCTTTTTATATTGTTTGATTAAAGATAACTATGACTTCTTTTCTTCCAAAAGTTATCAAGGTTAGAAAATTGAGTATGGATTGGATATACTCAATAAGACTCTAATCTGGAAGATTAATAAGACACCATTTTGTTATGAAATGTGATGAATCACATTAAGTCTTAAAATGAAGTTCTGAATTTGTTAAACTATTTATGAGTAGGTTATTAAAAAACTAAATGTTAGAAACTGTCAATATGCATTTGTAATGTCCCAAAAAGAGAACATTGTATTGTTGCTTTATTTGTTAAGTATTTATAGATAGTCTATAAATTACAAAAAGCAAGTGGGAGATTTTATTTTGAAAAAATAAAATTACAAGATACATAATCTTCTAAAACAGACTAGTAAAAATCATGATGATGCTAAACATGTAAATGATAGACCTCAAGATGATGGAATTCTCATTCATAGATCTGTAAGGATATCTCAGATATTTGATTAATATGGTGAGGATTATATTATGATGCATTACCAAATATTGAATTGGGTAAATTACTCATACGATGATGTTAAAGATGTTGTCCATAAAGATAATCAATTTTTGGAAAATTGATTTAATTTAATTCTTAATGGTTAGACTAGAGAATGAAGATGAGTTTCTTCAAAGATAAGGTAACCTTAGTGGTTTAAATCTTTATGTAGAAATCATATGAAAAATATTGTACACATATTTTAATGCATGTCTTATGACAAGATTATTAATCATACTTAAGCAATTAACTATGATTGAATATTCTTTTCTAAGCACATTAAATATATTAAGATAATAATTGTCATACCTATTTTTATTAATATGAAAAATGACAATGGAATATCAAAACTCTTTCTTGAGTGATTACTTGAGCGAGGACGGTAAGTAATCAAAAGGATTTTTGAATTCATAATAATCTCTGGGAGTGTACAAAGTGCAATAATTCCTGAAAGCTAGTGGGAGTATTATGTTTACTTTCTTAAATCATATATGTTAGATAACATATAGGAAGTAACATTTCATATAAGTTAAATGTTAAGTCTTAACTTGGAATGAAACTTCACTTGAAAGATTTAGGAAATAAAACATATAACCTTGGAATGTGTGTTTATTATTATAAACATATGCGGTAAATAAATCTAATAGAACATGATATATCATTTAGAATGTCTAAATGGATACATATCTTTTAAATAAGATAGAACATGAATGAAATCTAAGTATGACTCGAAGATTTTTCATGAACATCATGTTACATTGACGAATTGTTATAAGATGTTATGACAATGTTGATATCTAATTAAAAGGTTATTAGATAACTAGTGTAATGATTATTCTAATGGAATATGTTTGGATATAGAATTACATCCTCAGCCTAGAACAGTTTCCAGATTCTATAGATGAACAATTTATTAATTGTTGTGCAAATTGTCATAGCCAACAAACTTGAAAGTGTGGAAGGTATCAAACATTACACAATAGATATTCAAGTTTACAGAATTTTAAAGAGCATATTGTTGTTTGCATACAATGATGCTAATGAAATTGAGATGACACTCAATACTAGTCATGGTAGGATTTCATCCTTGTTAATGGCTATGTGTACTAGTTATGCTTAACTAAGAGCATAGTTGCATTATATATTAAAAGAATAAGATTACTTTAAACTTTAAAAATGTTTGAAAGTTTGATAATCATAAATTGGTGATTGAGGATGTCACACACTTTATGAAGTATTATGTGGCAATATCAAATTATTTGAATGCACACATACAAGAACTTCACCAGTTGAAATTCTTGAAATAAGTATTCTCAAAATTCTGATAGATCAAAGTTGGTTGATTTATGTCTTGTCAACAAGTATGATTTTCATAGCTTGAGACATAATTCATCAACTAGAATTTTCATGCATTGATCTATTTAGTATTTGGATAAAGGATGTTAAACATTTATTATTTGTAATGAATTTAAGTACTTGGTACGTTTATTTTCATTAATAATAAATTGTGTCCTATATTTGTATGTTTAATCCGTGAATAATTTAGCTATTCTAAATCGTCCGTTGTAAATTAATGATATAGGAATATCATTAAATTAAGGCAAATATGAGTTTTGGTATAATATGCTTGATAGTATATTGATGCGCTGACATGCCAAATTCACATGATATTCAATGAATTGAATACATGACTTATCCCAAACTACATGATGTTACTTTATGGATATTGTTATTAAGTAAATCATGAATAGTTATCCTCAAACTTGAGATACCAGATAACTGTTATGAATGTAGTGCATTCTATGGAACAATTTAAAGCTATACGTAACTGGTAGTCATAAGCATTGTTTTCGGAATTATTACAAAATTCATAGGTTATTCTTGTAGTCAAGATAGAATTTGTTCATTCAAATTTATTTTGGAGTTTAATACTGCTGGGCCCCTCGTAGGGTTGACAAGATATTTGCATGACCATGCCCAAGATCTCCCTTGAAATGTTCAAAAGATTTGGTAATCTTGTTCAATCACAAACAACGAGAAACAAAATAGTTAAATAAAGAATGACTTAGATCCATATCTTTATTTAACGTAGTATTAGTAACAAAAGGATAATAATAATGATGAATCATTAAAAGGTTTTTCCAGGAGACCTTACTCGAGTTGTACTAGATGCATCGAAGTCTTGCTAGACGCTAACCGATGTGATTACACTATTAAAATATGTCAAAGTGGGAGCTGTTAGTTTATGGACATTATTTTAGTAGTCGTATGTTATGATCGAACTCGAGATAACGGGATTGCACACTTTATGTATGAAGAGTTAATGAATAATAATTATTTATAAAAAGTTATATTTAATTACTATATACACAAAACACATAACGACTGTTAGTATTTAACGGATAATGACTAACGACCGTTAGACGAATAAAAGAAAAGTTTTATAGATGGAATATTGGAGATCAAATGAGGTTCTAGAATCCCCTAAGGGACCTAGATCGACCGGCCATAGGGTTAGGATTTCCTTAATCCTAATCTAACTTGGACTCCAAGATTTGCATCCTATATAAACAAACCTTAGGGTCATTCTTTTGTACCTCTTGTGCACTTGCTAATACCCTAAAGTTTTCTTCTCTTTTTTCTTTGCTATTGCCGATCGAACAAATACCCCTAAGGGTTTCGATTGGTTTGTTTTAAACAAACAAATTGTTTTGTGTTTCTTTTACTAGCATAATCATTTACTTGGTATTAGTACGTGTGTACAAGAACGTGAATCAAACACAATATTGTTTGATTCTTGGATTGAATTGCAAAATCGGTGAGGGGCAATTCGTGTAATCCTTATAAACCCTAATTAGGGTTCATCACTATTGTTGTTTGGATTAGATTCTTGTTTGGCTAGAATCTTAAGGTACGCTATTATTTATGTTTGGGTAATTAATTTATGCATTATATTATCTTACTTGCTTCCGCTATTACTTTGATACTTTATGTGTTTTATTTATGATTGTCATGATATTAAAATTCCAAGATAAACACATTCTAGTTTCCATACCGTAATTCCTTTTTACAACCAAACATCCTTTAGTACTTGAACCATAATCCTAAATGTTCCCACATCCTTGCGGCTCCGGATTCCTCCAATCCAGCTGATTTCGAAAAACGTTTGCAACGAAGGCGAGTTATCGAATTCTGAAAATCATTTAAAATAGCTTGTGATTATAAGAAATTTAATCGTTACAAAAGGAAGCAAAACTTTAATTACTCATAAACCCCAAAATGCAAATAATGTTAAAACTTAATATCATGCATAAGTTAAGACGTCGACCGATTTACGATAGCAAAAGATTGTACTTGAACCATAATCCTAAATGTCCCCACAGGCCACATCCATAGACCATAGTCATCTCTATATCCATGTTCAATTTATTACTCCTACTGCATGGATTTTATGTCATCGAAGGATCCTTACTACTGCTCACGTCACCTTCGATTTAAATGTTTTTTAGCTCCTAAAATTAACTTTCTTCAGGTTCGTACATTTAGTCACCTTGATATTTATTCTCGATAACTACACTTGCCTTCCATATTGTAAGCAACCCATACCATTATTCATTAATATAAGTACCCTAAAGACGTACTATAGATAACTCTACATGATACATAACTTTTGATATTTTAGGATGATAGTGATTTACTGATTAGTTAGACCATGGGGAATTGTCAAGCTGCTGAGGCTGCTGCGGTGGTGATTATGCACCCTGGAAATAATAAGATCGAGAGGATTTACTACTCGGTTAGTGCTCGAGATGTTATGAGTTTGAACCCTGGACACTATGTAGGGGTTATAGTGACGATGCAAGGACCGAAGTTAGAGAATGGAACGCCGGTTAAGAAGCTGAAGCTTCTGAGGCCAGACGATATGTTGGTCATTGGTAATGTTTACCGGCTCGTTTGTTTTGAAGGTAACTTAACCAATTAACAGCCTACGACACGTAATGTCTGATCAACACATTTTCGTGCACAACCGTTTTTTTTTCCTTAATAATTCAGTTCGAAAGTTGTAAGGAATTATTCTGTGGTGAATATGTGTATAGTATATGTGACATGTATAGATTCCGCTCTAGCCAATTTTTGTGTGCAACTAACATTCTAACAATGTAAAATGTCCATTTTTTGTGTCTAATGTTTAAATTCTTTTAGATGTACTGAAAGAGTTTGCTGCGAAGAAGTGTGTGAAGCTAGGAAAGTTATTGAAGGAAAGAGGAGTGCTCGTGCTCGAGAAAAAAGGACGTCCGGTTGGACCAATATTAAAGGAACCGGATGCACCCTCTATCAAGGTAATTTAGCTTTCGATTGTTAAATAAAAAAAGTGAAAAAAGAGACACACAACATTGGGATGACAGATTTAAACGTTTCTTCAGATTTTATAGTTTTTGGATAGTATTAATCTGTATTAAAAGTCTTTTTGCTGTGATCATATTGTTACTTTTGGTTACCAGTGACAATTAGAGTGTTCGCTTACTTTGAAAATTATTTAGGAGTGTTTTCTTAGGGCTTTCACTACTTTGGGGATAGCGTTTCGAGTCGCCTTTCGACATTGATCATCTCAAATTGAATACTTTAAAGTTAATAATTAGTCGTAGAAGATAGGGTAACTTGTATAGAAATGGAACACAGTTTGAACGATAGATATATACACCTGTTTTATACAGTAATAAAATCAAACAGAAACATCATTTTCCAATTTGTATATATGAATAGTTCAAACGAATCAAAGAGCTCACATGGGAGCTCATGCTAAGCGTTTACTATCACGAGATCGACCAGCTTGTTTATCCTCAATTTCGATCGTTGCTAATGCTGGATGCAAGCTCAATTTGATTTGTAAATGACGTATATGATTCTATGAATAACATGATGTACTTAATTAAGATCAACTTTATTGCAACTTTTAGTAAAGCGAGCAGTTCGACCATAGAAATTGTGATTTTTTACGCCATTATGATTTATGACATTCACATTGTGTGGTTGGCGTTGTTTGATCACAAAATGAGCTAACGAATCTTTTTTTCTTTGTCATTATTTTCCAATTTCATGAAAGCCTCTTCTTCTTTTACTGTTTCAGTACATATAATACTCTTTATCTTTGTACGTAACAGTACACTATTCATGCATCAAAAAGCTGAAAACATTGCTTGCATTTACGGTATACCTTTTCCTAACTTTTTGCTAGTAGTTGGGGAATTTTCCTTTTCAAATTCAGTGATTTCAGAGTGAAATTTGTTTGAACTTTGGTTCTCATTTAGGATCCCAAGTCCGATTTCTATAAGGGCACTAGGAGTGGTGGACGGCATGGAACAATTTATGGTTCATACCGGCGGTAACACCGCCGGCGGTAGTGAATTTATGCAAAAAATTTATGGTGGGAGGTATATGATACCGGTGGTGATGAATTTTAGTTTATGGTTCATACCTCGACTGACCCCACACCTTTTCAACATCTATTGGCTGAATTTTAGTTTAATGGTTCATACCGGTTATAAAAAAGAAATTTTTTTTTTGGAAGGGATGAGAATTTATCGGTCGCCAGTGAATTAGGTTGGGAGGGATGAGAATTTAGGGGAATGAGTTGGCTGAAGTTTATTGGCTGAATTTGAGAGGTATGATAAATTCATTCTCACCACTCCTAGTGCCCTAAGAAAATGAAAAATCATATCTTTGGGCTTGCAACATGCACATGGTGATATAGAATTAAAGATGAATATCAAATCTCAGTAGCATTCATGAGCAACAATTTGCTTTTTATTAACATGATTTATTAGGATGTTTGTTTTGTTCTTGTGATTTACGGAGTACAAGTTTATATGTTCCTTAAAAGTTGTTGCAATTATTCTTATGCTATTATGATACCATTAATACTTGATTAACCTTGATTTTAAACACGTAAGTGTTCCCAGAATGCTCATCTACTCACACGTCGATCTTTGTGGGTTAATTCACTTGGCGGCCCGTAAGTGGTAATATCAAATTCACAAGTTTTTGTTGACAATTGAACTTACGAATTTCGTTACGAAAACACCAAATGCAACACGTCGATCTTTGTGGATTCCTTACTTGGACCTGTAGATATAATTAGTTGGCCAAAAGCCCACACCATGATTTGCAAAAAAAGATAAAAAGAAAACGTATACGCTACATGAGATGTGTCTATAAGCTAAAAAAGATCGATCATATTTCTGTACCTATTTCCTGGCACGCAACTTATTTGTATTGTTCTAATTAGTAGGAGACTCCTAAGAGAATAGTATCAGACCCTTTATTTTGAGTCTTTATTACACATGGAGACATTCTAGTGAATGGTACAAGATTAAATAAGAAAATCCTTATAAATCATATGGGTACGTAGTTTGTATGTGCACACATAGTTTTGTCGATCTTTTCTAACGTGACACACTATTGTGTTTGTTTACATGTTTAGAGCCACAAGGTGCACCACGATGGAAGTAACAGCAATAGAAGCAGGACAGGGGGACGCCATCATCACCATCAGCATCAATGGAAACCGGTCTTAAAGAGTATTTCGGAATTTGAAAATTGAAACTCGAAGAAACTTTCTCATTGCACATTGTTGCACTTGGTACGTAGTTAATGTAGAAATTGGATATTTCAAGAAACTTTCGTTTGTGCTCAGTTATATATACTAAGTATTCTAGCTGCAACAAGTCTAACGTTACTGGCCGGGTGCCCATATCGAATGTAAAATCATGGATGCATCGAATGTATGTAAAGCTGGATTTGGATTAGAGTTTATGAGAGGTCGGTCACGGTTTGTTAGTCGCACTGATCATGTTAATTATCAGGGTTTGAATAGTTTGCTGATAGTTTAAACTTTATTATATCAATGATGCTCGATGAATAAATTCGTTCAGTTGGTCTAGTTGTTTTGATTGTACGTGGTGCTCATCCTTTGGTTGCTTCACAAATTTATCTGTGCATGTTGTATCGTATTATTGCTTAACTATTTATAATGTACGGTTATGCATGTAAAACACACTAGAACACGTCAACTACTAATCATTGGATAATTAGGCCCAAGCCCGATTTGTGGGTTTTAGGAATTAGGGTTTTACCATTATAAATAATAGTCATCAATAAAGTTATACTTACGGGGTTTTATCAAGCTAACATGCTATCGAAACGGGTCTGATCCTTAGACCTAGGTGGCTATGTTGAGCCGTCTCTCATAGACCACCCGTCAAACCCTAAGCCTCTTAATTATCAAATCAAATACCATTCCTTGAAAAAAAAAAAGGCAACTCTAAATATAGTCTTCTGGTTCTTGCCGACACATAATATGATATTGCCGAGCCCAGGTATACTAAGTGTAACTTTATTTTCAGAACCATGTTAAGTGCGAGAATTGCGAGAACTCGATGTACACCGTTAGATGAGTTGATCAATGGTAAAAAACGATTATGTCATTTATGTAAATAACTAAAAGATAATGTAGATCGGTGTAACTGTTTGATGCGTGGTTTTGCGACCTTACAACAAGTTTTACCTCTTGAGGGATCTCGAGAGGCTTGCAATCCCCACCAGGCAGTGTACCTGACCGATGTAGTATAGTGTAGTGGCAAGTACCGGGGGATTGATCGTTCTCTAGGGGAATAGTGTCGTTAGGATTGAAAAACTACTCTAATAGGTCTAAGGGTGAGGGAAGATTCTTTTTGTATTTTTATATTTTTTATAAAAGCAAATAAAAATTTCGGGTTTGAAGGAGTGGGCGGAATTAGTTGCTAGTCAACTAACCCAAATAACTACAATTACAAATAAAATAAAATAACTGAAAATGAAAAGGTTGTGGAACTTATATGGAGAGAAATGTGTTTACTTAGATTTTCTTACTCCCTAACTATCTTTTACCGGTTGATTAGTGTGTATTAATTGCGTGGATGACGGGTGTATTCCTTAATACCAATTGTGGGGTGGCGTACGTACTTCCCCAACTCTATAAGCTCCTACTTCACTCCTATGTCGAGCCGGCTAAGAAGCTCCTAACATGGGATCACTAGAATTCGCTCATGTATTAAATACAACCATAAAAATCTTAGTACGCATTGGTTCATGTTTCTTAAGACGTTCAAGCAAGTTACCGTATAGGAGGTTAGCCAGTTTTCTTAAGCCTAACATCGATAAACAATCATCCAATACAATTGATAACACACCAACAACCAATAATCAATAGTTAGGTTTCATTAGATCTAAGCAAACACAAGATAAATCTAGCCTAGCATGTTAATTAAAAGACAAGAACAAGATATAATCAAACAACACATAGACATATTGAATGATTAATTGATTACTTATCTTCAATTAAACATGGAAGATCCAAGGGTATAAAACCCTTAAAAATGGCAGAAAATTCGTCTTAGGGTTTCTCCTCACAAAGTTGCACACTAATGACTAAAAATTGCAAAACTATATATAGAATTTAGGGGCTGACGGCGTCACGTTATAGGAGGTGACGCCGTCACCTCGCCGCGGCTAGGGTTCCCGGATGGTCTTCCTGACGCCGTCCCTCTTTAATCCTCAAAAATTCACTCTGGCGCGTCAAGGGTTGACGCCGTCACAATTGTGCTTGACGCCGTCTCTCTTTAACTTAAACCGTGACGGCCTTGATCACCTTAAAGGGTGACGCCATCAGACTTCCTTTGTAAAACTTTCTGGCGCGTCACGTGTATTTGTCATATCCACCTCTTTTGCCAAGCCGTGACGCCGTCAGGAGCAATCCTTGACGCCGTCACGTGTACTTTTTCCAGCAGCTTTGGAGACTTTGTCGTTTTCTTCACTTTTATGCTCCAAAAACGTCCAAAATGCTTCCTTTTCCAGATTTCTTCTCCAAAGTACCTAAAATGACAAAAGGAACGATTTAGGGCAATATTTGATCAAATAAATACGATTTAGGGCTTAAATGACCCCCTAAAAGCGGTACACTTTTCGCTTCATCAAATACCCTTACACTTGAAATTTGCTTGTCCTCAAGCAAATGCGCTTTTATTCTAATCAAAATACAAGTTAGGGGTCATTTAACGCTAATATAAAAGTAATTACAACAAATAGTCGTTCCACTTTAATCATAATAAGCACGGAGATTACAAACTAGCACCACACAAGTAGTGTTTAGATACTCACATCTCTCAGGTGTCATAAAAGTATATCTCATAAATGCAAATGGATAATATCTCTCACTACCTGTCATAGCAAATAGATTACCATAGGCTTAGGAAAGGGTCAAAAACCTCCTCCACTAGGCGTAAGCACCTAAGATAAACTATCAAAGAGGGCTTTTAAACGGGTTATAACGTTAGGTGTAGGGATATGATAAACACGGTTTTGTTGGATAAGGGATATTTTACTGGTGGCGAGTTAAAGATCTTGATTAATTACATGTACAATATGGCGTTGCTAAGCCAAGACTAGACTCGACTTAAGCTAAAAACAAAATAACAAAAACATAAAATAAACATAAAATGAAACGAGATGGTAGTCCGTATGTTTTTTTCTACTTTTCTTTTTCTCATTTTTTTTTTTGTATTTTTCTTTTTCTTTTCGATTTTTTTTTTTTTTTTTTTTTTTTTTTTTTTTTTTTTTTCATACACTCTTGCCCTACCATCCAAAATAATACATCGTAGGGGCGTTGCATTCCCCTTACACTTGAACTTTTACATAACTTCACAAATAACTATTCTAATGACTCGAATTAAGATAATCGAAACACTTGGAGTACTTTTAAAATATTTAGCACATATGGGGGTAATAATGTTGTTCTTCCCCCTTACTCCATTACACTAGTACTTTACCCATGAGTCCCAATCGTCCCAAAACAATATGTACAAGGATATGACTCGACTTAGCAACCATGTAATCAATTAGATAATTAACTTGGGGTTTAAACAAATGTTGTCACAATAATGCACTAAAAATGAGTGCATACCAGGTAGGCTAAGGCGATTTGGGTGTACATTTAAGTGGGGTGTAACAAATTCTTACTTTAAGTAAAATGCTTAAAGGTCGAAACGAAAAGATAGGCTCTGAAGGGTGTACTAGGGGTATCGTGTACTAAAAAATGAGTACAACGTAAAGGGTGTGGGAGAATTACTTGACCAATGTAGCCAATGTAATTATAACAAAAACACAGGTGTAAAACAATGGGTTAATCCTAATGCCTCTTATCATGTAGTAAATCTAACTACACGAATGTAGTCTCACTTGTGGCCTCGGAATGGTCCTAACGCAAGTTCTAGAATCTAAGTGCTACCGGTACACACATCATAGCATAAATGCTTTTTCTACCAATTCTAGGGGCGAACCTCACATATTTGGGGGTGGAAAATTTTTTAGTGGTACGATTTTTGTGCTAGTCATATAACTCCTATCCATGAGACGCTCATTAAGATCAAAGTTTCACTCCTATATGTTGTAAAAAAATTTAAATTTGGCACTAAAATTGCATTAACAGGTATTTCTCTCAGTTTTATTACACATCTACCATTAAACAAACAAAAATCAAGCGTAATAGCATTCTCTAAGGTATCGTACTTTACCCCCCTTACACTTAAGATGAACATTGTCCCCAATGTTCAAATAACAAGATGTAAAAGTAAATAAGGTAAAAGAATGAAATCAAATACTCCCCTTATTCATTTGGTGGATAAAGAGGTAACATGGTTAGATCTTCTTCCAAGAGAAAGTAGAAGCTCCAAGACTAATGCATCGCCAAAAGCTAGATTCCACATACATCTCCTTGTCCAAAATAACCTGTTAAACCTGAGAAAACAAACACGAAAACCTGCATAACATCGGCGGGATAAATCTATATAAGGATATAATGCTTGTGGAATGATTATTTTGCAGATTCCTGGAGTTTATAAGTTAGAGATTTAATAAAAACTTTTTATGATTCCGGTAGAAAAACAAAACTTTCAAAAATTTCAGAAAATTAAAACCTGACGCCGTCAGGTTGTAAGGCCTGACGCCGTCAGAAATGATCTGACAGAATTCTCATGTTAAGTTTCCTAAAAATTTCTGGAAAAACCTATACCTTACTTCCTGGAATTCCTGCAAAACATCATTATGACTCGATACAAGCATTTGACTCAAACAATTACTAATATGTATGTTAATTTAATATTGTTATGATTCATGTTCATTTGTTCTAATAAACCGATTTGGATTTCCCTTACACTTATCTTTTGCAAAATACCTTTATATGTAGTTAAGACGAAGTTAAAAACAAGATAAAGCATTTTCACAATTTAGTTTCGAACATGAATCAATAATAATAAAAATTAAACATACATACGGAAGCAAATAAAATCAAACAAACAAATAAATAAACACACAAAGCAAATAAAGCTTGGGTTGCCTCCCAAGAAGCGCTTTTCTTTATTAACGAGTCTTGTAGCTAGACTCAAAGTCACGTACATTACGTGATTCCATCATTGGTCACGGTTTCTAGGTTCCCCTTTGACTCTCTATCAGAATCACTTTCATAGTAAAGGTATTTCGGGTCCTCGAGATCAAGAGGATTGTTTTGGTATTTAGAACTAAGCTCCTTAACATGCTTAAAGAATCCACTTGACAGGTCAAAAGTGTCCTTACATCCTCTTCTCACATCATCATCACATAACACGAGCTGGGAACTTAACCCATCGAGCCCTCCATAATCAATCTCCTTGAATTCTCTCATCTTGTAAGGCGTTTGGTATGAGATTTCCCTAATCCCATCAGTGAAAGTCATGATCCCATTGAGCTCGTCCACAACCAAGCTTGTGGCCTTGCAAAAAGGTGCCCCAAAAACAACTTGTGATAACCTGGGATCGATGTACTTTTCGATATTATCGACGATTACGAAGCTCATAGTGAATGTCATATTTCCTACAAACACCTGTACATCATCATCTATGCCGATGTCATCCTTCCCTTTATGAATCATCCCCCATCTGCAAATGTTGTTATAATGAAACAAGGACATCACATTTTTGGGTAAACATGTGTCAATGTAAACATTATAAAAATGCTTGTGACCAATCATGCAAGGTATTTTGAGATTATTCGGATCACGTCGCTTAATTCGGCCAGGCCTTCTACCGTGTAGCCCCCATGTGTTGCAAATTGCTGATGGTTGATACTCATACACTTCTTCACTGCCATCCCGAAAAATCACTTTCCTGACACCATCGGTAAATAATGCACTACTATCATCCTCATCGAGTATCACTCCCGTTGCTTTTATGAATGGTTTGCCTAGAACAAGGCTAGTTAAGGATGGGCTGATGATCGAGTTCATGTTATTAAATACAGTTAGCTCGATATGAAAGAGGAACTTTTCTATCACAATTGGTACCCTTCTTATTACCCCGATGATATTAAACCCTTCATATTTGACCTGTTTGGTGAAGGCTTCATTATATAGAGAAAGGGATATTGCATTCATAGAAGAGTTGGGGTTTATGTAGGCATCTTTTATAAACTTTTTCCTAGTGGTGCAAGATATCTTAAAGACCCTGGGAGCGCCATCCTCTATTCTCTCTCCAAATCCCATAGGCAGCTTTGCTGTGCCCCTCTCAAGTTCCTCCACCAAGGGGTGGTCTAGCAGTCCTGGGAGCCCATGAGGCATTTCGGATTTCTCTTCCGAGCCCTTCTCATCACTCACCTCTCTTGTACTAGAGTTCTTTGGTGAGTCTAGATAGTCGTTGGGCGCCTCGGGGTTCTTTTTGGGAACTTCACCCTCCATTTCATTGTCCACATTCTCGGTTGATTGTTGGTCCAGGTTGGGTTTAGGAATAGGTATTGTTGTAATGGTGTTCACGAAGTGGAGTGGTTTTGAAGGGGTATGAGTATCTCTAGTTTCTTTTCCGTTTTGTGATATGTGTTTGAAGAGTTTACTAGGGTGCTTGATTTTTACAGGAGGGGGTGTTTGGTGAGTCACCGTGACAGATTTGATCTCATTAACTGATTCCTCCCTTACAGTCAACTATTTTCAACCAAGGATATTGGTCAACTAAAGTCGAACCGTAAGGGAGAAAAATGCAATTTAAATCCGTGGGAGTTAAGTACATGAGTACAGAAAAGTGCATCCCCGGGTCGTTATGTCCCAACGAGGTGTGTAAAGTGTAATATAACGAATGTGTGTGTTGAAATGATATGGAATATACAGAAACAGGAATCTGATTGACTAACACTAGGAATGTGAATAGTCATAGCTCTGTCACAGCTGTATCGTTAAAAACGTACAATCAGAAACCTAAAAACGCGAAAGATATACAAACGTACGTTTAAATTAAACGCAAACGTACAAAACGAAATAAAACAAACATTCCCAAAGAGGGAATTTGCATGCCTTGACGGCTTAAATGCAAATTAAAAAAAAATAAAATAAATAACTATATTTACAAAGTTATTATTATAATAATTAGAAAATCTAAAAACCTAAAATGTAAGTTCTATCTAAAAAATGTGAAAGATAATTAAAAACGACTAAAAACGTAATAAAAATGATTATCTAAGGCTTACGTATACAAAAACTACAAAGAAAACTAAAAACGCGCGTTTTTATTAAAAACTATGTACGTGCGCGAGTTAAAATGTAAAATTTGTGAAATATAAATACTATGGGTACAATTATAATTTTTACATGTTCTATATGATAAAAGAAAATTTTAGAAAAAAGAATTATATTTTTTTTGACTTTTATATTTTTTATTATGATTTAATTACTATTATACAAATAAAAATACGAAATAAATACTAAACGTATTCTAAAAAATCTGAATTTTTTTATATAAATACTTTACATGATTACAGATTTATTAAAAATAAAAATGACAAAACAGCTTATGCGGATAAGCTAATATAAGCTGAAAAAGAAAATAAGCTATACGAAAAAGAACAAGGTTAAAAGGAATTAATCCCCTTCCCATATCAGAACTGGTGCTCCAGAGCAGATGGGAAGGGGGTGTGGTTGTGTGCATGTTATACTATCCGATAGGTCGCGAGTTCGAATCCCACACCCCACACTTTTTGCATTTATTTTATTTTTGGATTTTTATTTTACAAACTAACTTTTTAACTAAATATAAACAACTTTTAAAAAGAAACTATTTTTAAAATAAGCTAAATAGGCTAGTTCAAAATGCTATTTCACAACAGTGGGTGGTTTTAAGGTTTTAAAAAAACTTAGAAAATTCTAATTAAGCTATAAGCTATAAAATAAATTATAAGCTAAAAGAAAAAGATAAAAGGGACTGAGTTACTATTAAAGAAGCTAAGAATACAAGAAAAAGCTATGGCTTAAGGTAGAAAAGCTCTCAACAAGCTCGAACCAAAACCAAGTCTGCTGTTGTACTTGTGGAGCAGGGCAAAACTGCCCTTGTTCGAGGCCTGGTTTAGTGGTCTTAGAAGGTTCTAAAAATCAAGAAAAAAATCCTAGATGTACACAAGCTGGGGAGCTATATGCACCAAAAATTTCAGGTTCTAACTCCTTACGACGAAGAAATGAAAAATCGCCGAAAATCAGCCCAGAACCACCAAATACGCAAATTTAGAAAAAAAGTGCAGATTTTTTGCAGATCAAAGGAGAGCAAAAGAGAACAAGCTAGGCTATTTGGTATTCACTAAAGGGACTAAGGGGAGTTCAAAAGTGCCAAGGAATAGGCCAGAATAAGGCTGAGCTTATTGCAAGCTTATTTGGACAGTTATGAGGCTGAAATTAACTAAGCCTATAAAAACTTTGATTTTCTATCTAAAGTGCTAATAAAATCTTCAAAACAGCTTATTATGGCTTGTATAGACTGAAACAAAGTTAAGCTTTTGGTAATTGTACAGTGATAGTGCATAAAATGTGAGCTTATGGTTTAGACAGTCAAGCATAAGCTTGACTTGGATGGAATTGAGGCTTCAAAGAGCCTGTAATAAGCTCCACATTGAAAGAGAAAGATAAAATATGATTTGTACAAGTATTATGAACAAATATTAACAAGATAGTGTACTGGAATTAACCAATAAGCTCAATTAAGCTAATAAGCAAATCCAAGGTACTGCTAGTAGTACAAAGGTACTGCTAGTTCATTCTCAGTATATACTGAGAAAGTGGGACAAGTTAAAAGCTTGTAGCAGCCCTAGCAAATAAGCTAGGGCATGGAATTAAAGTGCTGAATCATAAAGATGGGTAGATTAGCTTAACAAAAAACTAAATTACGCAATCTCATGATCACTAATGAGCTTTTAGGAGCTGAGGGAAATGGTGTAAATTCACTGAATTCTCAGTGAATTGTTGTGAATGGGCAAACAACAAGCTCCTATTTAACTTACCAAATAAGCTCACACAAGCTACGCAAGTATTGAGACACTGAGTATGACTGGTTAGCCTTTTGAAAAGCCAATTATTCACAAGCTCAGGTTCCAATAAGGGCTTAAATGAACTTAGGAAAAATCACTCACTTCCCTGTTTGCTTCAGTGAAGTGAGTTATTTTGTAACAAAAAGGAGAGGTGAATTAAGCTATCCTACAAGCTACTAACTGAAAAACAAGTATAAACATAACAGACAAGCCACAAGAGCAACACAAAACAAGAATTTACATAAGCTAAATCTTAACAAATCAAAAATGTGCAGGCCTACTGCCTGCACAGGGCATATTTGCAGAAAAAGAATTTGACTTTTTACAAAAACACTAATAAGTTGACTAAGGTGAATTTAGATCCTATACTACTGACTCAATATGTAATATTATGCAACAATAACATGAAATAAACAAAGACCAACAACATTTAAACAGGTATGCAGGTTTATTTGATCTAGCCACCTCACAGTTCTCATAAGGAGGAAGTCAAGTGTCAATTTGACTTCCTCTCATGCTAAACCCCTTGGTGAATGTTTCCATGAGTTACTTAGACCATATCAATAGTACATCAAACAAGAACAACCATCAAAACAGCCTATAACACAAATTCACTACTAAATCCAAACAACCCTTTAATAAACCTTAGTTGAGATTTTCAAGTCAAATAACTGTATAAACTAATCCTGTCTAATCCAGAAGCTTTAATTTGTCAAATCAAACTCTTTTCAGCATAAACAAGTGGTCAAACAAGTCTAGACCTAGGATTGTTCAAAATTTTGCATATTGACAGTTAAATTGAATTTCAAAGCACAAATAAAATCCAAGACATAAGAACTAAAGATTACACTAGATATGCATTAACAAACATCAAATAGACAGAAACAACAAGAAATTAAAGCAGGTAAACAACAAGAATATTAAAATGCAAAAACTAAGAAAATGGCTTACAAATGATCATCAAACTGAGACTTTGGAACCAAGGACCAAAACCACTACCTATAGCCTCCCATGAGGCATCTAAACCATGGCCATCCAAAAAGTACCATGCTCCAAGCAGAATTCACCATGTAACCATATATTTTTTTTTTTGATTTCTTTTCTATTTTCTATATTTTTTAGTGATTTTTAAACTTTAAAGATCCAAGCTGAATTATTGTATCTAAAAGCTTGTTTAGCTTTGTCAGGAGCCTAAGTTTGCTATTAGAGTCCAGATAATCAACTAAGATTAACAATAATGGAAATACTTGAAATTTAAATTGACAATTAAGTAAAAACATTGAATTTAAAAGCAAACATGAAATTAAACTGAAATGAAAGTTTCATTAAACTATTTTGAAGATCAGTACAACATTTAAAACATAAAAAGACATTTAAATTAAGAAAGCAATAAAGTTTACATTACTCTACGTGACCAATGGCTAGCCCAAGGTAGTCTTCTCTTTGCCTCTCCTTCTGTATTTATTGATTCTTTGGAGTCCACTTGAGTTTTCAGTCAAATCCCACCAATAATCTTGAACGTTGGATGAGTTAAACACATCCTAGCCATACACCTCAGTTTTGGCGCCAAAGTATCTTCAAAGATATTTGCAGTTGCGTAAAGCAATTTTTGGTCAATTAATAAGTTTTGGGGTGTTGTGGAGGTGGAGGAGACAGGAAAAATAGTGGGTGAAGAGGTGGAGGGCAAAACAATGGACTGGTAATGGAGGGTGGTATTGGTTGTGATTTTGGCGGTATAGTGGTAAGAAGGAGACGGGTCAAACCTTGTTTGACCCTGATATTAACTAAGGGTGTGGGTGGGTTTGTAGCTGGGCTTGTGGTGTTGGGCCAGCTGGGTTTAGTTTAGGATTTGGACTTTTGGATTTAGGTTTAGTAAATAAAGCATGGTCCGGATTTGGTTTGTAGTTTAAACATAGGGACCAAACTTGTAATTTCTGATTTGTTGATGGGCTGAACCTGTAACATTTTATAAGTTATCACAAGGACCAATATTGTCAAGTTAGTTAAACCATAGGTCCTATTTTTCATTTATTGCAATTTTAAACACCCGGGGACCTTTTATGACATTTTTCAAAGTTGAAGGGGTGAAATTGTAATTTTTCCAAAAGTTATCAAAATTGTTCCAAATTATCATTCATGAATAGTTCAAGGGTTTAATTTGATAAATTTCCATTTTATAAAACCCAGGGACTAATTTTGCCAATTTTGTAACTTGAGGGGTAAAAGTTGCCAATTTGTGTAAACTTTTATCCAGGGACTATTTTGAACATGTTTGATTATCCAAGGACTAAAGTTAACTTTTCATTCATTTTAAACCTTCAGGGACTAGTTTTGCCAAATTATGAAACTCCAGGGACTGAAAATGACAATTGTGTAAACTTTGTGTGTTTTTCACTTGTTTTTCAATCTTTTGTACCTGAATCACATAAAAACACATTTTCATGATATTTGTACCATTTTGTGAGTCATTTGTGTGTTTTTGGTCGTTTTGTGGGTTTAATTAATACTAAATATATGTGTATTTAGACACATATCATTAACTCGTGCCAACTCACAAGTTGACCTGCCAGCAATGCGATCATTGATAACCTTTAACAGGTTATCAACCTTGTTGTTCATATCAACTTGCTGTTGTCTGAATTGATTCTCAAGTTTGGAGAGCTGTGTTTCTTGAGAGAGAATGAATTTTTGCAGTGATTCCTCGTGATTTTGTTGTTTATGCGTATGCTGATGAGGATAATGTTCAGACCAGGTGAGTGGGGGAGAGTCATTGAATGATACGCTTCGAGTTTGGTTCCAACTAAAATTTGGCTTACTCTTCCATGCCTCATACCTATCTTCGGAATTCTTGGGTCCATAATTAGTGGTGAGCCACTTATCTCCCGCCTTATCGATTCGCGAGGATGCGAATTCTTTGAAAGCCTGTTTGGGGAGTTCCATGCAATCATGAGTGTCGTGGGGACCACTACATAATTCACATGAAGAAGTGATTTTGTTCACTTGGCTTGAAGGTTTAGGAGCCTCGTAGGATTTCATAAGAAACTTGACTTGGTCTTCAAGTTCTATGATCCTACGGTCGGAAGTGCTTGAATTGTTCGAAGGCAAAGATATTGCCTTGACCGTTTTATTCAAATCACGGGGATCACTCCAACTTTCGTTGTCATAAAGAGCAAGATCTTCTAGGAGAGCCCATGATTGTTCCGCACTTAGATCACGTAGCTGCCTCGTGGAGAGATTGATATGGTCATAGAAGATTTGGACTTGGAGCCAAAGTTCTATGCCATGGTGAGGGACTTTTTGGAGTAAGTCCTTGAATCGAGTCCATGCCTCGTAGAGGGTTTCGCCTTGACGTTGTTGGAACATCAAGATATCATTCCTTAGCTTGGTAGTTCTTCCCGGTGGGAAAAACTGAGCAAGGAAACGAGTGGTGAGATCATCCCAAGAGGTGATGGATCCTGCGGGTAGACGCTCTAGCCATTGACTAGCTTGGTCCCGCAGAGAGAATTGAAAGAGACGCAGTCGGGTCGTCTCTCGAGTGGCAACATCAAGGTCTATGGAATCAACGATTTTGAGAAAGTCCTTGAGATGTTGATTAGGATCTTCGGAACGAAGTCCATGGAATGCGCATCCGCTTTGCACCAACCGGATGGTGTCGGATCGCAAGGGAGTGACATTGGCTCCTTGAGTGAGCTCAATGGTGTTTCGATAGCCATGGTGGCTAGGACGGGAGTAGTCTCCTAAGGTACAGGCTCTAGGAGGTGGGTGTTGTTGTGGTGGTGGGTTGTTGGGATCGAGGATATTACCACCTTCCATGATGTCGGATGGTAATGGTTACGAACAAAGAAACGAAGAAAAAAGATAGACTAAAGAAAACCTAGAAAAATAAAATAAAAATCTCACTAGAAAGGAATCTAGTGAGTAGACCTAATAAAATAAAAATTCAACCTAAACAATAACTATTCCCCGGCAGCGGCGCCAAAAACTTGATGCGTGGTTTTGCGACCTTACAACAGGTTTTACCTCTCGAGGGATCTCGAGAGGCTTGCAATCCCCACCAGGCAGTGTACCTGACCGATGTAGTATAGTGTAGTGGCAAGTACCGGGGGATTGATCGTTCTCTTGGGGAATAGTGTCGTTAGGATTGAAAAACTACTCTAATAGGTCTAAGGGTGAGGGAAGATTCTTTTTGTATTTTTATATTTTTTATAAAAGCAAATAAAAATCTCGGGTTTGAAGGAGTGGGCGGAATTAGTTGCTAGTCAACTAACCCAAATAACTACAATTGCAAATAAAATAAAATAACTGAAAATGAAAAGGTTGTGGAACTTATATGGAGAGAAATGTGTTTACTTAGATTTCCTTAGTCCCTAACTATCTTTTACCGGTTGATTAGTGTGTATTAATTGCGTGGATGACGGGTGTATTCCTTAATACCAATCGTGGGGTGGCGTACGTACTTCCCCAACTCTATAAGCTCCTACTTCACTCCTATGTCGAGCCGGCTAAGAAGCTCCTAACATGGGATCACTAGAATTCGCTCATGCATTAAATACAACCATAAAAACCTTAGTACGCATTGGTTCATGTTTCTTAAGACGTTCAAGCAAGTTACCGTATAGGAGGTTAGCCAGTTTTCTTAAGCCTAACATCGATAAACAATCATCCAATACAATTGATAACACACCAACAACCAATAATCAATAGTTAGGTTTCATTAGATCAAAGCAAACACAAGATAAATCTAGCCTAGCATGTTAATTAAAAGACAAGAACAAGATATAATCAAACAACACATAGACATATTGAATGATTAATTGATTACTTATCTTCAATTAAACATGGGAGATCCAATGGTATAAAACCCTTAAAAATGGCAGAAAATTCGTCTTAGGGTTTCTCCTCACAAAGTTGCACACTAATGACTAAAAATTGCAAAACTATATATAGAATTTAGGGGCTGACGGCGTCACGTTGTAGGAGGTGACGCCGTCACCTCGCCGCGGCTAGGGTTCCCGGATGGTCTTCCTGACGCCGTCCATCTTTAATCCTCAAAAATCCACTCTGGCGCGTCAAGGGTTGACGCCGTCACAATTGTGCTTGACGCCGTCTCTCTTTAACTTAAACCGTGACGGCCTTGATCACCTTAAAGGGTGACGCCGTCAGACTTCCTTTGTAAAACTTTCTGGCGCGTCACGTGTATTTGTCATATCCACCTCTTTTGCCAAGCCGTGACGCCGTCAGGAGCAATCCTTGACGCCGTCACGTGTACTTTTCCAGCAGCTTTGGAGACTTTGTCGTTTTCTTCACTTTTATGCTCCAAAAACGTCCAAAATGCTTCCTTTTCCAGATTTCTTCTCCAAAGTACCTAAAATGACAAAAGGAACGATTTAGGGCAATATTTGATCAAATAAATACGATTTAGGGCTTAAATGACCCCCTAAAAGCGGTACACTTTTCGCTTCATCACTGTTCTAAGGTTAATTTAGACATTTATCCACCCCTAAAAAAAGGGATAAACCGGTTTATCTCATCATACACTCCTCTCTCCTCTCAAAACCTAAAAACCAACTCCCCAAATCTATATGCCGCCTCCCACTACCTCCAAAATAAGATCTGGTTCTTGACCAAATAATTATCATCTTTCATGGCCGATTAGATCTGGTTCGCAATAATTTCGATCACGTTCGTGGCCGATCAGAAGTTCTATTTGTCGGGTTGGGGTGTTACAGTAATGAAATCGTTATTATTTTGTATTTAATTTAAGTCTGATTTGTCTTTGATTCGTAGTTGTCATATAGATTGAATGAGGATTGAAACCCGCGCTTCGCTGCGGGGTGTTTTCACATAGAAGTTTTATAGATGACATCTCAAATAGAAGCATATTATTTTTTTGTTCTTACAACAATCACTCACTTTTTACTAAAAAATAAAATCACATAAGAAGCTTTCAACATGTATGTTGTTGCTATGTTCCATAAGCCGCGTGGATCTCATGTGTCAATATCAAGAAGCAAACATGCAAGGGAGAGTCGCACATTATTTCCAGAAGTTATCTGTTAAATATAGTCCTTTCATAGCTGATTTTATATAATGTCAAACATAAGAGCAATACCAACCGTAGACTCATCCATACTTGAAGCAAGTATCTTGCATACAACATCACATAAAACATTTCGAGCATCGACTTCCACAGTATTTTATGTGGCATCATTCACCAGCATTCAAAAAAAAATTCTTAAGTTGTAAACCCTAACCTGTTTTGATCCCTTACCAAATCAACCCATTATAAATCCTAGTCACATTTTCAGTTATCAAGTAAACTGTTTTCAAACAGATTCTACCAGTCCACTTCAAAACCATCAATCACAGCCAATATTAACACAAATCATACCATCGAAATTATATCAAAATGTCACAAAATCTTAAATTCTAATTACAAAAACCAACGAAGTTAATGGAGCATTGAAATGAGCTGTGGTTAATTATTGCAATGGCTTAAGAGGGCGTTTGGAATTGCTTATTCAAGTACTTATCTACTTACACCTAAGCAAGTAAGCAGTTTGAGTAAAATGTTGCTTTTCAAGCAGATAAGCATTTTAAAATAAGCAGTCCCAAACACCCCTTAATATAAAGTTGGGTCGTTTTACAGGAAATACAATTGCTCAATTTGGCATGTCAAGACAAAATATGAGGACCAATTGGTTTTTACCCATTTCACAATAGCTAAGACACATAAATTCTATTAAAGATAAGAACTTTAGTTATGTACCTTAGATTAGGATCCCTTTTCACTAAATTCTGACCATATTTGTGCCATCGAAAGCTATCATCTGTAATATCAAACGCAATTGTAGTCTGAACAACTATTGATTTATGTAGCAGTCGACGTCGCCGGAATAACTTTGTTGATATCTGCATTAAATTTCATATGTAAGCACGAATATTGTTGTTAACTTTGTTGATATCTACATTAAATTTCATATAATGAAGACTGTTTGAGTTTAGATCTTTAGCATAAACCAAAGCATCCTTTTTAGGCAGCTAGAATAGAAAAATGTGTTTATCGAAACATGTTGACCAACCTTACGTGTTCATGCTCCAGTCTTGAAGACAATGTTTCTTTGCTTACTTTTTCTAATTGATTCAAATTTCTTCTTTTCGCTTTGTTCTGATTTAACGGCCTACATCAAAGTATGAAAGGCAAATTTGAACATTTAAAGGGGTGTTTGATATTACATGTTTTCAGCTTATATGCTTATAAAGAACCACCTTCATCGCACATATGAAAAAATATTAGTTAGCACAAAATAAGCAAATAAAGGACAACAAGTATAAACGACCTAATACACTAACAGGTTGTTCTCGTGCAATGCGAAAAATATTAGCAGTTGTATACCATGGTTAATTAGAAAACTAAAAGAAATAAGTATAAGGACCAATTGCCCACATGCTTGATTAAATGATGAAACTCTACTATAGGAATGATGAAACTCTACTATAGGAAAGGAAGTGAAAAAACAAAAAAGGAATTACCGAAGTAGTAAATCCTGTTTCTTGCATCCAACCCATCAAGATTGATATAGTTTGTATCGTGTGGATGCCAATCCTCTCATTCGTGATAAATTATACACTCCATGGTCTAATATGTTGGTCATCAAATGGATCAAATTAATTTTAAAAACTTATAAACCCAGACTAAGTAAGCTTTTTGAAGACTAATAAGGTTCATACTGGTGCGCCTGCATGACATTCTTTACAGTAAATTCCATTGCAAAAAGAACGACAGACACAGTGAACAGAAGGAAAAAAAAGAAGGGTTCAGAAGAGAAATTTTGTTTTTTTGTTTTTTTTTTTTTTAAAGGAGGAAATTGTTTAATTTGCAGAAAATCTGTATTTAATGTTACTCACCCATGGGCAGTGGATCATTCGTACACATGTTTTCATCGAGAATGAGCACATGTTGATCATTCGTACCTAAACACGCAAGTTATGAACTAAGGACTGTGAAATACAGAGTACATTGTTTTCATTACATAGTACTGTCACGGCGTTTGGATGTGCTAATATCGTTTCGAAGTACTGATTAGTGCTATTATTGTTTCAAAGTAGTGATTAGTAACTGCTTCATGAATCTGGTTTATTCAAGGATTTACATCTAAAATGACTGTCAAAGTTTAGTTGCAACGTCTGATTATTTAAAAGGTAAGAAACAATTTTTTTTATACACTTGAAACTGACTATCTATTGCTTAAAAGCACAATCTCAAATCATCAATTCCAAACAACCTGTAAATGCACATCCAAACACTCCATGTATAAACTAAAGTTACAAACTTTATAAAAAACACTTATGGTTCGACCATTAATCTTGAAAATTAATCCACTAAACATTATTAAATTAACATAAAAACAAACTTTAGTGTTTATTTAGAAATTGGAATAGCTTATTTTTTTAGCTATATAATCAATTAACCACATTACAACTCAAATTGCAAATTAAGCCATTAATCATCAACAAAAATCGTAAGTTGAAAATAACCCTAATACATGAACATACAAAAAAAAAATTGAATAAGATTCAATAGAACTCCAAATCGTACCTTTGGCTTAAGATCATTAATTTGCGGCTTGATTAATTAGTTAGTATCCCGAACACATGGCGAGCTTTTCATCAAACCTGTGATAACCGAAGTATAAAAAAATTAATAATAATAATAATAATAATAATAATAATAATAATAATAATAATAATAATAATAATAATAATAATAATAATAATAATAATAATCCAAACAAACATCATATATCTGCAAGATGTAAAATCAATACCAACGAACCTTTGGTGAAGAGATGACTATTGAGCTTCCAGGGATACTTGTGTGTTGCACGGTCCTACAATATCAAGAAAAGACACCCGTAAGTTTCAAGATCATTCTGGTTAATTTTTAAACTGCATTGTTCTGTGAGAAATATGTACCCAACTAATAATGGCATAGAAATATTAATACAAATTAAAGACAGTGAGTAGTGGCAATTTTAATCAGTAGGTTGTACATGGTTCCATCTAAATGTATCAAACAAATAGACAAAGCATTGAACTCAAGCAATGGTTGTACCAGTAATGTGATGTCCAACAATAGCGTGAGCCCTAGTGTAGTAAACAAACTTTAGCACAGCCATTCTACCATCCCTGAAAAAAAAGAAAAAAATAAAAGAAAGAAGAAGACCATTTCAGTTTTATTGTTATGCAGGACTCAATAAGCCAATTTTTCAAAGAAATTAGTAACCAACCGTGTTCATAGCCACAGGCTATGGATTCACTCTTTATCGATGGTTGTTGTCATCATCAAACTAAAACTTTAATAAAAAATAAACGTAATCTAGTTTCTTTAAAAGTCAAAAGGGTGTTTGGATTAGCTTAATCAGTTAGCGTATGGGCTTATATATATTTGGAAAAGCTTATAAGCCAGCTTGTTGCGGCTTGTAAACCAACTTGTTGCGGCTATTAAGCTTATCAAGCTTACGCTTATGGACCATTCCCTAAACCGGCTAAGTATGCTAATCTAAACACCCACAAAGTTTATGTTAATATAAAATACAGCCTCTATTTATCAATCTGAGACACATACATATGTAGAGTTCATTGACCAGATCGTCTTGTTATATAGGCATGATATACGACAATGATTTAAATCACATACATTGAGACCAACTTATCATCATCATCATCATCATAAAACTAAAAACCTGTCATCGAAAAGTAGACTAAAAATAAAGAAAATTACATACATGTCATCAAAAATTAAAATTATTATCATCCACCGTTACACCGGTAATTTTCATCCAAAAATGAAAATCATCCGTTATCTCATTGATCATTAGTTGCAGGTATTCATTTCTATTATTAGATAAATCAACCATACTTTAGGTTGAGCAAACGAATACAATGTTGACCAGTTCATACCTTGGTTCGTCCATATGGGTTGGCTCTAGATAATGGAAACATGAGCTGAAATTTTTGAAAAGAAAGATGGATTAATAATAGTAGGCTTAAAATCATAAAAAGAAACATGAAAGGTTATAAAGAACAGATGATAGTTAAGTAACTTCATGCATCTACAGGCTTCATTGCTTGAATTAGATTTAAAGTACCAATTCGTGACATAACACATCAAGGGCTTCTACACGCTTTCACCAACTGCTTAGGCTATGTTTGGCGGGAGCTTTTTGGGGCGATGAGCGGTGAGCAATGAGCTTTTTGATTTTTATTGTACGTTTGGCAAAGGAGCGGTGAGCTTTGCTATTTTTTAGGAATGCTCATTTTTTCAATGCTTCTTTAAGAAGCTGTGAGCTGTGAGCTGTGGCTACTGCTCATAGCTCACTGCTACTTTTACCAAACACAACCTTAGTCAAGAAAAATGAATCATGGCATTAGTTTGCAAGAACCTTAATAATTTAAAATGGCTTTACCTAAATGACTACAGCTTTTAATTATGAAAAATAAGAATAAGTTGTAAAAAAAAAAATAATAATAAAAAATAAAAAATAAAAAAAAAAAAAAAAAAAAAATCTACCAATCATAATATATTAAATGGACCCTAATTTTAAATTCATCAACAAATACTGTCATTTTACATGTTAGTTAACCCAATCAATAATTCAAGCACAAAAACACAAACCCAAAATTCAATTACCAATAAGGTAGTACTTGTTAATAAACATTGAATTCATTAGCCGAAAACCATACTTGTGATAGATCAAACAACTGATATTGAATTCATTAGCCAGAAACATAAATGTGATAGATCAAAGAAAATTTGTAAAAACCTTTCGGGTATAGGATTGGTTACATATTAATTTAGCACTAACAAATATTAAGACCCCTAAAATCATCAACTAATAAAAATCCAATACAATATTTGAAAAATTAATACAAAAATTATGATGTACACAAATATATGAAAGAGCATACCTGCAACTTGAACCCCTGACAATCACAATTTGTCACCATTTAATGTTCATCATGGCCCTGGAAATTTTTTGATAATCAAATTAATGGTCCTGCAAAAAGTAACAATAAACCCCATGAAATCCACCTATGACGCAAATTATGAATGATAAGACTTGAACCCTTGACAATCACAATTTGTCACCATTTAATGTTCATCATGGCCCTGGAAAGTTTTTGATAATCAAATTAATGGTCCTGCAAAAAGTAACAATAAACCCCACGAAATCCACCTATGACGCAAATTATGAATGATAAGACTTGAATGAGTAATATACCTTCAATCGTGAATTGTTGCCGTGATGTTTAGTTTTGACCAATTATAATCTCTGTATAATTGTTTTTAAAGTATAATGGAAATCAGTTTTTTCCGTTAAGATGAAAAGAAAATCTGAATCTTACAAAACCAAATACCCGCAAAGGATTTGTATCATCCTCCAGCCAGTGTTGAATATTTGGGTCACCGAATTTGGTGATATAAATGGACTATAGATGATGATGATAGTCTGAGATAAAGAAGATAAATGAAAGGGGTGGATTTTTCTAGAGAGATGAGGTGAGGATTAGATGATAAATTTAGTGAGACGGTGGGATAATGGCTGAATATAGATATCATGTTTATGAGGTTTGTGGAGAAGAAGAGTGTTGAAGAAGAGTCTAGATTAGGTATTAAAAATAACGGAGCTACAGTGTGTTACAGTGCTCTCTACAGTTGTTTTACGGAGCTACAGTGTGTTACAGTGCTCTCTACAGTTGTTTTACGGGACGGTGTGCTACAGTGTCTTAAACTACTTTTGTTTCATACCCACTGGATTAGTGACACTTGCCCCATTAAAAAAAACTAACCAATAGGGAAGCAACAACACGATCCCATTCCGTGATAAACCTTTTTGAACAGGAGCGCCTCCCCCCTTTTAGTATATATATATAATTTCTAATCGAGCTGGGAAACCCGTGCGTTGCTGCTGGAATGCGGTGCTAAGTCTTGTTTGAAAGCTGGTTATTAAGGACTAAATTTTAAAAAGATCGATAAACCAAATGACCATTTTTGAAGAAAAATAAATTTTTTTTTCGAGATTTTTTTTTTTGAAATTCTAAAAAAACTAAATTAATTTATTTTTTTTCCCGAAATTAATTTTTTTAGAAAAAATATTTTTTTTTTCGGAAATCAATTTTTTTTTGAAATTCTAAAAAAAATTAAATTAATTTTTTTTCGAAATTAATTTTTTTAGAAAAAATATTTTTTTTTGAAATTATAAAAAAATTAATTTCGAAATTTCTAAAAAAATTAATTTTTTTTTTCGAAATTAATTTTTTCTGAAATTTTGTTTTTCGAATTTTTTTTTAGAAATTAATTTTTTTTTCCGAAATTGATTTTTTTTTCGAAACTAATTTTTTTAGAATTTTTTTTTCAAAAATTAATATTTTTTTTGGAATTCTAAAAAAATTAATTTCCAAATTTATAAAAAAAATAAATTCGAAAAAAAAGTTAATTTTTCTAAAAATTATTTTTGTTTTACGTAAAAATCCCTAAAGTTCTTGCCGCGTTGCATCGTTAGTCTCCGAAGGACCTACCTTGCAAAGACATTTTCACCATCGATAAACCAAATGATTATTTTTGAAGAAAAATTAATATTTATTTTTGGAGATTTTTTTTTTTTTTTTTGGAAATTCTAAAAAAACTAAATTAATTTTTTTCTCGAAATTATTTTTTTCCCGAAATTAATTTTTTAAGAAAATTTAGTTTTTATTTTTTAAATTAAAAATTAATTTTTTTAGAAATTTTTTTTTTCGAAATTAATTTTTTTAGATTTTTTTTTCGGAAATTAAATTTTTTTTTGAAATTCTAAAAAAATTAAATTACAATTAATTTTTTTTAGAAAAAAATAATTTTTTTTTGAAATTCTAAAAAAATTAATTTCGAAATTTCTAAAAAAAATAAATTCGGAAAAAAAAATTATTTTTTTCTGAAATTGATTTTTTTTTCGAAACTAATTTTTTTAGAATTTTTTTTTTCGGAAATTAATTTTTTTTTGGAATTCTAAAAAAATTAATTTCGAAATTTCTAAAAAAAATAAATTCGAAAAAAAAATTAATTTTTCTATAAATTATTTTTGTTTTACGTAAATATCCCTAAAGTTCTTGTCGTGTTGCATCGTTAGTCCCCGAAGGACCTACCTTGCAAAGACATTTTCACCTTAGGGGCTAAACCGCACAAACACTGTTCATCGCACTGTGTTGCACTATAGCAACACTGTTTTTTACTGTAGCACCATTAAAATAATAATATTCTCCCTTTTTAATATATAGTATAATTTCTAATCGGACTTTAAAACAACAAAACAAATATCTCTTTGATTTGTGTTATTGTCATACAAAATAATACAATAATTATAAATTAATTCTTGTTGTTTATATGGCAAAACAACAATTGTCAATTAGATATTTGGGGTTCTGTTGTAGGTTTCAAGCTTATCATCATGTGGTTTAACTTTTTTGGTTGTAAAATATTAGAATATTAAAGATATTTCTTAATGCATGTATATGATAGTTTATTCACCCAATCTAACATTTTTTTGGATTTAATAACTGATATAATTATATATGCAAAGATTCATGTCGACAAGTTGTTTTTGTTTTTATTTATTCATATGTGTTTTGTAGATATGATTTAATGTTTAATGTCACTAGTTTAGTGATTTGTTTAAGATTACTGTTGCAACTATATTGGTCATATGCGATTGTAACGGTTCAGGTTCTTTGTATATTCTCTGTCTTGGTTAATTTGCTCAAGAATAAAAATAATTTCAACTTGAATTGCATAGTTCTGTATAGGTTAATAAAAACATATATGTTTTGTGTTTGGATTATAAAACATATATGTTTACGTATAAAACATATATGTTTTGTGTTTTTGATTATAAAACATATATGTTTTGTGTTTATGATTAAAAAACATGTTTACATCATTAGTTTAATATACACAAGATTGTGCATATGCGTTATGCTAGTTGTTGTGATTAATTTTCGTTTCTTATTTATTTGTGGTTTAATTGTTTTCGTGCATGCTTATTTCAGATTGATTGATGAAGATGATGATATCATTTAAGACCGGAAAGTGGATGAACACGAATATACATGAAGATAATTTGCGACTTTTGGATATATATGATTATTACATGTGTTTTTGTACTTGTAATCAAGTGAAATGTAACATTTAAGTATATCAATCTTGTTTTTCTTTTTATAATGATTTATGTTCTTTCATTTTTGTTTCAAACTTTCAAAAAAAATAATGATCAGGTAAAAATATTGGTAGGTTAATAAAAAAAATGTTAGCTAAAAAAAACATGTATGCACTTTGACTATTTGAAAAAATGTATGCACCTTTGCCTATTTGAAAAAAAAAAAAAAGCATGCACCATGACTATTTGAAAACATGTTAGCATAAAAAAAAATCCGAATTTTAAGATTTATAAAAAACGGGAATTATAAAAAAACAAAAATAACATGAAAATGGCTTTTACTATTATACCCTTTTGAATTAAATAAAAATAACAAACTGTTATAGAGCATTTAAATTATGTACATTGTGTATTATTAGTTGTAAAAATGTGGTTTTCGCAGTTCTCGCACTTAAAATGGTTTTGAAAAGAAAGTGCCCCTGCATACTAAATACAATGGTTATGTTTAGCACAGAACTTTTTGAAACTTTTTGAGGCGATGAGCGGTGAGCAATGAACTTTTTGATTTTTAGTGTTCGTTTGGCAAAAGAGCGGTGATCTTTGCTATTTTTTAGGAAAACTCATTTTTTCAATGCTTCTTTAAGAAGCTGTGAGCAGTGAGCAGTGAGTTGTGGCTACAGCTCACAGCTCACTGCTACTGCTCACAACTACTTTTGCCAAACATAGCCAATATACAAACGTTACTTATATTATTTTCTCATGTTCATACTACTTGGTGCAAGTAAAATTCACACTTTAATTTGGTGGGTTATTTTCATTGGAAAAGAAATGTAAGTGACCCGAAAACTATTCAAGGAATTAAAGGATTTCTTTCTTGAATGTCGTTTAAATAATTTTGATCGAACATTTACTGGACTGAACATTAATGTGAGTAATATTCCATGAGAGATAGAAATATGCCATGGAATCAAGTAGAAAGAATAAAGCATCATTCCATGAAGAAAAAAAATAAATTACCGTGTACGCTCTTTTTATTTTTTATCGTGTTTAATATCTGTGTTTAAAAACAACGTATCGAGATTATAAATTTCATCAAAGCAACAGCAGGCCTTACAATTTTATAATTTCGTAACTCATTTATTTCGTATGTTTCTTAAGCGCGCGTCTAATATTTGTGCTAAAACAACGTATCAAAGTCGACATTATTAAAGTCTAGAATTCCAAAATTTGTACCTCAAACGGTGTCTCATCAATCTATTCAATCACGTTTTCCTGCCACGATGGGAACATGATGGGGGAGTTTATACGGACCCTCTCATAAGGAGGGTTTCGTGAGGCCCTGTGCATTAAGGGTTTGTACGATGTGCATCGCTGTTTGTACATTTTGATCAAAACCCTTTATTGTCACATTATAGGAGGGCCTTAATAACATAACCCGAACATGATATTGTGTAGTACCTAGCTATCAATTTCAAGGTTACCCCACAATCCAATTTATGTAACAAAAATACAAAATGGTTATAAAATATGTATGCACCTAGTCTCCAAAGTTGGTCGGATGCGAAACCAATTATTCATTTGCATAAACGTTTTGCTGCATATACGTGACATAACAAAACACATGTTTATATATCTAGCTAGTCAAATGCCTCTTAGATTCGAGTTATCGATCATGGCTTTAGTAAGACTAAAACCTTGTTGTCGAGTGCAAGAAAATGAAAAACACCGACGGCCGTCATGGTGGAAAACATCCGTTTGCGGAAGTGCGTTAAAAGAGTTTGGCATCAAGAAGAGCCCCCGTGGTTTTGTGATGAAATGTGACGACAACGGCTGTCACAATTATCGTAATAAAAGTAACTGTGATGATGGTGGTGTTGTTGGAGTAGCGAATTCATTCTGGAGTAACATGTTCGTGGATATGATGAGAGAAGCAGGACCATATTTTCGAGCACATCGTGGTGGCATATTTGTACTTGTAGTGTGTGCTGAAATGATCGAAAGTCCTAACTTTGATGACATTCTAAAGGTAATTGTTTAGTTACCTCATCTTAGTTATTACAACCATGGTTGTTTATAGAGCTTTAAACTAAGAGTTTAATACTCAGCGAGCATCAAAACTTGTTGATTCAGATATTATTTCCATCTATTCATCTCTGTTTTGGATATATTTGATCATTCACACGGTTTTTCTATACGTATTAATGGTAATTTATACCTAAGTACGATAATTATGATGACTCTCCCATAATTAGTGTTGAAATCATATGAGCAACGTACACGGTACACACCTAAGATGAGTAATAATGCTTAAAATTCAGATAAGTTGATATAACCAAAAGATCGAGTAATCCACAAAAACTAAATCAGAGGGTATGAAGATAATAATACCAAGTGGTTGTTGTCGATGCTAACGCATGTCACTACACTCCGTTAATGTTGATAACAACCTTTTGAGATTGAAGTTACCGGAACTTGTGTTTTTTTTTTTCTTTTTTTTTTCATCAAAAAAGAAAAAAAAAAAAAAAGTTTTCAGTGTTACAAGTAAAAGACAAAATGTGACGCGGCGTTGGTACTTTTGTGTAACACGTTTTGTTTACTTAAGAATGACTCTGCAATAAGGTCCATCACCCATGTGCAAACTTGTTCGTATCCCATTTGTGTTGGGCTACAAAAATGATTTCAAATCTATCGTTTTTAGACACGTATTCAAAATTAAGGATATGAGTAATTAGGGCCCGTTTGGTTTGTTTGTATGAATCATAATGGGTAT
The DNA here is from genome assembly GCA_021014915.2 of Artemisia tridentata subsp. tridentata. Classification (NCBI taxonomy): domain Eukaryota; kingdom Viridiplantae; phylum Streptophyta; class Magnoliopsida; order Asterales; family Asteraceae; genus Artemisia; species Artemisia tridentata. The sequence continues at coordinate 305,686,373 of CP139503.1, read as the reverse complement.
GGGTATTGATATAGGGTGGAATGGGTATTGGAGGGAATGAGAAAACCCCCCACACACATCATATATGAGAAAACCCATACCCGTGGGTATCCTCATTCCCATTCCCTCCAACCAATAACCAACCAAATAACATGAATGACTTTCAAAGTCATAGATTCATTCTCATTCCCCCAACCAAACGGGCCCTGAGTAAATATAGAGAAACAGAGACCTTTTAACTTTAAAGTAAGGATTTCAGGTCCTAACTAGGAGTATATGAAGTTTAATATAGATCTTATTTATTATTATTATTATTATTATTATTATTATTATTAATGAATAAATTCCTGACAACTCATTTTTTTATTAAAAAAAAAAAAAAAAAAAAAAAAACGCTTTTATTCTTTAAAAAAAATTAAATATCTCACGAACCGTTAATCGTTCCACGAAAAGAATCATATCATCGCGGTGAGAATTAAATCATCTTTTTTTATAAAGAGGTACTTCTATATATGTTCAACGAACTTTTTTTTTTGGTGAGTTTTGAAATTTACGCATGAAAAAATCACATGTGATTTGGTAATTTAATATTACATGTGATTTTGTGAAATCACACGTGATTTCTATAACAAATCACATGTGATTTTTTCAGACGTAAATTTTAACACTAAAACAAAACTTAAAATAAAAAAATTTGTCGAAAGTATCTGGAAGTGACCCTTTATTGAAAGATAAAAAGATTATCGTCGTGATTTTATTACTTAACGATTTAAAATACAGCAAGATATTTTATTCAAAAAAGAGAAATAAAAAGTACTACGCTTCTTTTAGTTTTGATAAAAAAATATGAATAACAAACCTTCATAGAATTTGAAATCTATATTTAACTCAATTCTAATCCGCACATGTATTTTAAATACGGAGTTTGTAATTACTTCTCATAAAAACTTGAACTGTGGCCGAATTGGTTAATCGTGCAGTTCAGTTTTTATAGTGATTAATTTCAATTTTTTGAACCGTCGGTTAATCATGCAGTTGCTTTTTCAATGGTTGTCATCACCATGGGTTAAACTTTTACCTAGTGCCACGTCAGCGCCACATCAATTTTAACCTTTTCACCTTTAACTAAAAAAAAACCCCTTATCATAACTCAGTCTTAACTCAACTATTTTCAAATTCAACTACTAAACTAAAACTAATACTTCATTTATTAAAAACATAACATTAATTCTTAAACATTACAATACGAATATTAAACATGACATAATATTAAATATTAAACATTATAATACGAAACAAATACTTATTCATCGTCTTCGGAATCTTCTTGTTGTTGTTGTCGTTGAAGATGTTTCTGCCAAATATGCTCTATAAGGTCTAGTTGGAGTCAAGTATGCGTTTCTCTGTCGCGTATTTCTTTTGCCTTTTGACGTTAGACATCACATCTTTCGACCAACCTGCCTTTCCTCATACGTGGTGACGGATCCACCCACATCTCGCCATACTCACGTAGTGCAAACTTTTGATCTTTTAAAATCATATTATGCAAAATAATGCAAGAATACATGATTCTACGTATCTTGACAATTTCCATTTGACGTGCCGGTTGTTGTAGTATACCCCAACGTCCTTGAAGCACAACAAAAGCACGTTCGACATCCTTTCGTGCACTTTCTTGTTTCCTTTTAAAATAACCATGTTTATCGTCAGTTGTTGCCGAGAAGGATTTGACGAAAGTAGCCCACTGTGGGTAAATTCCGTCAGCTAAGTAATATCCCTGTTCATACCTAAAACATTAATATCGTTATTCGCCCCCGCCACCCCGAAAAATGCATGCCAAATCCATAAATCTTGCGAAGCAACTGCTTCAAGCATTATTGTTGGGTATTTTTTTATCACCCCTACCAAATTGCCCTTGCCAAGCCACCGGACAATTTTTCCACTCCCAATGCATGCAATCAATGCTACCAAGCATTCCCGAAAAACCATGCCACCCCTCATGTCTTTCATAAATACTTTGAATGTCGGACCATGTTGGTTTTCTTAAATATTCCGGCGTAAACAAATCAATAACGCACTTGTTAAAATTATCAAAGACAATCACGTGAAGTATGCTCACCCATTTGCAAATATTCATCAAACACATCGGTTGCGGTGCCGTACGCCAATTGACGTATGACAGATGTACACTTCATAAGAACACTTATACTCATTCGACCCGTAGCATCGGGTGATTGGCTAAAGAATTTAAAATGATCTGGAAGAAATTCGGAAGTATAAGATTCAATACCTTCGACTATTTGTAGAAATAATTTCCGGCTCATACGAAATCTTCTTTGAAAATTCCGGTGTGGATACTTACAACCGTGATTGAAATAGTCGTTACGCAAACGTTCTTCGGCAAGCTCACGTTCACGATAGATCGGATTACGGGACAAGCGAGGTTGAGCTGCTGCTTGTTCCAACTGTTGCTGATATTCGTACGCGGCTGTCATAAACTCTAAGTCAGTTTCCTCATTTACATCGGACCAGTTCTTAGGTTCTTCGTCACTTTGATTCGGATCTATTGTGAATGAACAAGTTTTTTTTTGTTAGAGAGGAAGTATATAATTTTGCGTTGTGGAAGTGTGAAAAAAAGTTGTGTGTTTATTGGGTATTTATAGTGGTGGGAAAATAGTTTTGAATTTTATTTTTTTTAGTCAAAGTAGCCGTTATTAAAACGTTGAAGGGGTAAAGTGAAAAATAATATTTTTTTTAAACCAAACAGTCATAATAGCCGTTAAGGGGGCGAAGTGATTTTTTTTTTTTTTTTTTTAATTCGTTTTCACCTTTAACGCCGCGTTAAAGGTTTAACGTGATCCTTTAACACAGCTTTAACATGGGTTGATGATGTGGTTAGCGTGGGTTTAATGCCGTAACGTGAAAGGTTTCACCCACTCAAAATATGATCACACCTTATGATTATGCTCTGTGTGTGACCCAGCAACCCACCGACGTACATAACCCGAGTTGAGGATTCATTCCAACTCGTTGACGGTCAAAATTCAAACGAACCCTAAGCAAGCAAGCACGGAGGCAGTTCGTGTAGTCCACGCTTGCTCCTTGAAACAAAAACATCATTATGTCCTCCACCGTTACACCTTCAACAATCTTTCTTCATAAACTTAACCGTCACTCAGAACCCCGATGCTTCATGAACCGGTCCATTAAGTCACCACCTTCTCTCAATTTCACAAAACAAAAGCTTTCGTTGAATGTATGTAATGTTTTAGGCGAGTATGAGAGTGGTGAAAGTGCAGCTGATAATAATAATAAAGATGAAGTATTCGTGACGTTTTTCCGTGAAGCGTGGCCGTATTTTACAGCTCATAGGGGAAGTACTTTTGTTGTGCTTTTATCTGCTGAAGTGCTAGATAGTTCTCTATTAGATCCTATCTTAATGGCAAGTTATATTTTATAAAATTCTTTAAGTTATACTTTACTTATATCTAAGGTTTTTTTTTTTTTTTTATAAAACTTATGAAATGTTTTATTTTATTTGTGTGTGTGCAGGATATATCGCTTTTACATGGTTTGGGGATTAAGTTTGTGCTAGTGCCAGGGACACATGTACAAATTGACCAGCTTTTAGCTGAAAAGGGTCAGTTAAACATGCCTTTTAGGGGGTGTTTGTTTAAGCTTATATGTGGGCTTATAAGCTTATTTGTTTTTTCGGCTTAAATTTCATGAGCCTAATTTTTCCGGCTTATTTTGAGACTTGTGAGCTTATATAGTTTATTATGATATGATAAACTCATATAAGCCCAAAAGTCTCAAAATAAGCCAGAAAATTGGGGCTTATGATATGTAAGCTGAAATCAAATAAGCTCATAAGCCCACATATAAGCTTAAACAAACACCCCCTTACTCTATTCAGTTTAAGTATAGTATGCGAAATGCACTTGGTATAGCTTAGTAGTTAGTAACTTAGTATTATGTGGAATACCAAATATATGCCAACACATCTTATATGGTAATTTCAGTAGAATTAGTTGCGTGACACTTTTTATTATGGCCTATGCGACACAGAATCTTGACGAGGCTTTTTGGGTTTTGAGCTAGGTTGTATTTGGGAAGGATTGAAGGTAATCTATTATTCAAATAATCAAATCAAACACATTCGTCATTCTGAGCATAATTATTTTCCTGTTTGACCAGTAATGATGAGAACGATTTATGAAGTTTAGATGAAAGTTCATGTACATATAATCAATGGGGTGTAGAAAGAAGAAATTTTAGGTGCAAAACCACATCCCCTAGTCTTTCTGCATCTAAGCGTGTCATAGACATGGATCTACATGCGCTTTATACAGCACTAAACCGAAAACTGTTTTTAAGTCTGAGCTACTGGATGCTCATATATAGTTACTATATGCTAGTATATAGTTTAGGTCTTCAGGATAATAATGTTTCTGTTAGATTGTAAGTCATGAATGGATATTGCAGGGTGTGAACCTAAATATGTTGGAAGATACAGAATCACCGACCCTGATTCCCTCAAGGCGGCAATGGATTCAGCTGGAAGAATACGTCTGATGATCGAGGCAAAGCTGTCTCCAGGACCATCCATATGCAGTGTTCGCCGACATGGAAAGAACAGACGTGTGCATGACGGTGTCAGTGTTGCAAGTGGCAATTTTCTTGCTGCCAAGGTAAGCTTCTCGTTCTCTTTAAATGTCTTGCAATTTATCTAAAGCAATATTTGTGACTCTAAATATATATTATGTTTCCCAGAAAAGAGGAGTTGTTGAAGGCATTGATTATGGAGCAACAGGTGAAGTGAAGAAAGTGGATATTGATCGCATCCGTGAGAGGCTGGATAACGAATCAATCGTGATACTAAGCAACCTTGGATATTCCAGCTCTGGAGGTGTACTGAATTGCAAGTATGCTATATAGTATATGGATTTACTAATAGGTATCTTTTGTTACTGTTTGACATGATCTAATCGAATTAAATATAAAAAAAGATCATAGGCGCTCCCCTAAGTTTTGTGATCCTAGACAATGTAAGATACATACAGTCGACTTACCCTCATCCTAGTAACGAAAGTATATATGTGCTCTTAATCCGCAATTAACCAATGTATGTGTTATTTAGTTGGAAGCTGTGACTGTATGTGAATGTTTTGGATATTAATTATCTTTGCTGTCAATAATGCAGCACATACGAAGTTGCTACTGCTTGTGCTTTGGCTCTTGGAGCAGAGAAGCTTATTTGCATTATCGATGGTCCCATTTTGGATGAATGTGGCCGTTTAATTAGATTTTTAACTCTTGAAGATGCAGACATGTTAATACGCAGACGAGCGCAGCAAAGCGAGATTGCTGCTAATTATGTAAAAGCCATTGGCGAGGAGGAATCTAATTCCCATTTCCTTGGTTATAACTCCATCAGTGGAGGTGCTCCTGCTCCACAGAATGGGACAGCATCCAGTTACAGGCGTGCTGCAACGTTTCAGAATGGTGTTGGTTTTGACAACGGAAATGGTTTGTGGTCTAGTGAACAAGGTTTTGCTATTGGAGGACAAGAAAGGCTCAGTAGATCAAATGGTTATTTATCAGAGTTGGCTGCTGCTGCTTTTGTTTGCAGAGTAAGTACTTAAATCACGAATGCTGCCATTTAGATTGATGTCATTAATTGTTTTTATTTTATTTATATACACTAGGGGGGTGTACAAAGAGTTCATCTGTTAGATGGTAACATAGCTGGAGTGCTATTAAAGGAACTGTTTTTAAGAGATGGAGTCGGGACCATGGTGGCTAGGTATGCGTAATTTGTTATGATAAATCAAGTGAATTAGAAAGAAACATGCAAATTAAGTTTCTGTGTATATTACTGTGCAGTGATCTTTATGAAGGAACGAGGATGGGAAAGGTGGAAGACCTACCTGGAATAAGACAAATATTCAAACCCTTAGAAGACTCTGGGACTTTGGTCAAGAGGACTGATGAGGAGGTGTGTGTTAAAGCATTGTTTTAAAATATATCTGAATAGTATACATTCATTCTTCAAGAATTCAATTTTACATTGTGTTATGCTCTTAGTTACTTAATGCTTTGGATTCATTCATCGTTGTGGAGAGAGAGGGGCAAATTATCGCATGTTCTGCTCTCTTTCCTTTTTACGAAGATAAGTGTGGGGAGGTTGCTGCTATCGCTGTTTCTCCCGATTGTTGAGGCCAAGGACAAGGGGACAAATTACTTGGTATGACTGAGTAACTTTTTTCCCTTTCATGTGCTGTTTTCTCATTTCTCACTATGGGTTAGTAATAGTATTAACACCATTGCAAACTTGCAGATTATATCGAGAAGAAAGCATCTTCCATGGGACTGCAAAGGCTTTTCTTGCTGACAACCCGGACCGCAGATTGGTAGGTTTCACATTTTGTTCCCCATGTTTGCCGATGCTCATGAATTATGGACCATTAAACTCGATCAGTCATAGAAAACTACTACCACTGTACCCAAAACTGAGTTTACAATCTGTTTGGTATAGATGATGGGACAGTTGGAAAACCTGTCAAAATCACCCTATAATAACACATCTCTGAAATCTTTGACAATCAAATTCTATACCATCATATGGTAAAACCTGAAAATGTTGCCAACAATGAAAGCTGCAACAAGTTTAGAAAAATAAGAGACAACTTTTGTTTTATGACACGATGCAGCTTATAATTAGCATGAAATTTCATTTGGGACATTCCATTTTGACAGGTTTGTAAGGCGTGGCTTCTCTGAGTGCTCAATTGATTTTATACCAGAGGAAAGGAGAAAAAGGATAAATCTATCCCGTGGATCCAAGTACTATATGAAAGAACTGCTACCTGACACGAGTGGAATCCGTTTTAATAGTATGTTTGCGTGAGTTTGTGTAAGTAGCTCCTCGACTTGGCTCAAATCAATCCAGAGTAGCCGACTCAAGCAGCAAATGATGATCAATCAACTAGTGAGAAATATTTAATAATAAGAGGCAGTATTTGTAATTTGTGTCAAATGTAAACTGAACTTTTGAGCCATGATTTTGAATGGGAATTTGATTCCATGTTACAATTCGGGAGTCATTATTTCTAGTCGTCGTATTTTCAGATTATGACCCGACAAATCCATTACCACGAGCTGTTAGTCTTGACAGCTAATGCAAAGTGATAGCGGCTTGATTTTTTGAGGTCTCTTGATTGTATTAGTTATTAATTTATTTTTACGGCAACTATCTCACAATATATACATTGCAAATGTGTCTTACATATCTTAAGCAAAATTTGAACAAGCCCTTTAGTTGTTTTAGCTATTATTATCAAAACATTTTCTTTAACGTGAACTGGGTTACGTAGAATATCTTTTTTGCTTCTAATATCCTAATTAGCAACACAGAAGCTATTTCATATCTATTATATCTTTCTACCTATTAACAAATACCTGAAATAATAGAAGGAAAACTAGAAAACACAATATATCAATGTGAAGGAAAGTGTACCGTTTTGCTTAAGAACAGGCAGAAAAGCAGTTTTAATGTCTAAATAGTAAATAGTTTCACTTCTAAGCTGTTAGCTACAAACCGTAAGTTGACAGCTAGAAACTGTAAGATATAAGTTGTTAGCTATATCTTTTATTTATATAAAAGTGTGCGATAACATAGCTTGAGCTTTAATAATAAAGTGTAAAATGACATATATATATATATCGTATATTAAAAAATAAATAAAAGCATGAATTACTAAAATACTTCCTTACCTGTTTATAAAAAGATAATTTTGATGTAACATTAAACAAGTAATATGAAATAGGGAGCTCTTTACATCTTTATGAAAAGCTTGTTTCCGCTTATTATTCTTTTCGAGTATCAATATATCTTCTATAAGATAAGCAGATTATTAATCGATTCAAAAAGTACTTATTTTGAAGCAGGTTAATACTTTATTTTTAAGTAGTGTAAAAAACACATAAGTTAATGAACCACAGGGGTGTTTTAGCAATACTGTAATGCTCAATTTGGAAAGCAATATACCTTGAAGGACCAAAAACGAATTACTAGTTTATAAACATTAAAAGGGCGGGTGAATCGGATTGAAAAAATTGGGCGAAAATTTTCACTAACTCATCGTATTCGTAACAAACCGATGACGTAGCGATCACTCCGTTATCAACCAAAATTCCCGCTGCTGACGTCATCTACTGATTATCTGTTACCGGTATACACACTTTACTGCTGAATCATTTTTTTACTATGTATTATTAATCGATTATATTCTGTTTTGTTACATTGATTGGTAGTCCATAAATCGTTCGGAGTCGCTCGTGGTGTATTTCGGATTTTTGATTTTTTTTTAATATTTTTTATTTTGTATATGTTGCAGGAAAGGTTTTGAAAAGTGAAAATGGGTGCGCCGAAGACGAAATGGTCTCAGGAAGAAGAGGCTGCTTTAAATGCTGGAATCGCCAAGTATGGCCTAGGAAAATGGAGCAAAATTATTGGAGACGTGGAGTTTGCTAAAGTCTTGGAAAAACGTTCCAATGTTGACCTTAAGGTTATACATGAGTTTTGTTAACGTATATTTAGTATCGTATAAATTGTATATGGTGCGTGTTTGTAATACTGTATTGTAATGATTTTCTTTTTTCCGAGAGCAGGATAAGTGGAGAAATATGAGCTTGATTGCTAGTGGAAGATCTCGTCAAAGTGCTAGGCCTAAAATGTCAGAAATGCAGACGATTTATAAGGCTGAAAATCTTTCTAGTCCTCATAAAGAACGTGATCTGAAAGATTGTATGCTGGATTCTCCTGTAACTTTAGCTGGAACATCGCAAATTGGTAGTTCTACGATACCAATGCCAAGGTTATTCAACTCTTCGTTGTTATATGCATTGCGTTCACTGTTTTCATTAGCTGAAGCGGTTGTTACTAGTTAGATGATCAATGAAAATAATGGAATCTGATATCCTAGAAAGATGCTAGTTGTAAGTCTATGTTTACCTATTGTGTTTCCAAATATTTGTATAGTTGCTAAGGTATATGCGGAACGATAGGTGCACACCTAGAAACAATGAGAACTATTTGCAGTATCTGCAATGATTCTGCTAATAGCGTTCTGTTTGAATCATATATGTGGAACAACTTTAGCTTGATGTTAAAGTAAGAACAAAGACTACTAGCAAGTAGCAACATACAAGACACTTGGCAGACTGCTTACATCAAATGGAATTAGGACTGTATCTGTATGCAAATATGATCAAATTATAGGGTAATTGGCACAGAGGTTGTCTATGATTATGACACATTTAAACATCATAAACATTGTTTCTGGTATGATATGTGAAATGCAAACATTATCAAAGCTCTGGTGGAGGCCATACGCACTCAAACCATCCAACCTCACACTTAAACCAATTGTGCTCGACATGATTGTGTGCGTGCTTATTATTTTTCCATTGATTCATCCAAATCACAATAAAAAGTAGAATGATAGCTAGACATATTTTCTATAGACCGAGCAATGTTTGAAAGTTCAAAATATATTATTAGATCTCAGTTTCTCGCACTGATTTCATTATGTTTAACTTTTGTTAAAACCAAGTCAAAATGCTTCCGGTGAGTCATTTATTTACAGTTTAAATGATCAATGTAGGCTGGATAACCTTATATTGGATGCCATAGTTAATCTGAAGGAAAAACGTGGTTCTAGCCGTGCTGCAATTTCTGAATACCTTCAGGTCGTTCCATCATAAGTTACAAATTTGAAGACATGATCAGATGCTTAATTTTTTTCCTCAAGAAATTTTATTATTTTTATTTATTTATTTTTTTCTTGATCAGATGCTTTTTGTCATTCCTCAAGAAATTTTGTAATTTCAACATTAATAAGAAACTTATTACAGGAGAAGCATTCAGCGCCTCCAAACCTTACTAAACTTTTGCATGCAGAGCTGAAGTCTTTGATGAATTGCGGAAAATTGCTCAAGGTAAATGGCTGCTTTCTAGAACTAAAATGAGGCATATACTTTGATTGAATATTCTTTCTATAATGATTCAGGCAAAGCATCGGTACATGATCGGACCAAGTTCTTCATGTTTGGGTCCAAAAAGGAGCCCATCCCCATTGCCTTTAGAAGTAAAACAGGGGTGTTTCTTAACGGGAGAGACTAGTGCTATCAAGATTCTTACAAAAGCAGAAAACGATGCAGAGTTGGAGAAGATGTGGAGCCTGACACCTCAGCAAACTGCTGCCATTGCTATGGAGTTAGTTGCGGAGGCAGAAACTACCATCAAGGTTCTTACAAAAGCAGGAATTGATGCAGAGTTGGAGAAGATGAGGAGCATGACACCTCAGCAGGCTGCTGCCATGGCTATGAAGGCAGTTGCGGAGGCAGAAGCTGCTATATTAGAAGCTGAAAGGGCAGAAAAGGCAGCAGAGGCAGCTGAAGCTGATGCAGAAATAGCCAAAGTATTTGCTGATGCCGCAATGGGCATTAAAGCAGCCTACCCTTTTCACATGGTAATACATTTTACAGTATAAATGTTTTGTTGAGATTTCATTGCATTCCCTCCTTGTTAACTTGGTCAATTTCTCAAAAAAAATAAAATAAATTAAATTCATATTTACTTAACAGATACGACAATACAATGTACCATGTCCCACGAAACTTTAAGTGGGTGACCTTACTGGTAGCAGCACTGAACTAAGATATAAATCATAAAAAACTGCTGATAGTAGGGTCTCCTATGGTCTTTTTGCTCTTTTTAAGTCCTATTATTCAACTTAACAGTTGATTTTTGTCTATATGCAGACTATGGCGACAATGTAACTGGGTTCTATAGAAGATCTATATCAGACTCGTGTGGATATATGTGCAGTGTTCTTTCTAATACAGGTCTCTTTCGCTGTGGATATGGTAAACTTGTGAATTTTTTAGATTCGACTCCATGAAACCTTAGTTCTCTTTGTTGAGGTATATACAGTACATAGAAAGAAACACACATAATTTTTGTGTTTTCAAAAAGTTTGGTTTTCTTGAGATGTGAAATCATTTAGTGATTGTGCTTGTCCATATACCATTTTGTCCGTCTGTTGGTCAAGTTGACCTCTTTCTTTCAATATCAAACCCCCGCCTTGTTAAAGGAGTTTACTTCTAATTATAGATGTGGAAACCTAGTCTGTTGCATCTTCGATCTATTCTTTAATAAACCCGTAGATATATATTTATGAAACTTGAGATTAATGCAAAGACATAATGGCGATATTGAGTTACAATATTCTGTATTTGCACAATCACAAGTCATTACGACTATCAATTGGTTTCCTTTTTTAAAAAGGACAAATACTCGATATGAACATACAAACTCTCATCGGTATGTTACTTGGGCAGTTACTAAAGTTTATGTCCTAAACTTCAGTATCCAAATCTTATACATTCCATAACTCTTTGTCAAAACACATGGCACACATGAAACAACATTTGAGAGAAGATAAGTCTGTATGATAACTAACAATCGCTAAACCGTTGCATTAACTCATTCTCTTTGTATACAGATAAAAAAGCAAAAATAAAGTTCGGCTGTATGCTATGCACATTGCATTAATTGGTAAATGAACTGTAAAAGATCTCCTGTCTTTCTTGTAAGGATTGCACAGGCCCAGACCCTCCTGAAAGAGTACCAACAGCAACAGTTGCTGTCCCACTTTTTCCACTCTTGAATTTCGGATGCTTAATAAGCCACTGTATCACAGTGTCTATGTTTGTTGAGTCTTTGCACGAGATCATAAAGCAGCACACTTCCCTTTGAAAGATAGATCTCAACTCCCTGCACAAAGTCATTGTCATGACCAAGAGATGAAAGAAAACTACGGATTCAAAGGCTCTTGCAATATGCACTTTTTTCATGCAGTTGTAGAAAAAGAAGTTTCGTTCAACAATTCAAACCCCTAACCTTGAGATCATAAGGAGCAATCTTGTAACCTATACAAGCAAATGTAGCAAGATGGGTTCATCTATAAAGGAATTACGGTTTTTTTTTGTTTTTTGTTTTGTTTTGTTTTTATTATTATTTTTTTTTCTCGAAAAGCAATTTTTTTTCACGCCCTATACTACCTATCTCACAATTCACAAATGTCTCCAGCGAGGCTTGAACCCGCAACCTTTAGGTTGGTAGACAACTCACATACCACTAGACTAAATTACAAGGATCTTGAAAGTAATTATTCAATAACGAGTTACGGGTGTGAATAAATTAATGAACAACAACGAACGTAAATATGTTCCACTAATTTTTGCAGGGAATGAAAGTAATATGTCTATGATACGATAAACAATTTGGTTTGCAACTATTAAAATAATAAACGTTCATGTATCGTCTTCTCCAACGGGTATATAGTCTTGAAAAGCAAAGATATGCAATCAACGTCAAACACTTGATTAGTCAATGCTCATTCCGTAAACGCCTAAAAAAAGCAGTCAAACTAAAAGGAAGTTGTTGATAAAAGTATATATGTAAAAATGGTATAAAACATGTCATTTATATAGTTATACATATATGTTGAACATTGATCATAAACCTTAAGCACTTCTTTGTAGTACTTTTCGAGATATTATCATCTTCATCACAAATGACAATCTTCAAACCTCTTTTGCTTTTGACCCTGGAAACGGCAACGTATAGTTGTCCATGTGTGAAAATTAGACGTGGCGGATAGAAACCAACCTTTGAAAGTAATTGACCCTAGCCCCTTTTTTATTGTCATAGCAAATGAAAAGGACACGGGATATTCTTTCCTTATTATCTTTAGAGGTAAACTTCATCAGACAGAGTAATTTTCAACCTCGATATGATCACCATCTTTCCAAAATGTGTTCCATTTATTATCTTTGCCTCAATCGAAGTTGTTACTAATCTAACAACTTGAAGTCTTGTTCCATTACATGATCCATTGGACTGATCAATATTTCTCAACAACATTATCGGGACACCTACTTTTAACGCAAGTTTGTGGTTTGGAACACCGGAAAATTTCAATCCATTGATACATTCTGGAGAGAAAATGGATTCATTTATAGCGGTGTCACTTTTAGTTTTATCAATGCTGTCGCAACTTAGATGAACCATTTCTTCACTTGGAAATGTCTTCAACAAATGATCGTTTATGGTGTCCACAACCTCATTCGTTGGAGCAAGTATGACATTTTTTTTGGAATTATGATCATTTATGTGACTCAAAATGTTTGGATAAGTAAGATCAATAATAGATGTTACCGCATCACCAGCCTCACCGATTAGAATTTCTTCGGGTATATCTAGCGTAACCTCTCCATCGTTTGCTTCCCCAAGCTTTCCGTCTCTGACTTTCAATCTCCATTCAGCAAATTCACGGATTTCGCTGCCATCTTCTGGCCATGAGCCGACAGTCAGCCTCATGTTCGCGGTTAACTTAAGAACCTTGCAATGATCCCACATGTAAGACTGCTTTAAAGAGGCACTAACAATGTCTTGTCGTGGACCTTTTGGAATCACTAGCGGTACCTGCCTAAAATCACCGCCAAACACAACTGTCATGTTACTAAAAGGCATTTCACACATGTAATGTCTGCTCGTACGTAGTATTTCTCTTAAAGAGCAATCTTAGGCCTCAAAACAAAGCTTATAAGTCATGGATGCTTCATCCCAAATGATAAGCTTATTAGTAATTGTTGCTCGCCAAGGATTGTTAAAGAAATGTAAACTAATCATTTGGGATGAAACGCCCATGACTAATAAGCTTTGTTTTGAGGCCTTAGGTTGCTCTTTAAGAGACATACTACGTACGCGCAGGCATTACATGTGTGAAATGCCTTTTGGTAACATGACCGTTGTGTTTGGCGGTGATTTTAGGTAGGTACCGTTAGTGATTCCAAAAGGTCTACAACAAGACATTGTTAGTGCCTCTTTAAAGCAGTCTTACATGTGGGATCATTGCAAGGTTCTTAAGTTAACCGCGAACATGAGGCTAGCTGTCAGCTCACGGCCAGAAGATGTCATCGAAATTCGTGAATTTGCTGAATGTATATTGAAAGTTGGAGACGGAAAGCTTGGAGAAGCAAACGATGGATAGGTTGTGATAGATGTACCCGAAGAGATTATAATCGATGAAGCTGATGATCCGGTAAAATCTATTATTAATTATACTTATCCAAACATTTTGAGTCACATAAATGATCCAACATACTTCCAAGAAAAGGTCATACTTGCTCCCACGAATGAGGTTGTGGACACCATAAACGATCATTTGTTGAAGACATTTCCAAGTGAAGAAATGGTTCATCTAAGTTGCGACAACATTGATAAAACTGAAAGTGACACCGCTATAAATGAATCCATTTTCTCTCCAGAATGTATCAATGGATTGAAATTCTCCGGTGTTCCAAACCACAAACTTACGTTAAAAGTAGGTGTCCCGATAATGTTGTTGAGAAATATTTATCATTCCAATGGATTATGTAATGGAACATGACTTCAAGTTGTTAGATTAGTAACAACTTCGATTGAGGCAAAGATAATAAATGGAACACATTTTGGAAAGATGGTGATCATACCGAGGTTGAAAATTACTCCATCTAATAAACGTTTACCGCTAAAGATAATAAGGAAAGAATATCCCGTGTCCGTTGCATTTGCTATGACAATAAACAAGAGCTAGGTTTAATCACTTTCAAAGGTTGGTTTGTATGCCACGTCTAGTTTTCACACATGGACAACTGTACATTGTCGTTTCCAGGGTCAAAAGCAAAAGAGGTTTGAAGATTGTCATTTGTGATGAAGATGGTAATATCTCAAAAAGTACTACAAACGTTGTTTACAAAGAAGTACTTCAAGGTCTATGATTAATGTTGAACATGTATCAACTATATAAATGACATATTTTATACCATTTTTTTTTAACTTTACATATACTCTTATCAACAACTTCCTTTTAGTTTGACTTTTTTTTAGATGTTCACGGAATGAATATGGACTACTTAAGTGACTAATGTTGACTGCATACATTTGCTCTTCAAGACTATCTACCGATTAGAGAAGACGATACATGCATGTTTATTATTTTAATAGTTACAAACCAATTGTTTATCGTATCATTAACATATTACTTATTAATCCCTTAAAAAATAATGGAACCTATTTACGTTCGTTGTTGTTTGTTCATATTCACACACGTTACTCCTTAATAAATAATTTCTTTCAAGATCCCCGTGATTCCACGAGTATATAAGCTAGTTAAACATAAAATAAAAATGTGTCCGGTTCATCCTAAGGAAGGAGACTTACATTTGATTAATCAACTGATCAATGGAGAGGGCACCATCCTCATCAATTTTGTTTCCGAGAACCAGCAAAGGGATCCCCCTGAGGGATGGTTTGCTCAGCAAATCAAAGAGTTCAGTCTTTGACATATTGATATTCTCATGATCAGCAGCGTCAACAACATAACTGCACCAACACTTAAAAGTCAAAATATTTCTAAGATCTTACAAGCAAACATATTAAGGTTTTCGTAACATACACTATAGCAGAAGCTCCACGACAATATCTTTCCCACATGCTACGAAATCGTGGTTGACCTCCAACGTCCCACAGTTTTATTGTGACGTTTCCTTTCATTATTTTTCGCATATTAAACCCGTTCTGAATATAGAAAAAGAAACATATTTGTCACACTCATAATGATCCCAAGAGGACCAAGACAACTAAATAAAATCTAACCAAAATCACATGACTTAAATACTATAAAAAAAACTCACCGTAGGAATCATATCCTCATGAAATCCACCAGTCTACAAACATAGACAAAACATACCAGATTAACACACATTCATTCAAACTAAATAACATTTAACAAAAGAATAGTACACATGTGATCGGTTACAATCAAGCAATGAACGAAACTTACAGCAATAACATTAACAAGTGATGTTTTGCCTGCATTGTGAAGGCCTATCAAAGTAAGCTGAGTTTCATGCTTGAAAAAGAAGCTGTATCACATCCATATAACATAAAATTAATATCAGGATTAGCTTTATATATGTCATCATAACTTTTTTATAGAGCATAAGTTAAAAACATAAATACCTTCGAAGCCAATTGAGAAAAGCTTCCAATAAACCCATTATTAGGGTTTAAATGTAGAATAACACAATTCGCATGCAGAGATAGAGAATGTTTTCATTTATATCGATCCTTTATATACAATAAACTTTGATAAAACACAATTCGCTAAAATTTTGATTTGTGTATAAATATTAAAGGAATAAAATCCTTAAATAAAATAATGTATTTTAGTTGTATGTATCAGCTTTTTGAATTTTGATTCTCAAAAATACGTGATTCGATTTTCAAAAATACTTGATTCGATACCTAAAATACGCCAATCGATACATAAAATAATCGAAACTCAAAAAAGTTAGTTATTAAATAGTCTAATTGAAATGATGTTACATACAACTCAAAAAAGTGACGACTAAGACATTTTATCCCTTTAAGTTAAATGTTTTCTTGCGTGGCAAATATAAGAAAGTTGAATAGAATTGGAGTCATATATTGCCTTCCGCAAAAAATAATACTCCAGTCATATACTAAAACAAGGATTTACATCTTTTCTAGTTGTTATTGCTACTATAGACAGTAAAGCGAGAGTAATGGGATTTGAGTTACTGGTTGCATTATATAATACTAAAACTTCGGAATTTATAAAAAATGTGATCTATGATTATATATGCAATACTTCATAGTTTATTTATCAAACATCCCAACCTTTATATAATGGATTTTTTTTGGGTGGGGATATATTAACCCTCCCTAACTCCCTATATGGGAGGTGTACTTTTTTTTTTGTTTTTTTTTTTTGTCTTTTTTGTCTTTTCTTGTCTTTTTTTTTTGTTTAATGTATTTTGTGTAATATTTTTTTTTGTTTATTTCTTACGTTTATATAATTAACGTCTAATGTATTTTTATTTAATTAACAACAACAATAATAGACGTTAAACGTTACCACATTAAACAACTACAACAACAACTGTTATTATTCAATTAAACAACAACATTAACACATTATTTAAAAACAACAACATCTACTACATATGAAGACTATTCATTTCATTTAAAAGATCATGGAGCCTTGCACCCGACTGACAAGCGTGATCCTCAGGATTCCTTGCCAATTCTAACTCCATTTCCAACGTCTTTATTCTTGTCATCAACAGCTTGTTTTGACACAATAACGTCTTGTTTCTTGCTTCAAGCTGGTCAATCTTATTATCTTTAGCAACGCAGTTTGAGCACTGTGTTGAAGAAGATACTTGATTAAAGTGCTCCCTTTGAAATTCAGCTTTCCACTTGAAGTATCCACACCCATAGTTATCTGTACCTGGCTGTTACATGTTAAGAAAATTATTAGAAATGTATTTTTAACAAACAAATTATTTACATATTTACATAACTAAGCAAATGTATGATTATTTACCACTGAATAAGGACATGCATAATACAGTTGCCCACCAGTAGCTTCTGTCCAGGATTTCCGTTCTATAATTAATCCTCTTCGACAGCGACACAAGAAAGGATTTTTTCGTTCCACCTGGCCAAAGAATTTGTATAATAATTTACAACATAAATCAGTAATGTTATTATTAATTTAAATAAATTTTTAATCATTTACTATGTTTTGTCGGTGTCATAATACAAACAGTTATTTACATCATAAATCAGTAATCATTCACTATGTACAAACAGTTATTTACAACATCAATCGATTGTGATATAAAGCTTCCCATTCGGATGCATCTGGTTCTCTGAACCTCCTCCATTGTGGGTGGTTATGCGGAAGTGGAGAATCTCTGTCTAGCGTCAGACAAATGTAGTGAGCACAGGAGTCCTCCCCCACACGGGCAATCGCAAGGGGGTCAGTTCCTTGTGATAAGTTTGGACTGGAAAAAAGCGGAAAACACGTATTCCAACCCTGCTGGGATATAAATACAACAGGTCGGTTAAAGTGTGAAGCAATAACCAGCCCCGTGTTTGGCATAATCATCCAGCGATCTAAAGGTGCTCCTCCATCGAACCAGTTTACTGATCAGCGAAGTCGGTTAAAGTCATTTTCCGTCCACATACTTATGTAAAGTAATCTATTATTGTCTAACTCTTGCAATAACCTATGTCTAACTTCGGGCCACCTATTTTCGTCTTGAGCAATACCGTGGGCAACGCACCGAAACCCACAATTTCCATAACCTATCACATTATGTATACTTATTACGTGTGGATGGAAAATCTCTGGAATATGCTCAATAAAATAGTCGCTAACACTATCTCCAACATAATCCCTGTGTCTTATACTTTGTTTAACTCTAGGACCCGTGTAAGAACTATGTCTTGCAGGTTCTTTGCTCAAGTTCGAGACTTTTGTAGATCTTGAATTTGTGCTTCTTCGGTGATCTACGGTTGGTACTTCATTTAAGTCCGGGACTTTTGTAGCCTTGGAATTTTTGTCCTTTGCGCTCGGACGTCCACGGGTACTTTTCTGAACAGCAGGTTGACGTGTGTCAACAGATTCAGGTTTGTATATCCCTCTCAACTTGTGTCACAACTCGTAATTTCAGGTCCTTTTCAAGCTTCAAAATTTCACTATTCATCTCGGGAAATTACTATTCATGGGTTACTATTCATCAATTCACTATTCATCATTTTCGGAATCAGTTTGAGATTCTGAGAAGTCGTCAAAAATTCTACTATTCACGTGACACTATTCATTCCCGGAAGGAAAACACTATTCATGATTATCATTCATCTTTTTTGTAAACCTAGTTTACGGGTATTCCAAATTCGCGTAACTAGTGAGGTTTAGCTGCGTATTCATGCATCATCAATAAGGGCACGTCATATAGACTAGAGTAGTCTACAAATCATCGTAACATCATCATTATCTTAAGCCATGCACGGGATTGTGTGATTTTCATTAACGTATGTTCATTTATTATCTAAACGTTACCACTCCGTTATTACTACTAACAGTATACCCAATACTCCCGACAATGATCCTAGTATATTTTCATACTAATTATAATGATATAAAGGTTATATTATTACTTTACCCGGTGTTTTTAAATCAATTTCTATATTTTCCGTTAGGAGCTTATAACTCCGTCGGTTTACGATAATTTAACCCGATAATTATTCCGACACCCGATTCTTATCAGTAACATGATTTTATAATTTTTACAACTTCGTCGTAATTTGTTTTAACTCGTCATGATTTATTTCAAGATAACTCGGTACCCAATAACACCTAAAGTATACATTAAACTACATTAATATACACAAAGTTGGACAATATCTTACCTTGACCATATTTTCTTCTCTTTTCTTCCAATAATGCCGCCGCCCCCCCCCTCCCCCCATGCCTTCTTTCACCATTTTTCTTACTAACCCTTACTTCATTTATTGATATTGTTTTCTTGTCTTTGCCTTTTATTTCAATAACACATCATATGTATCATTCAACAAGCTAAATAGATCAAACACTCTCCCTCTTTCTCTCCATAACCCACGGCCACAAGAACAACAAGAGGAAGAACCACAAATTTTTCAAGCTCAAGTGTTATACAAGTCCCATTTACCTTCCTTGTTAGGGTTTTGAAATAAAAACTCAAGGTTTCTTATACATTTTCATCCAAACCTCATCACATCATCAAGTAAGCTTCAAGAACATCTTTCTAATCTTTTCATACCTTCATTTTATTGCTTTTCAAGTTATATTAGTAGTTGATCATGCAAATATACAAGTTATCTATACCACTTTACTTATTTTTCATCATAAACCTTAGATCTATGGTTTTTATTAACATCCTCATGAGATCCACTATAGTTAGTGATGTTTAGGACCCCATGACACCTTAAGAAGGTGTATGGTAGGATTTGCGAACTTGTAGAGTTGATTTGAAGTGGTATGATCAAGTTTAGAACCAAGGAAATGAGTTTTTTAACAAACTAAAATAGCTACTGTCCAAAATCGTGTAATCTGGAAATTTCAGTAACTTTTGAACTATTTTGGCCTTCAAATTTAGAAAGTTCTTTCAAAAACGAAACCGTGGCCGCTTGAATCACTAAAAACCGACTTATAACGAAGGAGATATGATTTTTACAAGTTAGACGACGAAAACTAATTTTCTGAAAATGAGCATGCTGTTTGCCGAATTTTAAAGGACCAAATGAGGCGTTAGACGTGATCTAGGAGAGCCGAGCTACTTAGATTATGTTAGTTCGTGTTATGACGAATCCGTGGATATAAAGAATGTAGAAAACGAGCTTATAACGACTGAGATATACACGTTTAAAGCCCGACGATTCACAAATTGTTTTGACAGCCCACTATTAGAAAATAATCTAAGTATAAAAGCTAGTGTTTTTGCAAGACATAACATTGATAGCCGATTTTCTAATTGAACGAGGCACGTATGATCAAAAGTTGAATAACACGACATTTAGATATTGTTACAAGGTTTTCAAAAACGTCAAGTTTGATCACTAATACTTAACGTACAATATTTCACGACTAGTTTTGCGAAGCCGTTTTGGGCATATTTTCACAAGTTAAGGAAAATATTAAATTGCGACGAAAACATTATATTTTGCCAATAGAACACCAAACGAGGATCGTGGAGTATCATTTCAACATATTTACACAAAAAGTAGTTTATAACTTAACGAGACGTCAAAAATGTATTTTTCGACGATGAACGTTATTTTCAAAACTAACGAGTGGTATCGTTAACATACGTATTTGCATGTGTAGCATCATTTTAGTGCTTACATTAGATCCTATCATTCATATTAGGTTGCGGTTAGAGATCGTGCGTCATTTAAGTATATCCACTTTTGTCATCTTAACTATCGCATCAGGTGAGTTCCATAGCCCCTACCTTTATACGTTTTGGATTACGTTTTGGGGGAGAATACATGCTCAATCATTTTCAAACCATATGCTCGGTTTACATTTAAACTCGTTGTTCGTTTTACAATTAAATACCATGCTTGTTTTACTTGAACTGTGACTTGTCTTTTAAACATTATTATTTGATTAGATAGGCGTCATTGTCAGATTTATTTATATGGCGTCAATGTCATAGGCGTCATTGTCAGATTTATTTATATGGCGTCATTGTCATAGGCTTCATTGTCAGATTTATTTATATGGCGACATTGTTAGAATTGTTTATATGGCGACATTGTCAGAATTAATCATATGACGTCATTGTCATGACGATATTGTCATATTTAACATTAAATTTTGTTTTCCATATATTACTTACGTTCACATAATCCATATCTTGTTTAGCAGTGGGTTGTAAACACACAGGTTGCAAGTCTTGTATGGGCGGGACTTGGGACTGAGTGGATTTACAATGCCTTTACTGGGAAATTCATATTCAAATGCTTTACATTTTACACTAAACTCTATGAACTCACCAACCTCGTGTTGACACTTTAGCATGTATTTTCAGGTATAAGCAATAGCACGCTACTGGAGGCTTTTGGCAGGGCATGGCATGGTCATAGAAGACTCTGATAAACATTTGGGACCGTTTTAACTGTTTTAAGGGCCTATTTTCGCACTACTTTTAACAATGTAAATTCGACACTTTTGTCAAACAATTTTATTCTAAATGATTGAGGTGAAAACCGTTCTTTGTACTTGTGTTGTGATACCAATTGAGTTGCACCCCAGCGACATGTATGCTTCCGCTTTAGTAAAAACATTCTTGAATTCTCGCATGTCATTTTCAAAAGAAATATCATCTTCAGATTCAGGAGAAGGACTATCTTCAGGCGGTGGCCTATTGATAATAGGCCACGGAACAGATAGTGTTTTCCAAAAAATATCAATTGCATCCAAGGGAATGGGCCGTTCTGCATTCATTAAAAGTGACTTATATAAATTACTGATATTAATGGGGAAAAATAACTTGATAGTCATAAATTTAATAAACTTACCATGAATTGCATAGTAACGCATTTCGTGAAAGCATGGTAGTCCATAAACTGACCGCAACTGATGGCTACAATCTTCTGCGGCGATCGACAGGTGGAGTTCTTTGAACATGAGTTTGAAAGCATATTTTGAAACTTTATACCACAATTCTGCAAATATTGGTATATTACAATTATTTATTTTCTCGTTTATGCTTCTATTAAAAGAATCTTTTATCGCAGTTTCTTGCGAAATAAGAATCTTATCGATCGAACTCAACAACGTGTCTAAGTTGGACTGTGTGCTGCCCAAATATAATTTCAACAACGCGTGTTGACTCTCAACTCTGCACGTTGTTGTCTGGCCAAAGCTGCGATATTGATCGGTAATAAAACAGATAAAGTTGTCTGAGTAATCTCGCAGCCAGTTATTCAGATACCGAGCAATATCTGAAAAAAACAATGAATTAATAAAAGGTCATTCGGGTGCTTATTTATTAAATAATAAAAACAATGAATTAATAATTAAGTACCCGCATGGTTGACCAATAGTTCTTGTAGGTGTTCATAATATTGCTCGAACATGCGGCATGTCGGAGATTAGACCCTTTTTCACTGTTTAAAAAGTTATACGCCATTGAAAATGTTTTATTTGTTGAAGTTAGTCCGATAATTTCCAAAAATGGCAATTTAAACAGCGTGGTATTGTATGTGGAGTCCATCAGCATGATTTCAGGGAATGTACACCATAGAGCATATGACGTGGGGTGAACAAAAAATAGTTCCTCAAGCTCATTATGCTCATTTATCCTCTCGTAATATGTATACCCTGAGTGCATCAAATGTGAGTAAAGGACTTGGATTGGAGTTCTATCACCTTTTATGGCTCCCCGGATCGTACTTTGTGCGTTATATATTGTTCTAATGCTAGACACGTTATCCGGATTACGATCCTTTATTGTCGAAAGTATATGACGTGGTCGTACGTTATAGTCTGTCAATTGTTTGACCAAACCGAACTCATCATCCTTTAATCGCATTGCATATGGGAAACCATGCAACGACTCTGCAAAAGGATGATTATGCCTATCATCCTTCACCCTCAACCTCCAAAAAAATTTTGTTCTATGATATTTCGCCACCAATTTGAATGGACAATCGGTTTTAGAGGTACTGGTTTGCCGTTTTCCAGTACCTCCAGGTTCATAAATCCCACCCTTTGAACACCTATAATTGATTTCGTACAAATAACCCTTTTCTGATTTAGTTCTTTTTTTAACAATGACAAAACCGAGCCCCCGAGCTATATTTTGCACCCAATCCGTTAGTTGCTCATCAGAAACGAACTCCTGAAAATACATTACAAATTTTAACATATTTTATAACATTTATAACTTATAATTATTTTATAACATTTATAACATTTTATAACTTTTATACATTTACAAGTTTGAAAAAAAAAATAAAAAAATAAAAAATAAATAAAAAACTCGTTTTATTATTTTCAACAACTATTTTTATTATTTTTACAACTTTTTTATTATATACTTCTTTTACAATTTTTTTTTAAATGTCTTAGGCGTAAAAAAAAGAAAAAAAGAAAAAAAAAGAAAGTAAAAACCGCGTAGCAATACCACTACCCACCCACAGACTTTACTACCCTTACTACCCCACCCCACCTTGACTTCTCTTATTTCTGACTTCTTCTACTTTACCTTCTCACTCAATCCCCTCAATGTCTCCCACCCCATCAATACTCTCTCCTAAAAACTATGTTCTTTAGCAGTTTTGATCTAAAAATGCTTGTGGTTTTGATGGTGAGACCACGCCTATGGTGGTTTAGATGGTGAGACTGTGGTTGTGGGAGTGGTATTTCTATGCGGTTTTGACTTTTTTTTTTAGATCTTTTTAGATCTAAAAGGGAAGATGGTGGTGGTTTTTAGATCTTTTTTTAGATCTTTTTAGATAAAAATATGATGGTGGTTTTTATAACGTATAACCATGGAGTTTTTTTTTTTTTTTTTTTTTTTAATCTAAAACTCGTATAAAAATAATTTTTTAGATCTATTTTTTTTTGATAAAAATATGATGGTGGTTTCTCTGTGGTGATGGTGGTTATACGTTATAAAAAAATATAGTGGTTTCTGTGGTAAAAAAAATTGAGGGTTTTTCAAAATTAGATTGATATATTTCAATTAACCTTTGTTAATTGAAAGATTTATTAAGTAATTGATCAGATCTATAAGTTTAGTATAAAACGCCTAATTTTTGAAAAATTAGGGTTTGGTATTTTTTGGCTGTGATAGTTTGGTTGTGATGAAACTGTGATAGTTTGGCTGTGATAGTTTGGTTTCTTGGCTGTGATAGTTTGGTTGTGATGAAACTGCTTATAAAACTGCTTATATGCTTGATAAGCAGTTTGTTATTTTAAGCAGATTTGAAACTTGGGGGTTTTTTTTTTTTAATTTTAAAAAAGCAGTTATAAAACTGCTTATGTGCTTATGGTTTCTTGGCTGTGATAGTTTGGTTGTGATGAAACTGCTTATATGCTTGATAAGCAGTTTGTTATTTTAAGCAGATTTGAAACTTGGTTTTTTTTTATTAAAAAAAGCAGTTATAAAAATGCTTATGTGCTTATGGTTTCTTGGCTGTTATAGTTTGGTTGTGATGAAACTGCTTATAAAACTGCTTATATGCTTGATAAGCAGTTTGTTATTTTAAGCAGATTTGAAACTTGTTTTTTTTTTTTTAAAAAAGCAGTTATAAAACTGCTTATGTGCTTATGGTTTCTTGGCTGTGATAGTTTGGTTGTGATGAAACTGCTTATAAAACTGCTTATATGCTTGATAAGCAGTTTGTTATTTTAAGCAGATTTGAAACTTGGTTTTTTTTTTTTTTTTTTTTTTTTTTTTTTTTTTTTTTTTTTTTTTTTAAACCGAGATACGGCGATGATGATTTAAAAAAAACTTGATTTTGGCGTGGCATTTCCGAATGGACGGCAAAATAAACTTGATTTTGCAACCTTTGATGTTGCAGCCATATATGATAAAACTTGCTTATGTGAAACTGCTTATAATCTGAGCCTAATGTTATCTCTGATGTCTTTTTAATGTTTTTTATACATGTAATATTGAAAAAGCGCAAAATTTATTATTACCTCTTGTGTGTAAAATGGCGAATTCGACATTTTCGGCTTTCACTTGCGGCTTGTGTATTTGTGCAGCTGATTGTGTTTCACTTGCGGCTTTCACTTGCGGCTTGTGTTTCACTCGCGAGTTTGTGAAATCTGAATGTTTTTCACTTGCGGCTGTCAATTGCGGCTTGTGTTTCACTTGTGTGAAATCTGCTTCTTTGTGGTTTGTTACTGAGATTGTTGCACTTGTGTTTCACTTTATTGAGATTGTTTTGTGGTGTTTCACTTGTGTTTCACTTTACTGAGATTGTTGCTTTGTGGTGTTTCACTTGTGTTTCACTTTACTGTGATTGTTTCACTTTGCTTCTTTGTTGTGATACTGCTTCTTTGCTTTGTGGTTTGTAACTGAGATGGTGACATGTTTATAATGGATGAAAGCCTGCAGTTTGAGAATCTTACTATTAACATGTGAGAAACTTGTACCTTTGAGAATCTTACTATGTAACTTGTGAATTTTGAGACTTAGTGTGAATTTTGAGACTTACAGCGTGAATTTTGGCGATGATGATTGGTTTACTAAAAACCAAATGGATGGTAAAGTGATATTTTATCACTTTGCAACCTTCAATTCTGAGCCTATTAAAAATCTCATACCTTTTTTTTTTCGACACTATTTTTACCTTTGGTGTGATACTTTGGACAAAAAAAACAAAAACAAAAAAATACCACTTGTGATACTTTGGAAAAAAAATACAAAAACAAACTAATATACTACTAGTCTACTACCTTTGGACAAAAAAAGAAATAAAAACTGCCTACTATCTTTGGACAAAAAAAAAAAAAAAAAAAAAAGTACAAAACAGCAAAAGACAAAAGCAAAAAAAGACAAAAGAGTAAAAGTGTAAAAAACTGTCAACACAAGTACACAAATATAGTACAAATATAGGGAGGGTTTGTCATAGCTAACCCATAGAGGGGGTTCGGTTAGAGGTCCCCCTTTTCCTTTATGATGACACCATTAATGACATGTTATGTGATATGAGGAAAATTAAAAAAAAAAAAAAAAGAGAGAGGAGGTGACATGACATTGATAGATACATTGAATGTAAACATAATTTAGAAATAAATTTTAGTTCCTTACTAAAATAAGAGACAAATTCGGTATTTAAATTCACATGACATATCACATGTTATTTAACACTAATATACAAGAATTTTGCTTATTGACTATAAGAATTTGGACTTTTAGCGACGACGCAACTGTAACTTGTTTGATCATGCATGCTAGCTAGTCGATATAAACAAGGGAGTTGATTTACGCAGTTGGTTTTACTAATTAGTATTTCTACTATAAACATAACAACTTGTTAAGTTGTGCAAATCAGCTCTCGATCTTTAGTATTTGCAAATCCTTACCTGATAAATAAATGAGTTCAAACAAAACAAACAACACCCGATACCATTGTGGCCTTGTTGATTTGTGGAATCGTTTTGAAGCCGCTTACATAGAAAACACCAAACACGACATATTAAAATGATTATCTCAACATCCAACAACGTTAGGAAATACAAAATTTAAGAAAGAGTGGTTTGGTACCTAGTTGATAAAAACAGATGAATTAAAGTTTCTCAAAACTATTTATTTCAACTTAATATTGCAATATACTTTTGACAAGTTTTTAAAATTTAAAACTTTTGCTTTCTTGATGTAATGGAAAATACAAAGAGAAAATTACCAAACTAGTACAAAAAAAAAAAAAAAGGTTGATCCATTTTATAGACACTTTTAACACCCTTTTCCCATTTTGGTCATGCTCAACTGATCAACTGCTCGACTCCAGCACTTTAACGACACGTGTCCAATACAAGTACAAGGTTAGGTATGATATTTTATTGTTTTATTTTGAAATTACAAATATACCCTTTTGTACTTCACCACACATTCCTACCTACCCCACCCGCTTTTGTACTTCCTAGTCAAACAAACAAATCGGAAAAACATATCAAACCTCAGTTCGAACCTTTTTCTTTGTGTTACAAGAATACCCAAACTCAAACCCTTTGATATCCATTATGCTCAAATCCGAATAATAAACAGAAACCGAAGCACGTCTACCCCACAAACAAGGCGCGACTTCAAGATCTCTAAAGGAGGTGATTATCACTTACCCGGATCTAACAAAAATACGACATAAAAAATCAGTCAACTTGAATTGATTATCTTGATGGTACCGTCACCGAGAACACCAAACCTCAAAACCTTCAATCCTAGAAGTTGCGGTAGCGATAGCGCCAGTGAACAATTTTTAGGGAAGAGGAGTAATGGCGGAGAGTGGACGAATGAGACCCAGTAATAAGAGGATCTGAGTAGGAATATAAAGCTGCTGGTTTATGGATCCCTCAAATCCTATAAATTCATTTTATTCAATGAATAGGTTTTGTGGCTTGCATACGCTAGGAGCTACATTACCCTTTGTTGAAATCATGAAAAGGGTCTCTTTGTTTCATTAAATCTTGAACTGGGTTTGAATATTTTTCCTGGTTTTTTGTTGGGTTTGTGTGATCAAGAAAGATAAAGTTTGGATTTTTTTTATTGGATAAAGATAAAGAAAATGGATTTGGATAATATAGAGTGTGTATCATCTACAGATGGATTGGAAGATGCTACAAGTGTTCATGAATTGTTGGAGTGTCCTGTTTGTACTAATTCTATGTATCCTCCTATTCATCAGGTTTCGTTTCATATCCTTAATCATGCCTTTCCATTTATTTTGATTATATGATTATGTTTAGCATAAGTTGTGTACAAAAGTTTTAAGGGGTGATTGGGATTGCATTTAAGGTTATGTTAATGGAATGATCAGTTTTAGCAGTTGTGGTGTGGATCCCTTCATCCTTTTTTTTAGTCCAATTTTTCTTTTCTATTTGTACCAGTAAAGATGGAAAATGTTTTTATTTTGAGGTGGTCGAGTAGTTGAGTAGTGGTGGTTGAGTGGTTGAGCAGTTGAGTGGTAGTGTTACACCCCATGCCCGCTTAGACAAAAAATTAAAACTTTATGCGCGAAAACGCTTGACTTTTACGGACATCCTGCTACTCTTTTGACCATTTACGAAAATCCATAAACATTCAGACTTTGAAACTATTTTTAAATGAAACTAGACTCAATTACCTTCGAAACGCCGGGTGGCACGACCCGTGACGACTTACGGTTTAAAAGATATAATTTTTCAAAAATCGACAATTTCTGAAAATACCTCCCAACCGCCGGTTGGAATCCCCAACCGCCGGTTGGGCTTCACAGAAAATCCCAACCGCCCCGGTTGGGATTCCAACCGCCGGTTGGGAGTCTGCAGACCCCATAAACTTGCATTTTGGCCCTTTTTCGCGATATACAACCCATACCTCATCCGTATTACGTCAAACTTAACCAAAATCATTAACTTAATATATTAAATATGTTTCATAATTACTTGACCCGTTTACAACCTGAAATGGGTAAAAACACGCTTATTCCAAACACCCCTTTATTTATCACAATAAACACTTAAATCCATTTCCAACGCGAACCGTTAGACATGCTTGACTTTGACCTATTACAACATGACTTTGACACTTGATTATGACCACATAACCTTTAAACGACTCACGGGGCCTCAACGTTGACTCGAGCTCGGTATTTCTAACTAAGCTCTAGCTTACTTACATAACCTCTAGTCTTCCGCATAGTCACGCCTTAACCTTATTCCAAGCCATCGCACTGTCACATGAACCTACAAAACGGTTAGACAACTAAACCGTAAGCACAAAGGCTTAGTAAGTAAAACGATCATAACATACCATTATACTTCAATCAATACATAAGCATCATATACATTAAACACTTACTTCACGAGCTTACCACTCCAAGTCTCATCTAATACATAACATCAACTTATACCACAACATCAACTCATCACGTAGGCCACATTCATTACATCACTTAAGCATATCTCAAGTCCATAATACTTGACACAAACATACACATTACATATATGTTAACAATCCATATAACACATGTCACCATCATTTTACTTACCTTAGCTCCAAGCTAAGCACATCAAGGCCTCATCATCAACCTTATCATCATCATCATCATAAACACCCTAAGTATAACATCATACAAACACTTAAAACACATAACATAATAACTTTAACAATGGTTTATGCAACCATCAACTTACTTC
The DNA here is from genome assembly GCA_021014915.2 of Artemisia tridentata subsp. tridentata. Taxonomy (NCBI): domain Eukaryota; kingdom Viridiplantae; phylum Streptophyta; class Magnoliopsida; order Asterales; family Asteraceae; genus Artemisia; species Artemisia tridentata. The sequence goes on along the minus strand of CP139503.1, from coordinate 305,657,010 downwards.
TAACTATCTCTAATCATCATATAATCATACATAGATTATATGATGATCAAACCCATAAACTTATTAACTTAACTTCAATAATACTTAACCCATATTCATCATAACCTCTTAATTTAGCTTCAAAACACCATTTACCCAATTTCCCCAAATTGGGTACATAAACCCTAACTCTTGAATTAATCAATTAAACACTAATTAGAGGTTACTTACTTGCAAGGATCATTGCTAGGCTTAAACTCTTGATCTTGGACCTTAACCCCTACACTTGATCATCAAGACCTCCATTTTCCCTCTTCATATCCGGACCACAAACACACCCCTAGAAAATGGTGGAATTGTGTAGAAACTAGGTATTTATCTAGATAATACTACTAGTTTGGACCCTTGGCACATTTGTTCCTCCAAGTCTCTTTTCTCTTATTTAGGCCACACTACATAATATAACACTTTCAATTCTTGGCAATATAAACCTTCGAAGTCTATTTCTTTTCTAGATGTGGCACAACCTACTTTATATAGCCCTTATATACATACTTTGACTATCGGGTTTGACCATTACATAACTTCCGTTGATGAACCAATCACATTAAGCCTTATTAAACTCATCTAGAGTGGGGTCTAGTTGTATCCGGGAAACGGGTCTAACAATTCTACCCCCTTATTTAGATTTCGTCCCCAAAATCTATCGTCTATTACTAACAAAACTTAGCCACATAATACACCTCATTCCCAGTTCTTTCGATTCTAAGTTTATTTAGTTGCAACGATCTAAGTGATCTTGCAACTCTACGCATACTGTAACATATCAAATGCCTTAATCCACATTACTTCCCGCTTACTTCTATAACCATACTACTCTTGCTTAGATTATTACATAATACGAGACATACTCACTATAACTAGTTATCATTTTAATCCATTCTATTACCGTTACATCACATTCTCACTTGCTTTATCCTATATTCTCATTCTTTGACTACATGTCACTTGAGAAAATCGTACTATTTGACTTTACATAAATACATTTGGCTAATACTTTCACATTCTATCAACACCACTTATCCATTTCTTTTACGTCTCTACAATTACCTCATTTCTTCTACTTCTTCCTTCATGTCATTTTCGTTTACCTTCATAAGTCTTATGGAAATATTACATGAATTAACTTTGTAACATCATACTTTAACATTTGCCGTCACATTACACATGACACTTATCATCAATTATTTCCATTACTCACATTTTGTACCACGCCACAAATGCGTATTATAACATTTTTAAGCATCATTACAATTCTTTAATTCCTTCAACTTATACTCAACACTCAAAACATAGGTTTCTCCTAAGTCTCACTAAAAGACGTACTCTAATTTTAACCCTCCTATCTTAGTCCTTATAATTTCTAATTAATTCTAGACCTCCACTTTCTACTTCTCTAACCCTACTCGTGCCATGTCGGCAATACATAAGCCCACTCATTCATACTTCCTCATTTACATGGAGAGGCGTCCCAATCGATGTAAATCAAGAAACATAAACTCATGGTTATATACTTCCGACATAACACTACTACTCTTATTACTCACTTAACTTTCAACTTCTCATTCATTTTATTACATTACCTTTTACCCTTCTTAGACTTGGATCCATAACATTATCACATTCATTATGGGGATATTTTTATGTGCCATGGATGTTGGCAACCCCTTGCCGGTGAAGGCAATACTTTTCATCCCGAAGGATCTTTAACATTCATCCCGAATGATTCCTTAACATTCATTTACTTGGTCATCCCGAAGGATACCACCTTTAACATTCATCCCGAAGGATCATTAACATTCATCCCAAATGATCTTTAACATTCACACTTTATCACTTTAACAATGGATCCAAGTCATAAGCACTTTACACACGTTATTACATCCATTTATTTTAGTGAAAGCAAGCACATAGAGCATATGAGCCTACTTATTATAATTACACAATTTCTATGTGTTCACCATTTTATATTCTTAATCCGCATTAATCATTTTCACATTCTTACTTTACCCTTTAGTCTGCCCGACTCTTTCTACATTTAAGCCTTCATAAATTAACTTACATTCATTCATTAGCATCATTCATTCTTCTTACACCTTTTAAGTCATTTACACATTCTTATCATGCTTTAGTTTTCACTACACATCATTACGTTCTTACCCACGTACTTAGCTTACCCCATTAACATTCTCATTCCTTAACCCATCTCTTTGATTACTTATGCATTCAAGCAACTATCATTCTTTCTCGTCTTTTACATAACATCGTACTTTACTCCCTTTTTATAACTTTATATTATTAGACACTTAACAATTAATGTGTCAACCAATCTTACTTTCATTTCCACTTACATGACATCGTTATCATTATTACGCATTCATGTACATACTCAATCCTCATACATACTCATCTCATTCTCATTTACATTCTTAACTTATCGCATTTAACTTTTAGCATTCAAACTTTTTTGTTTAATTTCCATCCTTTATATACCAACATACTTTATCACAACTTCACGTTCACACTTAAACCTCAAGCACCTTACCTTACCGTTACCCCATCTCTATACCACTTTAACATTAGTCTTTAGTCACTAAATAAAATGAGACCATATGTTGGTCACATTTCATGCCATTATTCCCTAACCTCATTCTTTAACCTTCAAGTCATTAAACACTTAATCATTAATTCGTTAGTTTCATCTTGTCTTTTCACGCTATACCTTAATACGCTTAATATCATTACGATACACACATAAAACGTCATTACTTAATCTCATTCATTTTCTTCATGTCAACAAACCCTTAACAATTAGCGTGTTAATTCCATCTTATCATTACACATTATATTTTAGCACACTTTTCATCACTACGATCCATTATTTAAGCATTAATACCTTAAGTTACTTATTAACCCATCTCTAATACCATTTAGCATCTCTATTCACATCTTACTATTGTTATCCTTCTATAACACACAGTCTCGTATCATTTACCATTACGTTGATCCATTTACTTACACATCTATAATCCAATCATGAACTTATTCTTACATTCGTCAAACAACTCACTACGTGTCATCACCAATCATTTGATTCTAATTTACTAATTCTATGTTCACTAATTATTCATTATTCAAGCATTTCTTAGACTAACACTTTTCCGTTTTCTTTTCTCCTTGCCTTACACATTTTAATTACTCACCTGTCACTTTTCATTACTTTGACACCCTCTTAGTAATACTCATCTATTTCATACTTTCGTACATATGAATATACACATTATATTTCATCTGAGTTGTCACATTACACTTATCGTTTTCTTGTCAATTTCACGTTATCCTCTTACTCCATTTTATACATGTTCATTCTTTTAATGTTACCTATTTCAATCCCGATTGACTCACCTTAATCTTGACATGGCTTAAACCAACATTAAACGTGAATTATTTTCTAGACCATATATTGGTCTTACGTTGTAATCTAAAACTCGTTCATCAACCCAGCTTCTAACACTTCATGTCATGACAAGAATTCTAGTCATGACTCATCTAATTCAGATTCCATTGCAGTTTATTTTTTCAACTTATTTTATACATCACATTATAACTCGCATTCATAATCACCTTGCCTATAACAAAATAACACCTTACACATAAACGACAAACACATTAGTACATACTCAATCTCATTCATACTTAAAGTCCACATTCGATCATTCTTTCCATAAAAATAAACGTCACTAAGCATTTATACTTCATTAGTCTATTATCAAATTATGATTTAAAACATTTGAACATATCTATGTCATACCATTTGTCTATTATCATTGACGTATTTACTACTTTACTTTATCAATTTATGCAATGGCTACTTCATGTATCCTTCATTACCTATACATTTCTTTAGCATCTTACAGTTACACATTTCATCCATACATCTTACCCGAGCATCTAAATCTTCGTCACATACCCATACTTATATATACTTAACGTTCTCATAAAGACAAGTCTTATTCAATCCTATAACCCTTACTAGGTCATCATTCCTTCCAATACCATACATGCAAACCATTCACTAAACCAGAGATAATGTAATCTATGTTAATCTTGCTCTTTTGCGTATTATACCAAAACATACTTCTCATCTTTAACATTAAGCACAATATCACCATACCAATAAATACCTTCTAGTAACTTCGTCTACAACTAACTCATAACCTCTTAGACCTCAATCCACTTAAATAAAACCTTAGTCGACCCGATACAAGAACTATCATTCGCTTACGTAGCGTACATATACATACCATGCATTCCAACTCATAATTCTATCGATCCATAACCCACATCTAACTCGTTACTTCTATAATCACTACACATTGCAATTATCACTTTACATCTAAGCCATAGTCTAATCTAATTGTTACTATAAGTGCTTCTACGTTATACCACAAAGGCACCTACTAGTCGCATTACTTCAACTTACATTCAACGCGTCTAAGAGTGGTTTAAGTCTAGGCAACCTATAGTGGAAACCTAATTCACATAAACCGAAGCTCTGATACCAAGTTGTTACACCCCGTGCCCGCTTAGACCAAAAATTAAAACTTTTTGCGCGGAAACGCTTGACTTTTACGGACATCCTGCTACTCTTTTGACCATTTACGAAAATCCATAAACATTCAGACCTTGAAATCATTTTTAAATGAAACTAGATTCAATTACCTTCGAAACGCCAGGTGGTACGACCCGTGACGACTTACGATTTAAAAGATATGATTTTTCGAAAATCGACAATTTCTGAAAATACCTCATAACCGCCGGCTGGAATCCCCAACTGCCGGTTAGGCTTCATAGAAAGTCCTAACCGCCCCGGTTGGGATTCCAACCGCCGGTTGGGAGTCTGCAGACCCCATAAACTTGCATTTTGGCCATTTTTCGCGATATACAACCCATATCTCATCCGTATTACGTCAAACTTAACCAAAATCATTAACTTAATGTATTAAATATGTTTCATAATTACTTGACCCGTTTACAACCCGAAATGGGTAAAAACACGCTTATTCCAAACACCCCTTTATTTATCACAATAAACACTTAAATCCATTTACAACGCGAACCGTTAGACATGCTTGACTTTGACCTATTATAACATGACTTTGACACTTGATTATGACCACATAACCTTTAAACGACTCACGGGGCCTCAACGTTGACTCGAGCTCGGTATTTCTAACTAAGCTCTAGCTTACTTACATAACCTCTAGTCTTCCGCATAGTCACGCCTTAACCTTATTCCAAGCCATCGCACTATCACATGAACCTACAAAACGGTTAGACAACTAAACCGTAAGCACAAAGGCTTAGTAAGTAAAACGATCATAACATACCATTATACTTCAATCAACACATAAGCATCATATACATTAAACACTTACTTCACGGGCTTACCACTCCAAGTCTCATCTAATACATAACATCAACTTATACCACAACATCAACTCATCACGTAGGCCACATTCATTACATCACTTAAGCATATCTCAAGTCCATAATACTTGACACAAACATACACATTACATATATGTTAACAATCCATATAACACATGTCACCATCATTTTACTTACCTTAGCTCCAAGCTAAGCACATCAAGGCCTCATCATCAACCTTATCATCATCATCATCATCATAAACACCTTAAGTATAACATCATACAAACACTTAAAACACATAACATAATAACTTTAACAATGGTTTATGCAACCATCAACTTACTTCTAACCATCTCTAATCATCATATAATCATACATAGATTATATGATGATCAAACCCATAAACTTATTAACTTAACTTCAATAATACTTAACCCATATTCATCATAACCTCTTAATTTAACTTCAAAACACCATTTACCCAATTTCCCAAATTGGGTACATAAACCCTAACTCTTGAATTAATCAATTAAACACTAATTAGAGGTTACTTACTTGCAAGGTGGTATGTGCTTATTCACATACCTTTTCTTGACCAAAACCGGACCCAAAAAGACCAAAAACTAACCAATTATGCCAAATATCTCGTGTTTTTGTGTTTATGATTGTGCAGGGATGGATATTGTAAAAATGGACAAATATCGAGATAAAAAGACAAACCGAGCACGGGATTTGTGAAGAAGGTCAAGAGCCGATGACGGGAAAGACATGTTTGGCCAAAAGTCAAAAATCACCCTTAGATCAACTTTAAAGAATTAGCAAGATCAGTCCCCAAAATTTCAGCATTTACAAAAATGGTCCTTAAAAGCATAAATCTTTAATCCTTAAATCCCTTAAACCATCCCATATCCGGTTCTAATAATACCCACTACCCAACCCACCTTAAATCTAACCCAACCCATCTTATAACCCAACCCACCATCTCTAATAATTAACCCAGCCCACACCTTATGCCTTAACCCGACCCACTAAATCCTTTACCCGGTCAAACAAATAAATAAAACTCTCAGTCAAAACCAAAACACACGCGCGCCCTTTTTCTCCCCCAATTACCCAGAAATTTACTATTCCTAGAACCCTAGGATTTACCGTACACATTTTCACTACAATTAAGGGTAGAATAGACCAATCATAGGACTTCTAGAAGCGTCAGGGGTGTCAGGAGAAGCAGAGTGATACGTGGCAGCCCCCTATTGGACATGACACCTCATGAAGATTGATCAAACGGTTGTTATTGCAAGATTGGTGATCTAAGGGTGAAGATTAGCTGAGGATGCACACGGATTGCCAGCATGTCAACCATAGAAGCTTCATTTCGAGCCTATAAATAGGAGTGAATTCCTCCTCATTGTTCATGTATTTTTTTATGTTAATGTTATGCTGTTGAATTAAGTTTGTAATGTTTTAAAAAGTATTAATGAAAGTTTATTTTGTTTCAATTGTTGTCTCTTCTTTATTTTCAAATACTTTAATTACTGCTTATTTACATAAGCTTGTTTAAGCTTATTGCTATTTGTTTTACTTATTCAGTTTTATCATTGAATCCTATTTTCATTTCTGTCATTTACTCTACATAAATCAAAAATAAAAAAATATATATAAGAAAATACTTTAAAAAAATAATAATAATAATAATAAAATAATATAGTAGTTTAGTAAATCAAGCTTCAATAAGCTTATTTTCTGTTTCTAAGGTTTCATTTAAGCTTTACATAGTGATGCGTGGTTTTGCAACCTTACAACAGGTTTTACCTCTCGAGGGATCTCAAGAGGCTTACAACCCCACCAGGCAGTGTACCTGACCGATGTAGTATAGTGTAGTGGTAAGTACGGGGGATTGATCGTTCTCCACAGGGAATAGTGTTCGTTAGGTATGAAAAATTACTCTAATAGGTCTAAGGGTGAGAGAAGATTCTTTTTATGTTTTTATATTTTTTTATGAAAGCAAGTAAAATCTCGGGTTTGAAAGAGTGGGCGGAATTAGTTGCTAGTCAACTAACCCAAGTTACTACAAATGCAAATAAAATAAAATAACAAAAATGAAAAGGTTGGTGAAAACTTATGTGGAGGAAAATGTGTTTACTTAGATTTTCTTACTCCCTAACTATCTTTTACCGGTTGATTAGTGTGTATTAGTTGCGTGGATGACGGGTGTATTCCTTAATACCATTCGTGGGGTGGCGTACGTACTTCCCCAACTCTACAAGCTCCTACTTCACTCCTATGTCAAGCCGGCTAGGAAGCTCCTAACATGGGATCACTAGAATTCGCTTGTGCATTAAATACAACCATAAAAACCTTTAGTACGCATTGGTTCATGTTTCTTAAGACGTTCAAGCAAGTTACCAAATAGGAAGTTAGCCAGTTTTCTTAAGCCTAACATAGATGAACAATCATCCAATACAACTAACAACACACTAATAACCAATAATCAATAGCTAGGTTTCATTAGATCTAAGAAAACACAAGATAAATCTAGCCTAGCATGTTAAACAAAAGACAAGAACAAGATAGAATCAAACAACACATAGACATATTGAATGATTAATTGATAACTTATCTTCAATGTAACATGGAAGATCTCAAGGCAAAAAGCCTTGAAAGAGCTGCCAAATTCGTCCTAGGGTTTTCACACACAAAGTTCCCCAATAAGTTCCACAATAAGTTCCACACTAATGACAAAAAATTGCAAAACTATATATAGACTTTCAGATCTGACGGCGTCACGTTATGGAGTGTGACGCCGTCACCTCGCCGCTTTTAGGGTTCCCGGATGACCTTCTTGACGCCGTCCCTCTTTAGCTCTCCAAAATCCGTTCTGGCTTATCAAGGCGTGACGCCGTCAGGATTATGCGTGACGCCGTCCCTCTTTAAATTAAGCCGTGACGACCTTGATCACATTAAAGCGTGACGCCGTCAGAATTCCATGCAAATTTCTCTGGCTTATCATGAGTAATTTTCACATCCACCTTTTCTTGCCAAGCCATGACGCCGTCCAGAACAAATCCTGACGCCGTCAAAGGTAGTTTCCAGCACAATTTTGAGACTTTGTCGTTTTCTTCACTTTTATGCTCCAAAAACGTCCAAAATGCCTCCTTTTCCAGATTTCTCCTCAAAAGTACCTAAAATGACAAAAGGAACGATTTAGGGCAATATTTGATCAAATAAATACGATTTAGGGCTTAAATGACCCCTAAAAAGCAGTACACTTTTCGCTTCATCAAATACCCTTACACTTGAGATTTGCTTGTCCTCAAGCAAATGCGCTTTTATTCTAATCAAAATACAAGTTAGGGGTCATTTAATGCTAACATAAAAGTAATTGCAACAAATAGTCGTTCCACTTTAATCATAATAAGCACGGAGATTACAAACTAGCACCTCACAAGTAGTGTTTAGATACTCACATCTCTCAAGTGTCATCAAAATAAATCTCATAAATGAAAACGGATAATATCTCTCACTACCTGTCATAGCAAATAGATTACCATAGGCTTGGGAAAGGATAAAAAACCTCCTCCACTAGGCGTAAGCACTTAAGATAAACTATCAAAGAGGGCTTTTAAATGGGTTATAACGTTAGGTGTAGGGAAAAGGAAAACACGGTTTTGTTGGATAAAGGATATTTTACTGGTGGCGAGTTAAAGATCTTGATTAATTACATGTACTATACAATGTTGCATAAGCCAAGACTCGACTCGATTTAAGCTAATGAAAGAAAATAACAAAAACATAAAACAAACATGTACTATATAATGTTGCTTATTAGGACTGCTTAATTGTGCTCTATAGTTGGCTGTTTAGCCCTTGATTCTGTCTCAACATAGCTACTGTTCATGTGCTTATATGCTTATTCTGAGTGCTTCTTTGGTTCCTAAAAGATGTTTTAAGCTTGAAATAGTGTGTTTGATGGTATTTGAGCTTTTTGGAAATTCTGGATTACATTTGCTTATTTTTGGCTTATTTTCAAAGTGCTTATTAGGCTGTTTAGCTTAATTAAGTTGTTTCAAGTCCTGAATTGATTTTTCCTAGATTTAGAATTAAATTTTAGATTTACTCAGATTTTTCCAGATTTTTCCCACTTGTTTTAATATTTTTAAATTATTTAAACCATTTTAATTAGTTTTTAATTCATAAAAAATTCATAAAAAGTCAAAAAAAAATATTTTTCTTTTTTCTAAAATTTTCTTTTTAATATTTAGAGTTTAGGAAAATTATTTTCATAAATTTAGGATTTAGATTTAGAAATTCGCTTTTTAAATACGTTTTTAAATTACGTCGCGTTCGTTTTTAAAATTCAATTTTCGTTTAAATGCTTAGTTTAATTGTTCTATTAGCTTAGTTTAATTGTTCTATTAGCTTAGTTTAATTGTTAATCTTGATTGTTATTTTAATATTAGTAGTGTAATCCAAAATCAATCACTCTTATTCACATTCACTACACGAATCACAAATCCCGAATCACTAAATTCCATTCAATCTTCATCGGGACTACGACTCGGGTTTTGCATATTTCTTGTGCAATTCCTTGGACTATAATTCGACAAATATCAAATTTTTGGCGCCGCTGCCGGGGAAGGTTGACGCGAATTTGTGATTTTGTTTTTCGATACGTGTTTTGAAGACCCTTCCTCGGAAGTTATCGTTTTATAAAAATAAAAATACAAAAAAAAAATAAAAAAAAATAAAACACTTTTCCTAAAGTGTTTTCAAAATTACAAAAATAAAATAAATCCTCACTTTTCTTCAAAAGTGTTGTAAACCATTCCGAAATAACAACAAAACAATCGTGAAATCATTTGATTTTCGGATTATTTTTTCGATTACAACCTATACAAGTGGTTTAAGGATGGTCTTGACATTAAATTGCAGACCGAAAGAGGCGGGTTTTTAATTAGCTTCGGCAGACCTTTGCTTCTCCGCCACTCTACGCGTAGTCGTAAGAGAAACGAATATTGATTGAGGGATCGGTACCAAAAATAAATAAAAAATAAAAAAAAAAAAAATCCAAAAATATTTTCATTTTCAACTTTTGTTTTTAATTTTTCTTTTTGATTTTATTTCTTTTGGTGTATGCACACCCGTTCTTCTTCTAACCCTCTTCTTTCACCACTCTCTAATCCCGAGAGAATCATTCGTCACAACAACCGTGTTAATTTCCCAACCGTTGAAGAAATGGACCAACACGATCAACACCCGCCGATGGGTGGAGATAATCACAACCAAGGGCAAGCTCCCGATCTCCGCACTATGCAAGAGTTACTCCAATGTCCCACCATGGGATACGGAGATGCTATTGTTATACCCCCGATTCGAAACACAAACTTTAAACTCGAAACCGGTTTAATTCAACTTGTCACGGGAAATCAATTTCATGGTTTTGATCGGGAAGATCCTCACAATCACATCCGATGGTTCAACAAATTGACCTCAACACACTACCATAAGGATGTCCCTCACGACACTATCAAATTGATGTTATTCCCATTTTCCATCGAGGGGGCAGCCCGAATTTGGCTCGAGAAAGAACCCCCTCAATCAATCCAAACTTGGGAAGATCTCGTCCATAAATTCGTGAACTATTTCTTTCCTCCGTCTAAAATGACCAATGCTAGGAATGAAATCACAAATTTCCAACAACGATTTGATGAGAATTTCGGTGAGGCATGGGAACGATTCAAGGATCTCCTACGGAAATGCCCACATCACGGTTTCTCGGAATTGCATCAAATCGATACGTTCTACAATGCTTTAACTCAATCAGATCAGGATTCACTCAACGCAGCCGCCGGTGGCAATATCTTGAGTCGAATGCCGAAAGAAATTCTGTCAATTATCGAGAACAAATCTAAGGTGCCTACCTCAAGGAACAAACCGGTTGTTTCTAAGGTAAGTACCCAAGCTTCTAGCAGTGATGCTAAGATCGACAAGCTTACGGATATGTTCCAAGCTTTCCTTCTTTCAAATCAGAAAAATCTTTCTCCAACCCCACCCGCTCAAGTCAAAGCGGTGCAAGAGAATTGCGTTATATGTGGTGGTCCCCATCCTTATTATGATTGTCAAGCTACCGATAGCCAAGTTTGCAATGCTACCGTAGCAGCTGCAAACTACAATCAAAATCAAGGATTCCGACCTCAAGGTGAAGTTAACTACCGAGTTAGCAACCAAATGGGACCACCCGGTTTTCCACCCGTTCAAAACAACCAAAACCATTTTTCTCAAAATAATCAAGGTTATCAAAACCGAGATTACAATCAAAACCGTCAAAACCAACAATATCAAGCTCCACCGCAACAAGTCTATCAATCTCCCCCTACTCAAGTTCAACCTTCTCCGGAACTCGCGAACTATATGAAGACAAACGATGTTGCCATACGCGCCATGCAGAATCAGATCAATAACATGAAAGTTGAGCTTAAGAAAGAAATTGATACGACGATGTCTCAACAAACAAATGAGCTTAAGCAAATGATGAATGGATTTCTACAAATGAATCAACCCTCAACCTCGGGAACATCTTCTCTTCCTAGCAACACAATTGCTAACCCGAGGGGTGATATGAAAGCAATCACCACCAGGAGTGGTGTTTCATATGATGGACCCACGGCTCCGGCTACCGCTTCTTCTCTACCTCCCAAGGTAGTCGACCGTGAGACCGAGGTGACCAAGGACACGGAACCTCCTACTAACAACGGAGGAACCAACGACGTCCAACCTCCGGTCATCCATCCATCTGAACCGAAAAATGTTGAACCAAAAGAAATTCCCGTCAAAGCAAACCTTCCGTATCCTTCGAGATTGAATGATCAAAAGCTCCGCGAAAAAGCTTCAAATCAAATGGAAAAATTCTTCCAAATCTTTCAAGAATTGCATTTCGATATAAGCTTCGCGGATGCTTTACTTCTGATGCCTAAGTTTGTTTCCACCATCAAGAGTTTATTGAATAACAAGGAAAAATTAATTGAATTAGCAAAAACTCCTCTGAATGAAAACTGCTCAGCGGTAATTCTCAAAAAGCTTCCGGAAAAGCTTGGAGATCCCGGAAAATTCCTCATTCCATGTGAATTTCCGGGGATGGTTGAATGCTACGCCTTGGCCGATCTTGGTGCTAGTATTAACCTAATGCCGTTGTCCGTTTGGGAAAAAACTTTCTCTTCCGAAACTCACCCCCACTTGCATGACTCTCGAGCTTGCGGATCGTTCCATCACCCGTCCTGAAGGTGTAGCCGAGGATGTCTTTGTCAAGGTTGGGAAGTTCCATTTTCCCGCCGATTTTGTGGTGGTTGACTTTGATGCTGACCCCCGGGTTCCTCTTATTCTCGGAAGATCATTTTTGAGGACCGGGCGGGCTTTGATTGATGTGTATGGAGAAGAAATAACTCTGCGGGTTGATAATGAAAAAGTCACGTTTCAAATCAATCAGAACTCTAAACCGCTAACCACCAAAAGCAACGTTGCTGTGGTTAATCAAAAATCTGATCCAGTAATTGCTTCCAAAAGAAGTGATTCAATTCTCTCAAGATTTGCGGTTAAGAGTATGTCTGAAAAACGTGCCGAACTTAAATCTATGAAAATTGCACCCGGTTCAACCAAATGGTTTGAAAGTTGTTCCGCAGATGTTAAGAGTATTCTTGATGATGATGAATCAGATTCGGAGATTACAACGGAAGAGGTGGAAATTGCTAGCTCTAAGAGCACACCTCTTGTCCCACCTCCGGAGCCGGTTTATCGTATAGAGATTGTTGATTCTGTCCTTTCCGACTCTTCCCATCCTTCTCCTCCGATTGAGGGAAGTGATATCTCGAGGGAAGAGCTCGAGGTGTTGTCTGATGATGCTCCAATTTCGCCAGAAATTGTTGAGACCGATAGTGATCCCGGGGAAGATGTCTCGTTATTAAAAATAAAATTTGATGAACCATTATTTTCCCTTCCCCCGGAAGATATTCAAGTTGTTAATTCAAAATCAGAAGAGCAAAGTAGTGGCAGTACCACTTCTAGTATTGATTCTCTTCTTGAGGAGTTCGCCGATGAACTCACTTACATCGATCCAATCCCACCGGGGAATAAGGACGATAAACCGTGATCCGTCTAAATGTGATTCTTATCCCGAGGAGTTCGCCGATGAACTCGCTCACGACGATCCACTTCCATCAGATGATGATGATCTCTTTGACTTTCATGCTGATCTTAAAGAAGTTGAAAATCTTTTATACCATGCTCCATCATCTGATTCTTACACCGAGCTTAATGATTTACAAGATGATGATGACCTCTTCGATTTTAGGGCCGATCAAACCGAATGGAAAAATCTTTTATATGGCAAACCTAGTGATGAAAAAGACCCTAAAATTGAAACCATAATTGAGGACGCTTCAATTGTGTCTCATGACTTATCTCCTCATCTCCCGAGGATGATTTCTTTTTCTCTATTGAGTCCTCCATCGAGTACCCTGCTGAGTTTTCTTGTGAAGACAAAGTGTTTAAGCCAGGCATACTCGATGATGGTGAAATTCATGCTTTGATGAAATTAACTCTTGATAAGAATTTAAAGTTTCCTGCCTCATCTAAGGAACTTTTAATTCTGGAGAAAAGTGATTCCTCTCTGCTTATTTCTGATCATGAACTCCCGTTCTGCATGGAGTCATCTCTGATTGAAACTTTACTATCGTTTCCAGCCGGAAACGAAGACAAAGTTTTTGACCCTGGCATCACCGCTTTTATCTTCTAAAGCCGTGGGTATCTCAATCGGAGTGGAACTTTCGTATGCTTCAATGTTTTTCCAATCATCTTGAACGAAAGTCCGATTGAGATTATTCTTCCACATGCTCCCCCAAGGACAATTAAATTCGGGGTCGAGTCAAGCTCATGTGACTCGGTTACCAAAAACAAGCGCTTCTCGGGAGGCACCCCGTGTCTATCTTCTTTCTTATTTTCTAATAAAACATGAGGAGGGTCACCTCTTTCATATCTTGTGTTTCGTGGTTTTTCTTGTGATATGTCCAGGATTTGCCCGATGATTGAAGACTCTCGTGCTCGTGGTTGCTTCTCTCCACTCGAGTTTCATCATTCGTTGCTTATCCAATATCCTAAAATCTTATCGTTTTACATCTATCTTTTGGCATAATTAATAAACGACCTTAGATTTATATAGGAGAACCCTTACCTTTAAGACATTGAGGACAATGTCTCATTTTAGTCTTGGGGGGGGGGGTAATCTTGCGATTTGATTTTTGCCTTGCATTTTTTGCCGTTTACTCATGCAACCCCGTTTTTCCTCAAAAATTGAAAAAATCCAAAAAAAAAAAAAAAAAAAAAAAAAAAAAAAAAAAAAAAAAAAAAAAAAAAAAAAAAAAGAAAAAAATTTAAAAATTTTTGCAAAAATATAATAAATTTTGACAATTTTGTTGACTTTCCGCTGGAGAGAGTAGGAATAAAATTCTGACTTGACCGGGCGTGTTGAGCCCTAGCTTGTCCCCTTAACCATTTATAATCTATAAGCTCGTGCTAGTCTTTTATACAAGGAGCTAGAAAACGCGAATTCTTTTTAAGAATTTGCAAGTTCCCATAATTGACTTTATATATGCATGGCTTGATTATTTGGCTAAGCATTCGCGGATCTTATGATTTAAGATTTTAAATTTGCGAAGAACGAGAAATGATAGAGTTGTTTATAAGTTAGATTACTAAACGTGGAGTAGTTGGATCTCTTTAGAGCTCATCGAAGTTGCTTGTGGCATTTTGTTCCCATAAGCTTGTTTCACCCAATAATAGTAATCTAGGAATAATTAAAGGTATTTTAGTTTTGCCGATAATTAGTTTTTATTTCTTCTTTAGAGAATCCTTGCTTATGGAATTTGGGTACACATCAAGGTAATGTCAGTGTTACGGTGTAATAGACTATTCCATCTTGCCGGCTCGCAACCGATGTTGGGATTGTTATAAAAGCCGTAGGACTTGGGGTTTGGCAACACAAATAATTAATGAATATGATAATGTATATGATGCGTGGTTTTGCGACCTTACAACAGGTTTTACCTCTCGAGGGATCTCAAGAAGCTTGCAATCCCCACCAGGCAGTGTACCTGACCGATGTAGTATAGTGTAGTGGCAAGTACCGGGGGATTGATTGTTCTCTAGGGGAATAGTGTCGTTAGGATTGAAAAACTACTCTAATAGGTCTAAGGGTGAGGGAAGATTCTTTTTTTGTATTTTTATATTTTTTATGAAAGCAAGTAAAATCTCGGGTTTGAAGGAGTGGGCGGAATTAGTTGCTAGTTGATGAAGCGAAAAGTGTACCGCTTTTAGGGGGTTATTTAAGCCCTAAATCGTATTTATTTGATCAAATATTGCCCTAAATCGTTCCTTTTGTCATTTTAGGTACTTTGGAGAAGAAATCTGGAAAAGGAAGCATTTTGGACGTTTTTGGAGCATAAAAGTGAAGAAAACGGCAAAGTCTCAAAATTACGCTGGAAAGTACCTTTGACGGCGTCAGGAATTGGTCCAGACGGCGTCATGGCTTGGCAAAAGAGGTGGATATGAAAATTACTCATGATAAGCCAGAGAATTTTGCATGAAAAATCTGACGGCGTCACCCTTTAATGTGATCAAGGTCGTCACGGCTTAAGCTAAAGAGGGACGGCGTCAAGCCTTGATAAGCCAGAGCGGATTTTGGAGGTCTAAAGAGGGACGGCGTCAGGAAGGCCATCCGGGAACCCTAAAAGCGGCGAGGTGACGGCGTCAGGATCTACAACGTGACGCCGTCAGCCCTTAAACTCTATATATAGTTTTGCAATTTTTTGTCATTAGTGTGGAACTTTGTGTGTAACCTTTTGGGAGGAAACCCTAAGACGATTTTAGCAGCTTTTTCAAGGCTTTTTGCCTTGAGATCTTCCATGTTACATTGAAGATAAGTTATCAATTAATCATTCAATATGTCTATGTGTTGTTTGATTCTATCTTGTTCTTGTCTTTTGTTTAACATGCTAGGCTAGGTTTTCTTTGTGTTTGCTTAGATCTAATGAAACCTAGCTATTGATTGTTGGTTATTAGTGTGTTATTAATTGTATTGGATGATTGTTCATCGATGTTAGGCTTAAGAAAACTGGCTAACTTCCTATTCGGTAACTTGCTTGAACGTCTTAAGAAACATGAACCAATGCGTACTAAGGTTTTTATGGTTGTATTTAATGCATGAGCGAATTCTAGTGATCCCATGTTAGGAGCTTCTTAGCCGGCTCGACATAGGAGTGAAGTAGGAGCTTATAGAGTTGGGGAAGTACGTACGCCACCCCACGATTGGTATTAAGGAATACACCCGTCATCCACGCAATTAATACACACTAATCAACCGGTAAAAGATAGTTAGGGAGTAAGGAAATCTAAGTAAACACATTTCTCTCCACATAAGTTTTACCACCTTTTCATTTTCAGTTATTTTATTTTATTTGCATTCGTAGTTATTTGGGTTAGTTGATTAGCAACTAATTCCGCCCACTCTTTCAAACCCGAGATTTTACTTGCTTTTATAAAATATAAAAATACAAAAAAAGAATCTTCTCTCACCCCTAGACCTATTAGAGTAGTTTTTCAATCCTAACGACACTATTCCCTGTGGAGAACGATCAATCCCCCGTACTTACCACTACACTATACTACATCGGTCAGGTACACTGCCTGGTGGGGTTGTAAGCCTCTTGAGATCCCTCGAGAGGTAAAACCTGTTGTAAGGTCTCAAAACCAAGCATCAAGTTTTTGGCGCCGCTGCCAGGGAATAGTTATTGTTTAGGTTGAATTTTTATTTTATTAGGTCTACTCACTTGATTCCTATCGAGTGAGATATTTATTTTCTTTTTATTAGATTTCTTTAGTCTATCTTTTTCTTTGTGCCCTTTGTTTGTAAAACCATTTTCATTTGTCACCATGGCGGATGAAATTCCATTTAGATCATTAACAATAGAGGAACAATTACTTTACACGGATAGATTTGCTTCCTGTTGTTCCAATGAATTTTTAAGTGATCTTAGATATATACAAGAGGAGATGGGTATAAAGTTTGATAGGTTTGATGAATTATGTGCATGTGTGGCTTCTATTAAACAATCATTGTTAGGATCAACTCCTTTTAATAAGACCCTTTGGAAAATTTTTGAGGAAAGCCTCCTAACCGTGAACCTTAAGTTTAATGAATTAATGGGTTCGTATACATCACAACTTGAGGAAACAATTGAGGAGGATTTAGCCGAACATGAGCATATTGAGCAAAAAGACCTAGGTTTTATGATCAATGACTTTGAATCTCAAGGAACACATGATGAATCCTTTAGGCAAATTGAACATAGTAATCATGTTATCGGGGAAGATTCTTATGAATCGGACTTAGAACTTGAAATGGCTAGAGAAGGATTTGAGATACTTAGGAACATGTTTGGGTTAGATTCTACTAAAACACATGATGTGGATATAATTGATATAGAGACAAGGAAGGATGAGGTAAATAACACAAACCTACAAAGTACCCCATAAGTCCTACCATCATTCGAGGCATACACACCGCCCGTGACTTACCCGGAAGAAGTAGAAGGGACTATAGGAACCCCAATTGAAGTAGAACCTTTGGAAGAAACAAAACTAGAAGAAATAGGTTTGAATACTTGTAGTCATAACCTTTCTTTTAGTTCTATGGAAGTTCCCAGTTTTGATGAACCGGAGCCTAAACCAAAACCGTTACCTAATCTTCCATCCTTAGATGTGAACTTAGGAATTGAAAAAGGTCCCGATCCACCCATCAAACCATATAGTCCGGATAGTCTTACGTTGGAGGTAGTAGACTTTAAGCCTTATAGTGAGGAAGCCAACATAGGAGTGAACCATAACCTTTCATACTTACATCACCCATTCATGATTGATCACAAGAAACATTATGGGTTTAAACCGGGTTTATTAGGTCAAGATGGATTCCCAACTAGGAATCTCTCGAAGTTGATAGAAGATGATCCCTTTTTAGGAGAAAACTTTAATTCACCCATTGACCAAAGTGAACTAGGTAAGGTTATGATGAAAGGAGCACACCCCTTTGAGTATATAATTCATCCACCACTCTTTCCTCACGCGGCATACTTCCACCAAGATGGTGTGTATCGCTACTATCACCCGCACTTAATCCTAAGTGTAGGAAAAACCTCTCCTTTATCCGTTAAATAAGGGTAGAGTCAGGCTCGTGACTCGAACAAAAACAAGCGCTTCTTGGGAGGCAACCCAAGCTTTATTTGCTTTGTGTGTTAATTTATTTGTTTGTTTGATTTTATTTGCTTCCGTATGTATGTTTAATTTTTATTATTATTGATTCATGTTCAAAACTAAATTGTGAAAATGCTTTATCTTGTTTTTAACTTCGTCTTAACTACATATAAAGATATTTTGCAAAAGTTAAGTGTAAGAGAAATCCAAATCGGTTTATTAGAACAAATGAACATGAATCGTAATAATATTAAATTAACATACATATTAGTATTTTTTTGAGTCAAATACTTGTATCGAGCCATAATGATATTTTGCAAGAATTCCAGGAAGTAAGGTATAGGTTTTTCCAGAAATTTTCCGGAAACGTAACATGAGAATTCTGTCAGATTGTTTCTGACGGCGTCAGGATTTGCAACCTGACGGCGTCAGGTTTAATTTTCTGAAAATTTTTGAAAGTTTTGTTTTCATAAAGAGTTTTTATTAAATCTATAACTTATAATCTCCAGGAATCTGCAAAATTATCATTCCACAAGCATTATATCCTTATATATAGAATTTATCCCGCCGATGTTATGCAGGTTTTCGTGTTTGTTTTCTCAGGTTTAACAGGTTATTTTGGACAATGAAATGTTTGTTGGATCAAGCTTATGGCGATGCATTAGTCATGGAGCTTCAACATTACTTTGGAAGAAGATCTAACCATGTTATTTCTTTATCCACCGAACGAATCAGTGGAGTATTTGATTTCATTCTTTTACTTTTTTCTTTTACATCTTGTTATTTGAACATTGGGGACAATGTTCATCTTAAGTGTAAGGGGGGGGGGGGGGTAAAAGTACGATACTTTAGAGAATACAATTGCACTTGATTTTTGTTTGTTTAATAGTAAATGTGTAATAAAACTGAGAGAAATACCTGTTAGGGCAATTTTAGTGCCAAATTTAAATTTTTTTACAACATATAGGAGTGAAACT